>VZTJ01005621.1:181805-278300 GCA_013397795.1 Orthonyx spaldingii | reverse complement strand
CCCCCGCCGTGTCTATGTATCTTTCTAGAAATGATCACACCTAACAAACTTTATGGTGTGCTTTATTGTGCCTCAGCAGTATTTCATGGGGCAAAAGCTGGGCTAAATCAAAAGTTTCAATTAAAGGCTACTGCATCTGTAATTGCATAAAGCCATGGTTTGAAAAGATCCACTCTGAATTTCTGCTCTCTCTTATCATAATTTTAGTAACTTATTTTTCCATTCTTTCCTCAGTTGTCTTTTGAACTCTCTGAATTTAGACTGCAGCTGTACAGCAGCGATTGCATTCAAAATAATAAGCTTCAGTAGTAAAGCTGTAAATTGGACTGGAATAAAATCTGTGACTACATTCTGCTCTTCTAACTCAGCTTGAATCCAACCATCGGCTCACATTTTCTGTAGTGCCTTGTTGTGGAAGATATTGGTGAGGACTGCAAAAAGTCCTGAATGTGCTTACTATCATAGTTACTGCTAATCATCTAATACAAAAATAAATGTGAGTGGCATTGATCTTCAGTAATCCCTTAAGGGGCTCATTCAAAATGAATTATGACTTGATCATTAATTAAAAAGATGAGTTAAACTCTTGGATACTGAGTGTGCATACTCCGTTACGCAACTCCTGGAATAATCATCTGGGGTTTGATGACTCTGTCTGGGGTGTTTCACCACTGTGGGAACATGGAAGCTGAAGTGCAGAAACAAAGAAATGCCTTCACAGACTTTCCACTCTGTTGCCTCCTTACTGCGGGTTCAGTTTGTGTGGGAGCAATGTTTGTGATTTAATTACTTGACTACATTTGAAAATTGACTGCATGAGTTACAGTTAAATTTTGCCTCTACATTCCAAAAACCCCTTTGACCTGGGAGTATTTTTGGCACATAGAATCATACGATTGTTAAGGCTGGAAAATACCTTTAAGATCATAGAGTCCAACTGTTAACTTGCATTTTCAAATGTCTATTTCATTACAAGATTTCTTTGTATCAAATGTTTGTTTCATTGCATTATGTGTCAATGTAATTTTTATTACATCTATGTAAATGTCTGTTTCATTACAAGATTTCTTCCAAGCTTCTTCATTACATTTCATGCATTTGTTTCTTTTTTGACAAAGCCACCCTTTTGCTGCTGAGGTTTATGAGGTAGTTAAATAGGATTATCCCTTAAAAGAGGAAAATTGAAGCATAAAAATTTATTTACCCATGATCTTATGAGAAGTCTGAGCTCCAGAAGAAGCACCAAGTTTGTCCTAATTATTTTCAAGCCAGTGTTCTACCTGTAGGCCACTTCTGCTTCTTTCCTGGTATTTTCCATGAGCTTTAGGAAATGTTTCTGAGCATGCTTTTTGGCAGCCAATGTGTGTTTGCAATGTGAGATGCAATAATTTTCTGAAAGGGACCATTGGGTAATATTGTAATAGGGAAAAGGCAGTAGTGTGGGTGCACACAATTTGTTTCGGTTTTTTAGATTCCATGTCTCCTAACAGGTCAGGTTGTGCCCACTGGGTATTTTAAGCCACAGTCTTTTATCCTAGGAGAATTATGTGCTTTTGTGGAAACTGAAATTCATTTCACCTTCATTTTAGTAGAAGGTGGAGGGGCAGCAAATAAAATGAAAGAACTAGAAGAAAGAAAAACAAATTTGAAGTATTTATTTTAGAGAGTTTTCACAGAGCTTCCTTTTAATCCCTGATTAACAGATGAAAGAAGATACACTGAGACACAGCTCTAGTACTAAACCCTTTGATAACAGAATTACAATGTCTTTGTTGTACAGGCTTAGTTGATTTGTCTGCATCATCTTCTGCAGCAGTGATTGCTAGGCAGCCAAAGGAGAAGCTGTCATCCGTGTGGTGTCCAGGACAGGCACTTACATTTATCCCAGGAGCCATTACTGTCCGTAATGCCTACTGCTGATTATCAAGGCTGGAGTTTCCAGTGCAAATAAAAAGTGTCCTTGGATGGGCTGGTCCAAAGCAACGATAGACGTCATTGGTTCACTTAAATGCTAAAAGATTTTTCACGTTACCGAACTTAAAAGGAAAGCAGTGAAAGCCCCAAATCATCGTGATATTTACCAGAACGAAAATGAATAAATCTAACATATGTACAGTGTCCCCTTTCAGCCAGGCCTGAGGATGGAGGAGCGGCTTTGCTTTCCCCTAGATGAGTCTCTCCATGGGCGGTGGCTGCACCATGTTCCACATCTCCACGCGGGACCCGTCCTTCTCCTGCCGGCTGGGGCTGTAGGTGCCCTGCGTTGCCCGCTTGTTGGAGGTGACGGCCGAGACCACCATGGCCAGGGACAGCACCACCAGCAGCGCCAGCGTCACCGAGCCGATCGAGGTGAATATGCTGGAGATCAGGTCTGCTGTCAGCTGCAAGGGTTGAAATAATTAAGGTGTAATTGCCGCCGAGAGAAGAGTGAGACACACGTGAGCTACCCCGGGAGGAAAACAGAAACCGTTCTATGCACAGGGCTTTGCACAGGGGAGCTGCTGCTGAAGCACCATTTATGGGTAGGGAACTACATTAACCCCTCCAGATTTTGTTCTTTGGACTCTTCAGAAAACGGCTGGGTGCTTAGTGTTCACGGCAGAGCTCGATGAATTTCGTGTAAGGACCCATTTCTTTTGACAACTTCCTTACCTTGAAAATAACCTGTACGTTCATATGGCTGTGGTACTACTATGTTCATACTACTGCAGTAGTAGTAATTCAGCAATTATTTAATCACTTCAATAATAATTCATTATTCCTAGTTTGCTTGTGAACATTCTATTGCTGGTCTATGCTACTGCAAGTTAAACATGAGCTAATTTCAATATATATTGAGTCACATTTCTGTTTATCTTGCTGGAGGAGTGAAATTTATGTGAATATTTATATATATATGCACACTTACATATACAGAAAATTTGCTTGCATTAAATATTGTAAAATTAAGTATTTCTACAGACACTCCTACCAGTAGACTTTTCTACCAACACGTTTGCATGAAATAAGTGTATAGAGACTGCACGAGAGTGCACAATCAGTATATTTTCACAAGTAAGTTTTAAAATATTCATGCAGCTCTTCTTCCACATATAGACTTCATAGCTTTATCTACAGAAACACAAGCAGTACAGTACAGGATGAATGTAAAGATGCTCTGATTTTTGGGGTTTTTTTCAGTTTTCATGTGGCAGTGGGAAATGTAATAATGTCAGAAGGCAGAGTGCACATAAACCAATCTGTCAGTTGGAAAGCTTCAGACCAGGGAAATGTTATAGTTGGTAGACGAACATTTTACACACATCTATGTATACACTTTCATGTGTAAAAAAATGCTTATGGTGAGGAGAGCAATGAAGTGGTGTGCTTAGTGTGGAAAAGTGGCCACTATGGACAGAATGACCCTAGCAGGAATTGAACTTCTGGGCAGATTCTGCCATCCATCATCTTTTGATTTGTATTACAAGTGACGGCTGAACTGCCCGAGATGAATGTGCGCTTGAGGCTGAACTTTCAAATCCCCAAATATTTCGAAACGGAAAACAGCAGGTCACAGCCCGTTTCCCAGTTAGATGCTCCATGTTGCAGGATATTTTAGTGACCTGCTTACTCGTCATTTCTGAGGAAGGGCAGCCACAGTGCAGAGCACGAGGATGATTTCGCACTCAGCGATGGATGCTGCTGTGTGAGTGCATCCCTTGGACTCGTGCCTTTGCAGGAGAACAACAATGCCAGAGGGAAAACGTTAAAACAATCCTGCCTCTTTTTCCCCTCTCTCCAATTCCACACTGATGTAAAAGGTCCTGCTGTAACAGTAAAAGCAAGTTTGGCTCAGGGGTTCTCTCCAGGGGATAAATGATCGACTAGGATATTTTCCCCTGTCCGTGATGGCTACATATATGATCCCCGTGATTTAAAAAACGTTTTTTCCAATAGAAATAATATAATGCCGGTGTCAGACCAAATGACTACTACTCTAAAGCAAGGTGGCATGAAGCATGTTGGTCTATTAAATTGCATTGGATTGGGAAGGTTATTTCATCTTTGGGTGGTGTTACAGACATATTTGAGATCTTGGTTTTGCTCTGTACTCTGTTGGACTATATGACCTTTGTTCCTCCTGTCTCAGAGAGACAACAGATTTTTAATGGAATTTTTGTTCTCAGAAGCTCTCTTTTATTTTCATTGCCTGCTCTGGGAAAATAAGGACCAGGCTACTCAGATATTCCAGGGTAACTCTGATTCTAGGGTTGAACAGGCCATTTGCAAAAGAAATTCATTAACCCAGGCAAATGCATGGTATGGCCCCACCTCTGGTATGTGAAATTCCTGAACTCAGTTTCCTGTTTTCCAGTCCATACATTTTCCATTCCTGTTGCAAGCATGTCTCTCTGTACCTGTCTTTAATTCTCAAATTAAAATCATCATAACAGGGATTTTTTTCATTTTACGATAGTTACTTATTAGAGAAACCTTACCCATCCTGAGCCAACATGTTAAAGAAATTACCCTACTGTTTAATGTCTGGAGAGCTGGGGGTTTTACCATGATCAGGTACATAAACTAACTTTATTTCTGTGTCTATATTGCTTGTAATTTCTAAATGTGAAAAAAAGGCCTTTACTTCCTCTTTTGAGGTGAATTCTATTGATAAAACACCCCTGATGTTCCAGTGCTGTCCCCTTGTTTATCAGCCCAAAGCTCTCTGCCAACATTTCCAGTATGAGGTACCCCCTTAGCAGTTGCACTGAACTGGTAACAAGAGTTGCCAGAAGGCTCTGCAGTCTGGTCCCATCAAAATCAACTGCTTCTTTAGTAATTAATGGCTGAATTGTTAAATTAATTTGGAAAATCAACTGGCTGATCTGGGGACAAAAAATCTGAAAAGCTCTGTCCCCTGTCATCTCAGAGTCTGTTCAGTGCGTGTTTGGTGATGATGATAGACTGAAATAATTGTAACTAGTGATCCCAAAAATAAAAGGATTGAGCTGTATTTTTAGTAACATTAGTGCTGCTGAAATAGTGGAAAAGAGGTTTTCTGTCACTGACCATACTGTGTGCTTTGCATAATGGAAGGGAGTAGTCATTTTCAAAAAAATGCAGTTTGAAATTAAAGGTCCCATACTAGTGCTTCAGGCTTTTCTGGTAAGTCCTTGCTGGTGCTTCCACCATGGATGGGTCTGGGCTGTGCACCTTTGGGATGTTTCAGAGAGTGCCCTGGGGCTGCTCACATGTTTAGGTGCCCCTCTGGCTGCTCCATCCGTGTCTCAGACCTCCTGGCTGTGGGTCTGGGGCATCCCAAGGGACTAGAGCACCACACTCTAATATCACTTTTCAGCTTCACAGCACAATTCCCTTCCCCACGTTAACTGGTTAAGACCTGGCCATTGAGCTGAGTGCTTGGGAGATGGCAAAGTACAGTTTTTTCGGTGTGTTTGTCACAAAGCTATTGCACAGTCCCATGCAAGAGGTGTTCTTTGCCCTAGAGCTTCAAAAGCAGAAGGGGACAGCTCTGGAAAGGAATAGACAGAGCAAGACAAACTTCATTGTGTCTTGGCACAAAAAAAGAGCCACAGGACAGCTGGAAGCTTGTGAAGGCAAACAAGTTCCTGAACTTTTTGGCTGAAAACCTTTGTTAGGGAAGCCTATGAGACCCTCCCCCCCCNNCCCCCCATTGCAATTGCCTTTCAGAAACAGTTCCTGCTAATAAATAACACATGGTGATCACAGCTATTTCTGAATGTAACTTCAGCACTGCTCATGAATAACTAAATATATGCAAGGTAAATGAAGAAGGGTTAATTAACTGGCTGGGCAATACCTTGGAGATTCTCATTACAGTTTGAGGCTGGACTGAGAGGCCTCCTGAGGACTCTTCCAACCTGAATGAGCCTGTTTAGAAGGTAGTTGGTGACAGAAGAGTTTTAAGAGTTCCCCAGCTCCTAATATAGAGGAGCTGCCAGTAAAAGCTGCATCCTTGGTGGTAATGGAAGCTGATGGCAAGCTGATACCAACAAAATGAAGTTTGCTACCATTGGAAGGCCTATCTGCTTCTCACTAAGTTATTTTATGTAGGATGTTCTATTGATATACCTTTGTTCTATTTATATACCTTTGTCAGCTGGAGGAAGACAAGTTTATTTTGGGAAAATCTTTTTAAAAGGAAAAAAGGTAAAAAAGTATTATTGGATTTAGTTTTCATCTGGTGAATAAGCTAAATCTGCAAAAACAGGAGAAAATTCAGGCAGAAACTCTTTTTTTCTAAAGGTCTTTTGACTTTTCACATGTGATTTCACATAAAAATGGATTAATTTTTAATGGTGATTTTAATTATTAAATTAAAATTATTTAGAATATTTAAATTGCATTTAAAAAAGTATTGAATAGAGTGGCATTTCATTGTAGCTCTGGGTTTTGCTTTTCATTTGGTTATGGAAAGAGATTTATTGTTCTGCTTTGGTTCCTTGATCCGCTTTGTAGATGAACAGTTTGGATAAGGAGGGCCCAGTTCAGAAGTCAGAGCTCAGAGGCATTTATCAATCCAGTGTGTTTTTGCTTATCTTTAAACAAGCCGTCTCCCAAATGGTTATTTTATAAGAGGGAACATTAGGGATTTGCTGCTATGAACATTTCCACGTGTGCCAAGTGTCAGAGGCAAGTGAGGGAGCCCAGCCCAATGCACAGGGCCCCTTCCTCCTGTGTGTTCTACCCCAGCGTGGCCGAGCTGAGCCCGTCCTGCCTCACGTCCACACAGGGATGAGTGGAGTGGCCACGGACACCAGGGCTGATCCAGAGCAGGGAGAGAAGGAGAGAGGAGATTCGGGCATTGGTGCTGGCAGAGAGGTGGCAGCAGGTGTGAGGGAGGCAGGGAGCGCTCCCTCGGGCCGCTGCTGCGTGGGGTCTGTGTGGGGAGGTGTTCTCTGGAGGTGCCTGTGGGCTGTGGGAAGCCTGAGGTGCTCTGGAACAGGAGCCTGCCTGCCTCCGGGGCTGGGCACCAAGGATTCACCAGCCTTCACTCGGAACTGCGCCTGGCTCTGGGTGTGTCCCCAGACAGAGACATCAACGCAGGCTTTAAAACACAGGCACTGACAAACCCCGGAGCCTTCCCTTCCCTGCCACATGCGGGGAATTCTGCAGCTGCTCGTGTGCACTGGAGCTTTTGCCGGCAAAGTCTCCGGATCCTGAGCCCTGGCACCACTCACAAGGTTATCACTTCATTCCCGGTAAGAGCATCTGATCCATGCCATCCAGATTTACTGCCCCAAATCAAAACCATTTGCTGTGGTAACGATTGGTTTGAGTAGTCCTAATCCATGTCAGAATTACTTTGAAAGGTTTGGGGGCATATAGGGATAATAGCGAGCAGCCAAAGAAAAGCCATTTGTTTGATTAAAAGGCCCCTAGATGTGCTGAGTTTATTTCATAGAGGATTTACAGCCATCTTATTTGAATTCTTTTCTGTTACAGGCTGAATTCAAATAAGAATTTGTGTAGTTCAAGGAGAAATCCAGTCAGTCACACCCAAATCTGTTATAATGACATGTATTGATAACCCCAGCCTGTGAGGCTAGAGTTTGTTTTCAACAGCAGTAAAGTGGCCATAAATCTATAGCTTGACTTTGTTCTAATAAAAGTACATTAAATGAGTGGCACACGAATTCCCTTTTTCTGTGATTTTCTTTTTTTACCTTAGCAAACCGTGACCTATTGCTCTCCCTCACATCACCTGCAAAATGTAGCTGCTCTGTTTGTGCTAAACACCAGCCACCAGGTCCCAAGAGCTGTTGGGCTGTTGAGTTAAAGTAGTAGTAGTAGTAATAATAATAATAATAATAATAACAATGATAATAATAATCTGTTTGGGACTCATTTAAGGAGAACAGATTCATGTCAAGTTAAGCCAAACACTGCACAGGCCATTGGAAAAGGCAAACTATTTTTAAGATGTTATACACATCACCTATTTTCTTTAACTGCTCTATCCTTTAATGGTTTGTCCTGGTTTTCTGCTTCATGCTGTTGTCCATGTGGGCACTGATCTTTGAGTGTGTCTATGCACAGTTAATTTTCAGCTCCTTGAATAGTTTACGCCTTCCTCCTTTGGTACCTGTGGCAACAAAGGAAGCAGCACTGAGTGCACTTTCTTAGCTGATTTTCCACTGTTTCTCATCAGCAAGACCACCAACTCCTTTTCCTTCTGCGTGCCTCAGAACTCTTGAGTTCATCTTCCGGGCTTCAAAAGTGGCAGTTGCATTGTACAGACATTCCTCTTGTCCCCTGAAGCAATTCCTGAAAGGTCCAATATTTGCTGTACTGTAAAGCTGATGCCTAACAAATTTCAGGGTTGTCTGGTAAGAAAAGTGTTTGTATTCTCTCAGACTGAGAAGCAGAAAGCAAGAGTTAAAAACAGACCTAGGAAGACTGCTGCAGGGTTTTTCTCTAGTTTTGCTTCCTTCATGAGTAAGAACAAGGCCAGTTTGTGGGACCAGATTCAGCTGTGGAGCATTGAACACCTGAGGAAGATCTCAGTGGCCTGAAGGTGTGGCTGCTTCCCCCTGCAGTCAGCCAGCCCAGAGCTCCAGTTCAGGGTGGTCTGTAGTTGCCATAAATTGGGTCTGGTGCCTTCTGTATGCAAGGCAACACCCCAAGGTAACATCACTGCTTTTTCCTCCACATCTTAGGACTTCTCCCTCTGACCCCACGTTCACTGGGAAGAGGCTATTGTGTTGTCCCTCACCTCCCTCTACAACCCTCTGAAAATATCTCTGGATTACATGCAGAACTGTAGATCATTGTGAATTTTCAGCATTGCCATTGCTGTTTCTGCCATCAGCCTCTGAGTTATTTTCCTGATAGCTGCAGGGAAGTCCAATCCTATTGCCTGGAGGCCTGAATGAGACCTTGAGTCCTGTACCTGCGCCTGTGAACATTGCTGAAGAAAAAACTTAGGTGACTACTACTGATGTGTGCAGAATATCCACAGTATAATACATATAGGCAGGTCATCTTGAAGAAGAAAGATTTTAAGTGATTTTAAAAAGCTTTTTTGTTTTCTCGTGGATGTTATTGTCTAAATATGTTCTTGAAATGCCTCTGAAGAAATCACATTCACTTCTACCTCTATATGGTATATGTTTTGTATAAAATGTAGTTTGAATAGTTTGTCTTAGTTGACACCTGACAGTTTTAATTGATTCCTTCCTGGAAAATGTCAACTTTTAGTTTTCTGACAGTTCTTGAAATCAAGGAAAAAGCATAGAGAGAATTCTTGTTAGCTACTGTAATGATAAATTGATCATCTGGCTTGACCAGTTATAGATCAGAAAAATGCAGTCTTTACTATAAAGGAAGAATTACATCTGTGGTAGTCTGTGAGAAAATGAAGAAGATGGAGATGATTGAAGTCTAGGATTTAGCTGGGCTTGCAAAGAAAGTACCTCATTAAGAAATTCTGACAGCCTCCCTCGTGGCACGTGAAGTTGCACTGTTGTGACACTACAGAAGTTAATGAGGAAGTTTGTTCTAATTATAGCGGAGCAAGAAATTGGAGATTGGAGACGGAGCTCTCTGAAGCGTTGCAACTAAATTATAAAGCAGACTTCAGTGAAACAAGGGTGTTGTTCACATTATTCTTGATCTCCCAGTCAGATCAGCTTACCCAGACCTCCTCCTCCCCACACTGGGCTGCAGGACCGTTCCCAGATCACTTTAAACAGTGCTGTGTTTAAACCAAAACAATTTATCCCCTCCTCAGTGCTGGTATGTGCAGTAATACGTGGCTCAGGTCGTTGTAATACTGTTGGCAGTATTAGCCTTTTGGCCAAGAAGCTTTTCCAGCTTGGAAAGCTCACTTTTAGGAATTAAGCTTAGAAGAACAGGCTACCTACAGTAACTATAATTTCTTTAACTACTTGTAGTATTGATATCTGATTTATATTAACTGTTTAATGAAAGCAGTCCAGACATGAAAACAGAGGTGCTTAGTATGTCTGGGAGAGTCTGGCAGAAGGAACAAGATTCCTGGTTTTGGCCACTGTACGATACATGAGCTCAACCATGGACCCAAAAGAGCCAGAAGTACATAAGCAGCCCCTTAAAACCTCCATCAGGTATTTTGCTGGATCAGTATTTCACAGATTACTGAATGCCTTTTAGACAGCAGCGTTGGTCGTGCAGAGAGAAGTGATTTGGGTGGCACTTTGGGAGGGCAGCTCTCATTAAGCTGTGGGCTTTGAGAGGGCTCCTTGATAGTGCTTCTGCAGCAACTGCCAGTGCTAATTTTGTAAGTGCTCCAGCTCTTTTTAAGATCATCCAAGTGGTGCAGCACAGATTAAATGTGCAGCTCCAATGTGTTGTTATGAGATGCCTTTTAAAATTCTATCGACAGCCTCTGGTGTAGGAACTTCACCATCTGCTGCAATCTGAAAGGATAAGAGGGAAAAATCTATAGCTGGTGCAAATCCAGGCAAACCATGCTGAGGAGGAGTTTGTCCCATAGCTGCTATATCGCAGACTAGACAAATGTTTTAGTAAAGGTGTCAGTCTCTGGGGTGCAACATCCTTTTCCAGTTTGGGAAATGCTTTGGGGCATCATACAGAATTATTTTTGTACATGGCTGCCAGCACAGTGTATCAGGTGGTGTTTCTCCACGGGGGATAACTGCTCTGCAGCTTTGAGACAGCAGATTCTGTATGAGTACATCTTGGTGCTGGATAAAACCCTCATCAGGCAAGCATCTTGCAGGAAGGAATGGGAGATATTTAAACTCAAGACTACCACTGAAAACACTGACTTTCTGTTATTTCCCTGCATGTGGCCAGATTGAGTTTACTGCATCTCTCTAGCTGCCACGGTAGAAATGGCACCTGAAGAGGAATTTGGAAGAACACACAGGCCTTTTGAGGAAGTCTGTTGTCATGGGAGAGTGAAGTGGGTGTGAAGGGGTCAGTAGGTTAAACCCCCAAACAGGAGAAGAATAGGAAAACTTGCTGCAGCGCTGAAGATGAGGGCAGGACAGTTTCCAAGGAACAGAGGTGAAGAGAGGTTTGGTAGACAGAGTGAAATAGTTAAAATGATGAAAAAGAAGAATGGATTTCAAAACTGCTTTGTTGTTGGTTGCATAGGTGTTGGTCAGACCAGCATGTGCAGGATGATGCTGTGACACTCAAGATGGGGCTGATGGTAAGGACAGCATTTGGATAAGAGAATGGGACAGGAAAGGGTAATGTTGGCATTAAATAGCTACATCAAGGAAGCAACTAAACCATTCCTACTGCAAACTTCTGCTTTTCTGATTTTTTGAGTGTATATTTTATCTGTCATTCTAGATTCCAATCTTTTCTGTATTGGGGGGGGGGGAAAAAGAGATTTTTCTGAAGTATTTGCAATCTGGAAGTACTGTCTGAGTGAATACCTGGTTGTTGTTTCTCCTCACTAATGTGTTGTCTTGCATGTTGTTTTCACTGGGCATGATTTGCCTGTGTTAGGAAATAATCAGTCTCAATTTTAATGGAGTTGCACAACCTGACTTGTGCACAATGTGGAGTTGCTCAAAACTCCACTTTTCAGCACACAGCCGCTGAGGTTAAAGATCTCTTTCTTAATTAGTGATGTTTGTGGTAGGTGCTCTTTTATTTCTGTAGTAATCAGGCCTTTGAGAACAGCCCCAGGTCCCCATCAAAGCCCAGCATCACAAAGGGGTGCAGCCACCTGCTGCAGGCTGTGGTCCCTGGCTGTGACCATGGGCAGCAGGGTCCAGTCCTCTTGCCCCCAGCTCCTGGTTCTCTTGCTGTGCTGAAACTCAGCCCTGCCTCTCCCCACTTTCTGTGGGAATGAGAACCTGGAAAAGCTCACTGTCATGCATAATAAACAGGTGGGTCAGCTGTGTGTGGCATGGCACAGACTGGTACGATTCCTGCCCGATTTTGAGACTGCCAGACACTTTCCGTCCCTGCTTCTCTGCTAACAAGTGAAGCCAACGATCTCAAAACTGCTCCATGAAATTCTTCTCCGTACTTGGTGCTGAGCTCCTGCAAACCAGCCATGTGTTGCTACCTAGCATTAATAGGATGCTGTCAAGTGGTGATGAAGTAAGGAGCGCTGTGACTGTTTCACACTGTCAGACAGCAAGGTATCGAGTCAGCAGCGAGCCTTTGCTGGGAGCAGCACTTCGATTGCAGCCATCTCCTGCTTCCAACTGTAAATATTAATAGTATAAGATAGACCTTTATTGGCTACATGATACTTGCCTTAGCACGTTACGTGACACTGTCACGGTACTTTGCTAATTACATTCCTCGATAAAAACTTTCAGTGGGTTTTTATCCTACTGGCTGCTTTTTTTTTTTTTTTTCCTAGTAGAAAGTTGATTTGAGACGACAAGAATGATTATGGTTTAGCTTCAGGAGAGACTTTGAAAGAGACACACGCAGGTAAAGTGTAAATGAAAAAAAAATCTAAAAACTGCTGTGTTAATAATTATTCAGACTTGATTTAGACCTTTCATTTGTTAGCAGAGTTATTTTTTGTCTTTTTTTTTAAGTGTATTTTCATCTTGTTGATAGAATCACGTGAGTATGTCTCTACCTCTGAATCTCACCACTGTCTTCTGGGATTCTTGGATCAAGTAATGCATACCTAATAGAGAATCTAATCCTTGTATTAATATTGCTGCATTCAACAGGTTTGCATCTGAATGTGAACCAGATGAAGCCAACTCTGATAATTGCTTCTTGGATATCTGTGAAGATGCAAGTGGTTTAGAAAGTCGCTTTCTGTGTTATAGCCAGCACAGCACATGAGGAAATGGTCTCTAAGAACACAGTAGAAATTTCTCTTAACTTTCTACTCCATGCTTTTACCTTACTGCCACCTAAAGATAACTAACAGAAAATACATTGTACTTCAGATGAGAGAGTTTTACTCTGATATGCTGGAAAGAAATGGCAACTTTATCAATGCCTTTGTTTTAAGAAGAATTCCTACACTTTCAGATTTTCTTGAAAATCATACATCTTGGAAACAGGAAAATAATCTGTTGACTCACCTCACTGAATTTACCTCTGGTTCTCCAAGGTAAGGTGAACTGACTCTGAGGCCAACTCACCCTGTTTCTGGCCAGGTGATTAACTCAGATCTCCTCAATACAGGCTGAGAGTAGCATTTTCTGCAGTGCATGGAGTCGGGTCAAAATCTACCTTTATCTGCAGGTGTCAGGTATTTCTGATACAACCCCCCTTTGATTCCACCTGTCTCAGATGCGAGAGTGTCTGCTGTTGAACAGGCAGCCTGAGTGGTTTCTCCTTCTCAGCTCCATCCTCGATGCCTTATTAAACAGTAGTTTTCAGGTTGGAGAATGCCTTTGGAGAGCAGCCTTTTGTCAGAGAGGGAAACTGAGGCATGAGATAGAAACACAGTCTGCCAATGATCAGTTAGGCAACCCATGGTGGAAAAGGTGATTGAATTTAATCTCTTCACTCTGCCTCAACTCTGCCTGTCAGCCACAGCAGCCCTGCCCAGCTCCAACACTCCCCCTGACAGAGGGCACTGGCGGGGTTTGGCTGAGGGTGTGCCCTCCAGGCTCTGCCTTGCTGGCTGTCTGTACAGTTGCTGGTGCACTGAGGCAGGAAGCCCTGAGCAAGAGAACTTGGGCCTGACACGTGATCTTTCATGGAGCTGTTGCAATCAGACATTTTTATTGTATGGCATTCTCTGTTGTTTAAGCTGCAATATTGCACTTACACTGGTAATAAATCCCTCATATGTGCCTACTACGGGTTTACAGTGTGAACTTAGACTAAACTCATATTTCCACATCAACTGACCTGTTGTTATTTATTGCCTGAGCACCAGGGCAGATGCTCTTTCCCAGGATGGCCAGGCACTGGCTCCTCTCAGGCAAATACCCTTGAGTGCAGTCCTCACTCCTCTGCCCCTGAGCCTCAACTCCCTGCCCCATGGGACTATTACAGATTAAAGACTGCTTTGGTTTTATATATTCTCAAGTATTTAAAGGATCTGGCTCCACCAGCCTCATTACCCGTAACTCCTCAAACCAATGATGACCCATTTTGTTAAAGTACCTGGCTGTGGTCATGTTGCAATGTTTGGAGATTGTTCATCCTCCACCAGAATTCCATTCTGAAGTCTCACAGACCTGACATTTTGCTTGCTGGCTATCTATATTTGTCATACCACAAATAAGTCATTTAATTCAACTAAAAATGTAATCAATGATTTCCAAAATGGTTTTTTAATGGATCTGAGTAACTCTTCTGATTGATACTTGCATCCTTCCTTAAATATTCCCAAACTCATATGTATTAATAAAGTAATCAGGAAGTCAGGCAAGTTGTATATAATTTTGGCAGAAGTGTCATACATTACTGTTTTCTCCTGGAAGAACACTTCTGCTTTCTCCTTCATCAGTAGTTTTGGGAGAGGATGGAAAAAAGTGATCACGAGCTAGGAATCTTTGACTCAAAACTTTCTGGAGGTGAAATAAGTTGTTTCAGGGCTCTGGGTCCAGGCCAGTTACACTCTGAGCAGCCTGAGTGCTCCTCCAAGGGAGGGTGGGTAGCTAATACTGAATGCAAATTTAGCTTCCATGCCTGCTCCACCTAGAGAACTTCACTGCTTTGGAGACTATTGCTTAGCAGCAGGTTCTACCAATAATGCTTTAGTAGTTTTAAAGTGTTTAAAACATCCTGGGGTAGATTGTGGTCTCTCTCTCTGTCCAGTTCCTAGCAAAGAACGAGATAATAACACTTGGACACCTTACAGATGTGCCACCAGCATTCACTTCAAATAACAAAGTCATTTTTCCTGTGTTCAGATACAGCCCAGGGGTTCAGGGCTGTCCCCATCTGTTTGACTTTTACAAATCCATTTTACTTATGATTTTCCTCATTTGTGTCGTTTCATTTCCCTCAGTATCACTTTGTGGTAATCCAAGATCTCTTCCAGAACCACCTTTTCGGATGGTTTCCAGAAATGTCAAGACTGGCAGCACTGAGGGGTTTTTGAGACTTGTCTCTGGCTTCCCCAGAGAGATCCACAGCAACCACTGAGGTTCCACTGGCAGTACCACTTAGTAAAGGGACAGGGGAACGTTTGGGTGGGATAATAACTTCCAAACCTGTAGAAAGTGACATAAGACACCACCTTTTACTACTGGCATTGGATCTACCTTGAAGGATGCGTTACGTTTTCATATGTAGAGAAACCAAACATTTTCTTTCATGAATGAGTTTTGTGTTTGATTAAAGGAAACAACAAAAGAAGAAAGGACCAAGTGCAATTTTCCATGAGACACAGCACAATGTTCTGCCTGATTCTTGTGTGCAATATTCTGATTAGTTCACAAAATGATACCATTTGGGGTAAAAAAAGGCAACAGTGACATCACTGTATAAACTTTGTGCCATTTCACTGAGGGATTAGAGCCAGCCTAGATAAGACCAGACACATGCATTAGCATTGGTGAATTCAAACTGAAATTAGCCTTGCAGAAGAGGTGCAGTTGCCAGGCCCTCCCAGAGCCTCGTCTCTAGTTTGTCATTGACTTTAATTGGGAGCAGGTTTGGGTTTTTCTTTGGGGTTTCTTTATTTTGGCTTGGGTTGGGGTTTTTTTGGGGTGTGTGTTTTTGTTTTATTTTGTTGGGGGTTGGTTGGTTGGTTGGTTGGGGTTTTTTGTTCTGGTTTTTTGTTGTTGTGGTTCCAGGATTAGCAGCTCCCAGGTTTCAGCCAGGCTGTGTTCACACCATGCATCCTCTTCCTGGATAACTGATACAAATTCAGCAGGGGTGAAAAAGTCTTGTTACAGCATGATCAGGGAAGCAACTGCATCTTTAATTCACCCACAAATGGTTACTGCTTGGAGAAGAGGGAACAGAAGGTCCTGTCCCTTTGGAGGTAAGAAGAGCACAGTTTGTCGTGCTACCAGTGCTTTCCCCGACAGGAAGAGAAATATTTCAATTTATTTCTGTAATGGATAGATTAGACCCCAAAGTATTAATGTGTTTGAGAATCTCCAGAATCCCTGTCCTTCCTATCCTATTTCCCTATCCTATTTCACAGGGACCACCAACTATCAGAGTTATCTCCAGTGGTGCAAAATCTGTGCACTCTAAACAATTACAAAGATTTGTAAAGCTGCTGATTTTCTTGTCCTTTGAATTACAGCAGTATCACATTTTTTACTTCAGTGCTCTTATTTTTTTTTTTTTTGAAAACTAAATAATTCGTTCTACCAGATATGATTGGAATAAATTTAAGGACTGTTGTATTTGCTGCACATTTAGATTGGTAGAAAGTTCAGATATTTGTGTAACAAGCTCTGCCTTCTCTGTATCAAAACAGATAAATGTTCTTGATCATTTGAAACCAAAATATTTTTCAGATTCTCAGGAACACAAATTCTTTTTATTCCTTTTCAGTGGAATAATGTTCCATAAGCCTAGTAAAGTGTGCAATTTTTTTCAGAAGTCATTAGGAATGGAGATTCATATCAAGAACTGAAAAACAGATAGAAGGGAACATTAAGTCTCATGAACCGTACAAGAAAAAAAAAGACGTAACATTTAGTATCTGAACAATGCAGGCACAGAGTGCATGAATGTATTGTAAAGTGAGCAGTGAGTGAAGTAAATGCCCATGTGATGTGGATGTGAGTCCACAGGGAAAACATCAGAAGGTGAGAATAGGGAAGACAACGCCATTGCAACAGAAAGGATGGTGTACAGACAAAACGTGTTAGTCTGAATGCTCAAGTGTTGTGTGAACACTGTGCTTGAGCTGATTCCTGTACTGCAGAGTGTTATGCTGTCATTTGTCATCTGGGCTCCCTTTTCTGCTTATATTTACCACGCACATTAAATATTCAGCTGCTTTTCACTGATGCGTGCAGTGATCCTGGCCTTGTGAAGAGCTTCCTTGCCTTTCCCAGCTAGGACACATTAGATAACCTTATTGTCTTTGCATCCTAATGTTTTTGTACCTTATGTTGGGACACACATTAAATGTGTTTCGTGCAATATCCTGTTAAAAGTTTTAGTCAAATCCTGTGTTTTGAATGCAGACTAATACAAAATAGCAAAGGGTATTAAGGCGTTGTTCTTCTCTGAAAAACAACTGCAAAAATGGCATTGTGACATTTCCAATGACTTCCAGAGCAGGGCTGCTCATTTTATAAATCTAAAGATGTTTCTTCTTACCCCTCATTTGACCTGGCACTGGAATAAAGCTGACCCCTCTCTGGCTCCTACCATCAATGATTCTGCCATGGTGGGTGATCTACAGTTAGGCAAATTATGTGAAAACAAATAAACTGCAGCTTTTCCCCAGCTCAGTTACGCTGATTCTGCTAGGCTAATAAAAGTAAAAACGTACTTCAGTCGATGAAATTATCTTTTTTCAACAGCCTGCCATCAGACTGTAACAAGTTTACGTGTGCTGTACAAAGAGTTTGCCTGATGAGGGTTTTCTCAAACCTAGTAAGGTACTACTGAGAGTAAATCAGGAGTACCAGGAAATGCCCTTTATGCTCTCAGCAGCAGCCTCACAGCATGTAAGGTACAGAGCCCAGACTGTTTATTTCCTTCCCACAGCCTGCTCCCTGTCTAGGTCTTGGGAGCCTCAGGAGAGCTGACAGGTGAGAGTTGGCTTCTGCTCTTTGATAGTTTTCTGATCCAGGGCTTGCTCCCTGCTTGGGGAGGAATGCCAGCAGGAATGTCATGGGCTGGCTGTGCTGACTGTGGGTGCTGCAAGCTGAGGGCATCCACTTTGAACAGGGCTTCAGTTCTCTCTGCACTGGTCCTGAAGCACTGCTGGGTTCAGTATGGTGTTAGAACATGCTAGTGAGTGGTTTTAAACCCCTCTGGTTTCCTGAGGTTGTGTCACTGTGAGGCACCTCACCCGCAGTGGAAATAGGACAGGGCACTTCAGAAGAATGGTGTCATTTGGAAAATGTTATACTGTCCACACCAGTCTTTTTCAACAGGCTGCAGGAGCTCTGGAGGAGACAAAAGTCACAGCAGGTACAAACGTGCTCCTTACTGAGGCACCAGCCTGATGCTCCCCAGCAGCTTGGCCTGACCTTGCTGCCTGGAGCCCTGGGCTGTTCTGTGAGGCTGTTCTGTGACACCATCCCAGGAGAGCCTGGAGCTGACCCCACACAGGGTGAGACCTTCTGCTCCCTCTCTGCAGGCTGTGACAGCTGGAATAAGCTTCTCAGTGACCTGGGGCACCCACAGCTCCTCAGCTCAGCAGGTGAGTGGCCTGTCTGAAACTCAGGCTGGCAGCATTTTTCAGGTTCAGTTGACTTACCCAGCTTTACTCGTTCATTTTACCACACTCCTGAGGCTGACAGCTGAAAATTACTGTCTTAGTGTTGTCAACATTGTGCATTCAGTCTTAGTCTAGGAATAAAAATTATCATATTGCCTTAAAATATATTTTAATAAGAATTTAAATTAATTTTGTTTAAATATTGTGTTGCATTTTTGTTCATCTGTTGCTCTCAAAGTCTTCTCTTGGCAGGTCTAGCAACTTATCTGCTTATATGGAGGCTGAAATGTGTGTATAGGAGCACAAATACCAGGTATCTAGGGCAGAATTGTTTGAAGGTGTTTCCAATATAGCAACCTTAATTTCACAATTTTCCTATTTTTTCCAATATTTCTACCCTAATCTCACAAATTAAAAAGTTCTAAAGTATGAAAGTGTCTTAACCATCTGCAGTAGGAAAGAGCATAAATTCAGGACAAGAACAAATCTATACGGATGGTGAAGAGAATGAAGTGCTTTCAAATTTTTTGCAGTCTCAGACAGAAACTGATGGCTTATAAATGGTGCAGAGTAGAAACTTAACATGCATGGCTGTATTTGCCATTGGTTTGCTCTACAGGCCTTAAAAATAAAATAACTGTTTCTACTTCTGTGTATAAGGTACAAGAGCAAGGCATGCAGGTAAAGCCATGGTGAGACTGGGGGAAAACAGTCTGGCTGTTACACTCCTGATGTCCACGTCTTTTAGTCAAATGATAATTATCCATTAATAGCCTCATAAGTATGAATATGTAAATAGCTATGGAATGCATTATTCATGAATCACCAGGCATTAATTATTGTAATTAAGTATCATTTGCTATGTTCGTATTACTAACCCTTCCAGTTAATGAATACATTAGCTAATCACTGTAGAGCAGATTCAATCAAAATTCCCTGTGTCTGTGCTATGGAAGCCTGGGAGAGTTTTATTGAATTTAGATTCAATATTGAACATATCCAACATGCTTATCAGTGTATTATTAATGACATTAAGTGTGAATCACAACCTCCAGTGCATGATGCTTGTCCTGGTGCCCAGGAGGATGGAATGGTACCAGTTGGAAGAGCACGTGGAAGCAGCAGTGGTGCAGCACAAGGCAGCAGCTCTGTGAACCAAGGAGAACTTTAACTCTGGGACATGAAATCCACCTCCACTTTCAAGTCTCATGTATATTCACACGTACTATAGGAGAGGGGGTGTGTTTTGGGAGGGGGTTCTGTCCCAAAGGAGCTGCAGGTGACAATGTTCAAGGGACAATTTCAAAGCTCAGCTGGAGCTGTTTGCCAGGTGATGCCTTTTGCCAGCACCAGCAGGACACAGCCCTGGCAGGATGTGCTGGAGTCTAATGGGGCTCAGGGCACTCCTGAAACACGAAGTAAAACAAACAGCCCAACCCTGGCTTTTGCCTTTACTCCCTGGAGAACTATTTCAACTAATAGTAATCTCAGTAACACAGAAAGAAGATTTGCTGCAGTTTTTATTTCATTGCCTTTTTAGGGTTATAGTTCTTAGAACCAGGCCTTGTGGGTTTTGAAGTAGAAATTTGGAATAATTTATTGCAAGCAAGTTTCATTATTTTTAGGGAGAATCACTAACTCAATATATAAATATGCAAGTTCAAGTGCTGAAAGTTAATAGAAACAAGCAAAATGCCCTCTTGGCTGAACTTTTGGCTGTCAGGACAGAAAAAATATTTGCAAAGAAAGAACAAAATCTTATTTCATCACTGTTAGTTTGAAGCAGATTTTTTCCTATTTTTAGGTTCACCAATGCACTGTAGTCACGTGCACTGAGTAAATGATTATTGGATCTAGCTTCCTCAGAAATCTGGGAGTAAGAGAATCTAAATAAGCATACATCAAGGATATTTTCAAATTCACAAACACATGGGCTCTTTGTAGTTATAATTGTGATACTGCTGCAGAGAGGGGTCAGTCAGAGCCTGGTTTTTTTAAGGGCCAGAAGTAGAAACAATGGTCAACAGAGCAAGTCTGCCATTCCCTGTAGACACTTCCTCAGTGAAATACCCCTTGTGCATTTTCCAGACACAGGGAGGAATATGCTTGCATTCATCCCACAGCTGATGCAAATCCCTTTGCTCTCCCTTCCAGTGTATCCATCACTGCTGTCCTCCCCCTCTTTTTAGAAATCTTAATTCTGCCTCAAGCCCAAACACTGTTACTTCTCATTACCCAGCTTTCTGAATGACAGTCACTGGCATCTGAAAAACTGTTTGAATCTTAGTATCATAAAGGGATCCATTACAGATATTACCAGCATGGAGCATCACAAGCCATCCCTTCAAAAATCATGACCTTACTTTTTGTTTTTCTGTCATTTATACGTCTTGTACCCGTCCTCTAATTCTGAGGATATTGAGATGATGATTTCCCAACCTCTTCTCAATGCCCAAATTAGTAGGAATGTGTTTTGGTATTTCTTTTTTTTATAAATGTCGATTTTCCACAAAAACATGAACTCAGCAGGGAGTTTGTGTGCTAAATAAAAAAAAAAATCAACTATCAAAAGATTTGCAGTACAATTGCAACATGAGAGATGTATGAAGATCTTGCTGCTATAGCTTTATATTAAACATGAATAATGGCTTTGATTTCTAAAAAATCTTAGCAATTGGATTTATTTTAAAAAAAGTTTAGTGCTTAATGTCATTATTCATCCAGCTATTTTTTAATGTTTGCTTCTATACCTGTTTCCCTTTACTTGTCTGACACCTGCATCTCTTGAAAAAATGGATATAAAAAAATCATTTAAATTAAGCTGGCATTTGTTTATTTATTTTCCAGCTTTTAAAACTAGAAATATCAAGTTTGCAGCACAGCAGCTGAGACAGTTGGAGTGGCTGAAGAGCTTCAGTGGGAAGCACCTGGCTGGCCCTGCCCTGCCAGAACTCCTGGAAAACTCCGGGATGAAGCACCCTTGCTTGGCGTGTGGTGTTCCTGTGAGGTGTTCAGAAAACATGGCACACTGAAAGCAAATGAACAGAGCCATCAGCAGGAAATGAGGAGCAGACATAAAGAGACAAAGGCAGAAGGTTTATTTTGTGTATAAAGGTATGAAATTTATGTACACGTGCACAATGCGGTTGAGGGTACAGAAGTACAAAGAGGAAAAGAGCAGCATTTCTGAGGCCAGGGGATGTTTCATGATGACAAGGCATTAGAGGAAGGAAAGAATTCAATTACAGGTGAGTGTTTTCAGTAAAAGAAAGAGTGAACTGATGCCCTGCTAATATAGTTTCGTTTAAAGCTTGCATATTGCTGTAAATTCATATAAAACCTGTATTTAATATTGTATAAACATTCATACCAACTTACTAGTATTGAATAGAAAGAGTATTGGAATCTCTATACAAATGTATTCTTTTTGTTTTCACATTTTGGATATAAGTCTAATGTCAGACATACTGTTATTACATTTATTGCTTTCTGCCTTTCTTCAACATTGATACCATGATGAAATTTTTGCTTAATGTAGGGTGTCCTGTAGTGCATATTCTATAAAGTACATAATGATTCAGTTTAGTTATGTGGAAGCCGAACTAAACCCAATGAGAAAATAAAACAAAACCAAATTTCATTATTTTCTTAATTATAGATATTTAAGAAAAAAAAAGGTTTCAACAACTTTGTTAGTAGCAGCAGTTTTTTTCATTTGAATTTTTTAAATTTCGAATTTCTTTGCCTTTAGTTAGCATTCTGAAATAGGATAGTTTTTATTTCAAGTTATTTGTGATTCATTTTTCATTTTTCATTTCAATAAAACTGAACTGAGTAATGTTTTTAGCTGTGATCAAATGAGAGCTACAATTTGGAATTAAATTCCCAACATAGTATGTTGTTATTTTAAATTTCCCCACATGAAAGCAATTTTCCAAAACTGTATTTTCATTGGAAATAGAAATATCCAAAATGCAGTCTGGTTTTGGTTTTTTCTCTTTGCCTGTGTTCCATAATTCCCAGTATTACATGTGATTCCTAGAAAGATAACCAAGCCCTACATTGATAGAATGTACAGTTTTGTTTCTGACACGGCTACTTTAATTTCATCTCCAGTGCATTCCCATCTAGTGTTTATTGATTGCTTACAAAGAGGAAAGGATATCACCTTTCATAAATGGGGTTTTCGCCTTAAAGAATGGTTAAAAAACCCTCACTTTTTACAAATGTTTACTATTTAATGATGTATTTCAGTTGTGTCTGCACTCTCAAAGGCAACTACAAAGATATATCTGCTATAAAATTTTTGTTAAATCTCCTGGTGCTCATAATTTTCAGGTCCCTTATTTCCATTCTTTTAAGAATCCATGGACAACCAACCAAATTACCCTGCTTGCTTCCTAAACAGAAAAAATCCCTTTTTTTTTTTTTGTCTGATGACACTGATCTACTAATAAATAATATAGATTTACTTAAAGTTATAGAAATCTCTAAACAAAGAACAAATCTGTGGTTTTCAAACCTGAGATACTCACTGGGCCTTTCTTGAAAGGGGAAATGATGGTAAAGATTAAGTTGGTTGTATTTGATCTCAATATAGTACTTTGGAGGTGTAGAGGCTACTGGAGCAGAGGATCAGGATTAGTGACATCAGTGCAGGATTGACACTAATTCAAATGGATGTGGGAGCCTCCTCAGCATGTTGTCAATTGCTAATCCAAGCCATTACCTAATTATCCAAAAATATCCTGCGTGATTTCACAGGTGTGAGGGCTAACTGCCAAAGGAACAGCAATGACCATGGTGTGTGGTGTAAAGATAGTGACCACCTGGAAGGTTTAATGGAAGAGAAGACTTATTGAAGGCAGTGGGTCTTTGCCACTCATTGCAGGAGGGTTTGAATGCCACCCTCAGTAAATGTGACAGTTTTGTTGCCTATTAATTGTCCCACCATCGCCCACTGGCAGTGTCCATGTGGTGAAGGTGGGGTGAAACACTCTTTAACACCTACTAGCATTTGTTGTGAAATGAAATCAATTAACTAAACCAGATCCCAAGCGATTCATAGAAAAACCATTCAAAGAAATACAAAACAAATTTTAAAACTGTGATATTTGTATTGCTTTGCTAAACTGGTTAGTCAAGGCATCTTCTGCTGCAGTAAAACACAAAAGTTTAAAGACTGCTCAATAGTCTTCCTGATCACCCCACTCGACTGCTGGCTCATCATCCATTCGTAGAATGAGATAGGAGAGAAGCTGAAAGAGATTCTGCCACAAGAGCAAAGACACAAAAAAGGAGAGGTCGCTTACATCGATCTCACAGCGGTCGCCAGCGTAGTTCACGTCGCACAGGCAGTGGAACTTGTTGAGGAGGTTCTGGCAGAGGCCCCCGTTCAGACACGGGTCGGAGCTGCACTCATCAATGTCCTTCTCACACCTGGGGGAAAGACTGCAAACAGTCAGCCTCCGAAAGCAGGACCTGAATGTGTCAAACAGGCACATTTTTAATTCAGAAACTTTGGCGGGGGAGGGAGAGGAAGATGCTCTGGGGCACATTTCCACACGTGTTTATGGTTTTATTAAGTGGCTGATTAGCCCCACTCAAATCCTGAACTTCCTGTATGATTTTCAAACACAGACAGTGAAGCAGGCAATTTCATCTCTGTAAAGCACTTCATGGTTAATGGTGCTTAGCAAGGTGCAGTGAAAGTTCTTGCATGATTTTAGAGCCAGCCCGTGTGCAAGTCCTGCTGACAGCTTGCTTGTCCTTTTCATTGTTCCAGGAAGCTGAGGGCACATTTTCCTTCTCAGTAATCCACCTATAAGTCAAACAAATGTGTGTTTTTCCCAGCTGAGTGCTCCTGGAAGTATTCACCTGCTTTTTGGGGGGGTGGGGGGGGTGGGGGGGGTTTAACCCTTTTATTTCTTCCCTCAATTTGGAATGCCAATAGATCTCTGCACAATTTCCTATCCAGTCTCTCTGAGATGGGCCCCAATAAAGGTAAGAATGGTGCAGGACCAGTTTTATAAGCCTTAATATGTATCATTAAATGTTTTTGAACTAATTCTGGTGATAAAGGAAATTTGAGTTATAATTTCTCAAGGCAGACAATGGAAGGATAATGAGGAAAGTGTAATATTATCTGAAAACTACTGATTAGGTGATTTTCTGCTCTGACTATGTTCCCTTTTAATTCCCTGCTCCATTTTATCAAATAGTGCTAACAATTAATCCTAATTTTTCCAGGTAAAAAGGCAGGTTTATACTTGTAGAAGAATGTGAGAAATTCTCTCTGAATTATAAGGAATTGCTTTATTCAATCATATTCATAACCATGCAATGAAATTTTAGTGTAACATCAGAGATGAACATTTCTTTATATTAAACACTTTTACTCTGCTAATCCAAACATCTTTCAATGGTTTCCTTAAATGGCAAATTATATTCACATACTTCAAAGAGCTAAGGTATTTATCCAATATATTAAAAGTGTATAGCTATGAACTCACCTATGCAAATAAGAAAAGAAGCCAACAACCTCTCAAATCTTCCAGGGAGTCAGGTACCTGAATCCAAGTGAGTTTCAGGGACACTTAGAAACCTGATGCCCTTTATGTAATTTTGAAAGTTCCAGCCTGAATTGAATGACAAATTTGTTTTTGAGGGAGAGCTGTATCTTCTTTTATGGAGAGTAATCTTTCCACGTTTCCCATTCCACCTGCTATTAAGTTCATTGGGCTTTTTTTGTGTGTGATCCCAAATGAGTTCATTGGCATAGAAGGATATACTGTGCACCAGTGGCTTCCTAAGAGATTAAGGGATGAAATGTTTTTGTCTTAAAGGAAAATGCCTGCTTTATCAGTCTAATACATAAATATACAAAGGGGCTTGGTTTTAATTTTCTTATTAACAGATATATTTGAATTTGTTCTGCAAAAAAAAAAGGGGGTGGAATGTTCTCATTTGATTTAGTGAGACCTCCAAGCATGGAAATACTGCTGGTTTATGGTTTGGCAGCCTGGAGGAACAGAGGACAAATGGTCCATTTTAGACCCTGGAGAAGAGAGCCTGGCTGCCACAGTTGGTTAATGTGCAGCTCGCCGGGCACAGGGCTGCTGCCTAATACGAGAACCCTGGGAACCATAAAACAGATTATTGCCAGCCAGTGGGATGGATGGAAGGAAGGCTCAATCCCAAAGCTGTAGTTAGCAAGTTGGCTGGCAGGGGAATGGAGAAGGAAAAAGTGCTTTCCTGCTACCTTGAAGTCCCAAGAAATACACGCAGTGCAGAAGTGCCGATGATTACACTTTTACTTTTTAAAATTTTATTATATTGCAGTCTTTCCCCCTTGTTGAATATTGTGAGGTGGTGCACAGGTGACCTGGCTGTTAACAGTGCAATTCAAACGTGTCTGCCAGCTACACTGTGCATTGAGTGGGTGGAAATTTTCATTTCATGTCTTTTATAGCCTACTGTACTCTTTCCACAAAATCAGTGGGCTCATAAGTTTTGTGAAAGAATGAAAACCTTTTGTTGGAAACTTCTCTATGTTACAGCTTGGTCCTGTTGAACTTTTGGATGTTACACTCTGATATAATGCTAGTTTCATCAGGAGTATGTACAGTATGTCCTGTCTCACTATCCAAAACGCCCTTACCTGTTCAGACTATGACTGGGACAATGCCCTCTTAGATTTCCACAGCACCTGATGCCCTGAGGTTGTCAGCCCTCCCTGCTCCAGAGCTCTTTGAAGGTCAATATTAAGTGGTGTGAATTGTGCTACAAGATACAAATTTCACTGTGAGGCATCTCTCGCCGGTTCAGGCTAAACAATAACATATGCATAGTATTCCTTAATCTCTTCTAAAAATAATCACTCTGTTTTCATACTTCAGCATTCAGTAAGAAAGTGTGGCATACCATGCCACCAGGTATGCCACCTGTTACCATCCCTGTGATAGAATAGATTGTATATTCACAGCACAGACATGTGAAAATGAAACAGCTTTGCATTTTCATGTGCCAGAGCATGTAGCTGATTTATATATATGAGCAGGATATGTGTGTTTATGTGTCTCCGCCTATGAAAAGGTAACATTCTAACTTGTCATATGAAAACTTGGCACAGAAGCCAAAAAAACCCCACACAGACAAGCAAGTGTGCAATGCTGTTTAAGAAATAATATCTTGGGCTGAATTCCTGGTGCTGCATTGGTCTGAACCTTGCCGCATTCGTGGTTTTTGACTAAAACCACAATACTTCGGACCCTCAGAGTCACTCAAGCAAAGAACTGCTGCACTTAAACAGCTGCTTTGTCTGTATTTCTGCCAGAGGGCTGGCTGTTACCCTCTGGAGTCTTTTGGAACAGCTTTTGGAAGAGGTGCTCCCCAAAGATGTGCAGGACAAAGGCTCTCACCGTTCTCCCACAAACCCCGGCAGGCACATGCAGGTCAGCTCGCCGCCAAGGTCGGTGCAGTTGCCGTAGTTGAAACACGTGAGGTTCCTCTCTTCGTTCCCACAAACTGTGTAAGGTAACCTTCGATATCTGGGTAAACGAGAAGGCAGCAGCAGTTATTTGCACTGTCCTTGTTTCTGGAAGTCTCGCGCTCTCTCAGCAGGGTATTGCCCAAAGGAATGACAGCTGGAACTCGGATTTAAGACTCCCAGAACCTGTTTTGCGTAGCTTTTTTAATTTGATAAATTTAGTTTTTCTTTTCCAAATTTACTGGCAAATTAATGATTCATTTCTCAGGAAAAAAGCAAAAAAGAACATCACGACATCACTCTACTTACATTGCTGATATGGTTCTGGACAGGTTAATATAAGAGTTCAAAAGAGAGACTTAACATACAAGATAGACTACATTGGGCCGCCATAAGGCATCTTCAAATCTGAGGATGTCCTCACTACTCAGAAAAAGTCAACAAAACCTGTCAGTTTTAGTGATTATATCCTAAAAGGCTGTGGTTGGGTAGGATGAAGAGGATTGTCTGTTTTGCATCCTTTGGGCTGCAGCAGACTGGATTTGTTGGAGTTCTCTGGAGGAAGGAGGATTTTGTCCTCTTGGAGAGGAATGGGACATGCCTAGAGGGGAGAATTTTATGGGTTTGCAGAGAAGGGCAATTAAAGGGAAAAGCCTGCAGCCTTTCTAGAGGGGCGTCTGGAAAGACTAGGAAACAGCATGTGAGCAGTGTCAGAAGCAATGGAAAGAGTGGGCTATGTGATGTTTGTAGCCACCAGGACTGGGAAAAAGCTGGGAGGAAAAGACCCACCCAGCAAAGATGCTGTGGGTGGGGAGAAAAACAACTTCTTTTCCTATTGTTATTTTCTCTTACCAACTCTGAATTTCTTTATTTATAGCTCTAGAGCTATATTGCTCTAATAAAATATAGCTTTAGAGATTTAAAATCCTTAAGATATTTTTTTCTGAAAAGAAGATGTAGCACATGTATTTTCAAGCTCTGGAAGGCTTGTAATCTTGTCATCAGAGAACTCATAGCCTAAATGTTGGCACCAGAACAGGGCAGCAGAACTGTGCCTTGTTCCTTCAATCCTTGCCTCATCAGTCTCTGCCTGAGCTGGCAGCTCTCCACTGCCTCAGCCCACATCTAACTGATCTGTACAACTTTCTGTACTCTTCATACATGGACTCTGCAGCCATGATTAATATAGAGAGAGATGCAGAACATCTGTGTTTAGAACAAAGACATCAGCAAGGTAAAAACCCTTCAGAAGGCAAAACCACATGGATCAGCCTTGTTTACAGTACCTGCAAAACCTCCCAGTGAAGTTAGCAGCACACAGGCAGGAGTATCCATTAATCCCATCAACACAAGTGGCCCCGTTCACACACTGGTGGCCACGGCACTCGTCTATGTCCTCTTCACAGTTGTCCCCAGTGTAACCAGGCTCACAGCTGCACTCGTACGAGGCAACCCCATCCGTGCAGTTCCCATGGAGGCAGGGGTTTGAAGAGCACTCATCAATGTTGACTTCACAGTAGGTGCCAGTCCATCCATCGGGACACACACAGCGGTAGGAAGTGTACAAGTCCTCACATATCCCCCCGTGCATACAGGGCTCTGAGCTGCAGAAATCAACCTCCAAACAGCCAGTAAGAGCAGGGTTAGCAGATATTTTGAGAAATTGCTCCTCTTGAGGTTTTTTTGTAGGGATGTCAGCATTTTCAAAGTATGAGAGATAAATGCCACTGATTTCTATGGTGCTCATACACCCTCGCAGGCCATCCAGGCTGTCAAAAGCCTTGTCGGCCACGTAGATGTCTGTCTCTTCTCTTAAAAAGTTGAGGTTTCCTGCAGCAGCTGTGCTGGTTGCCGTGTCTTTCTTGTTGTCTATATCCATGTGCCACCTGGAGGACTGGGACAGGGGCTCCACCATGGAGACCATCACTTGGTGCCATTTCCCATCACTCACAGGCTCTGAACTCGCAAGGGTCAGCCTGTAGAAGCTGTTGCCGCTTTGTAACTGAAACAGGAGTTTGGAGTTGTGGATACTGATGATGACAAACTCAGGCTCCCTCTCTGCATACAGCAGGATCACATTGGTGTCCCTGGTTCGAAAGCCAAAGACGATATTGGTGAGGTCTCTGCTGATTCTCCCGTTGCTTCTGTAAAATATCGCGCTGCTCCGGCCGCTAAACACCGCGTTAGCAAGACCTGTGCAAAGACAGCGGTTGAGAAACCGGGCCAGTGTTACACCAACACAAGTGCAACAATGTCTCTCCAGTGCACATGCTCCCTGCCATATAACTCCTTCAGCGTTTGCTGAAAAACAATCAAATTCCACCAGAGTTTCAGTTATCCTAGTCTGCCCCTCATGGCTATGGAAATTACAGAGCAGTGTTGTTACAGCATCAGCTATAGTGGCATCCAAAGTGTACTGCTTTGCATCATCTCAGCTTATCACTCTAATATACAATTCTACATTACTGTTATCTCTCTATTTCAAAAGAAGTCATATTTTTCATTTTATGTTTGTTCATTATGTTTGTTCCCCAAGTAAGGGCAGCTAGTTATTCCCCGTGACAGATCTGGATAGGATGAACATTTCTTCCCAACTCCTTTTGTCTTAGATGTGTCTTAAGATGTTTTATAAAGTATTTGACTGGATCTCAATTTCATCTCACCAATGCGAAAGGATGAATTTAATTGAAGTCAGTTGACAGAAAGCCCCTTCAAAATCCCTGTAAGCAGAGTAGTGCCTGTCATGTTTAAAGCCAGCTTCTCCTGCTGCCACAGCCCTGTGCTAGTGGGACTGGGAGGGCAGCAGCCCTCAGCTCACACTGCTGTGAGTGAAAATTGATGGGCAACGTTGTGGCAGCTTTATGGACGTCTTCACAAAGGTATTTGACACCTTTCATTAGCATGGTTTCTACTAAAATGCACTAACTCACTGGGCTGTAAATTTAAGCATTCTGAGGTTTCTGAGGATTATAGGCAGGGAGGAGGGACAGGAAGGAATGTCTTCTGTCTGTACTTCAGAAAAAAAATAGCCTTGAAAGATCCTAGCAGTGAAATAAGGTGAGTTTCAGAACTCTGGGTTTAGTAAATCTTGAGTAAAAGAACCCTGTGGGTCCCAGTATGAAGTTACTGACTTCACATCCTGATGCTAAGGCAGCAGAGGCATAACTGCATTTCCTGGTGCATCAAATGTGGTGTCTTTCTCATAGAAAAATTTCATCAGAGGAAATCATACTAAAAGGAAAGTCAGAATTTTCCCAGATTATTCTTGGTTTTTTAAGCATCTCACAAACCTGATGAGTTTTTTTAAGCAGAAGACACCAGGCAGAGAACTCACTGCCCAGGAAAGTTTTTATTTTGTTAAACAACAAGAAGTTTATCCTGTAACTAAGAACACAATAAGTTAAAAATGCAGTTCTGTAGTGCAGGAATTTTTTAATATCTTTTAGGGAGACTCCCTACTGTTGCCACGTAAAACAGCACAGAAATCTAATGGGGATGACCTTGAGTTTAGCAGAAGGAAACAGTTGAGGTACTTCTCACTTCACTGTCTCTGAGTGTTTCCATTCAAGCCTAATATGCAATAGCAAATTTTATGAGAGAATGTATTTTGATGTTATCATTAAAGACATCTCTGAGAAAAGGAGCAATGATTTTAATTTCAGTTACAATTTTAACCTGTCCTGCAATGTTGATTCTAACAATCTGCACAAAAATAGTATCATATTGGTTTGTCTATGATAGAGATCTTTTGTTCACCAGCCTTCCTGTTCCTAAGAGTCAGCCATTCTAACAGCTTCCATCACACTGAGTGGGCATTTACCTTTCTTCACAGCTTTGTTAGGGCTTTCTTTAGTAGCAAAATGAAAAAGTATTCCTTAAAAATCCTTACTTGCTCTTTTCAATTCCACTCCAGGATGGGAAGGAAAAGGAAAGTGAAGGAAAGAGATATGCAGGGTGACTATTGATGCTAAGGCAGCTAATGGTCATCAGTTCTCAAATGGACTGCTTGGCATGCAGGTATTTCTTACAAAGACACTGCTTGAACCACTGTACTGCAGGTATTGAGGTGACTTTCTTCAAAGCAATTCAAGATTTAAGACAATCAAATGATGTAATGTAAGCTATGTAGCTTGTCTTTTCAGGAGGATGGAGAACATTCTAAGGTTAATCCAACACTGGATATCCTCTTATGTCTTTGCAGTGGAAGTGTGAGGGCAATGTACTGATCTGTTGTACAACCTTGAACAGTTGGGCTGAATAAATCAAAATCAAAGGTCATGTAAACATCAGTGTCTGAGTCAGGGGGTCTGGGTGAGAATTTCTGGGTTTGGTAGGGCAGACTCTTCCCATTAACATTACTTAAAACTGACATAGCTATTATTTTAATGCAGAAATAACATTTGAAAGACCTTTAAAGGCAGTGAATACTTAGTTTCAATGAAATGCAGCTGAAAATGTCTATTGCTGCTGATCTCCAAAGACGATTGGAACAACTGAAATGTACCTACATTCAAATCCTTGGTGCACCAGCTGGCATTGTGCTTCATGAGGACAGGGCCCAAGCTCGCACCACTTAACTTCCTCACATGCCTTCCCCACTGTGTTAGGGGGGCACGTGCAAGTGAAGTCATCCCAGATTGAATAGCACACACCACCGTTGTGGCAAGGGTTGGACTATGGGGAAAGAGAAGAGATAACCTCAGTATGAATCAAGGCTCTTGGACTCCCAGCTCTAGGCATGGGGGACTGTTTGGCAAAAAGAAGTTTTCTTTTTATTTCAGATGGAAAAGGATAAAGACCAGTATTATGACAGTACAGCATGTTCAATAATTGGTGAAAAACAGTATTTCAACCTCAAATTAGTTTAATTCTCCCATATGCAAATAGATTTTGCTTCTAATATTCATCATACGTAGCACAGTTTAACAAAATTTGCTCTTTCTAGCATTTTTGCATGTTTTCCTAAGCTGTCGTCATAATCAAATAATGTGTGGGAACATACTAATAAAATAAAATAAATTCCCCATTATAAGCATGTGAAAATGCTCTGAAAAAATGTCATTCTTACCTTGCAGAGGTTGTCACCAGTGCAGCCTTGGGTGACGTTGATCAGAGTTCGGTTGATAAGAGCATTCGGTGGGTTGGTGATGGGGAAGAATTCCAGCGGCTGGTTATTCACTCTTACATCTTGGATGCAGCCTTTGAAATACCTGCCATTTCTATCAGTTTCTTTGTTATCTGGTAGGCCTCCAATGTAAAGAATATCCTTACTTTGGATGGTTAGTGCTGGAGTAGAAATAAAGCCTAGGTAGTGAGAGGACTGGAACAATTCCATCTTATTTGGTTCTATTTTTAACGTTATTAAGTAAAAGTTTCCATCGTTCACGGAGTGTTTCCCTAATAACTTCATGGAATTTAGAGCTAGCATGGTGAGTTTCCCACCTTCCAAATAGACCCTTATGTAGAGGTAAGTACTGTTTCTCAGAGCCAGTAACAAGCCAGAAGGTTTGCGTGTTCGCACAAACATTGATATGATGAAGTTCTCATTCTGAGTGGAATCAACAGGAAAAGCAGCATAGCCTGAGGAGTCCTCAGATCCAAAGCGGCCTGGAATGTACTCTTGAGGTTAGAGATACAGGAAAAGGTAAAAAAAAAAAGAAGAAAAGGGAGAAAAATAAAATGGTTAGGGCTAAATGGCAAGGGAGCCAATGCAATGATCAAATAACTACTTCTGGTAATATTTATGCATGGTAGTAAGATGTATTTATGGATGAATAAAGACTTGATCCGGCTGTAAACAGCTTCTATTTCAAAATTCCTGTTGGCTTCTATGGCCGTAGCATTAAGCCCCAGTGCAGGGCCAGATGTTATATTATTGGGCACATTTTTCCTCATTATCATGCTCTGTGTAGTGCTGTGTTTTCAAGTAGTTAAACAAGGACAGATTTCTATAGTTTCCCACACTGGTCCTTGGAAAGATCATTTTGGAAGGAACCTAGCTGCTTTGATCCTCTGATGACCATGAAAGTTAATGCAATTCTGGGATTTTGTGATATTTTTTTTCACAGATTCCAATTGCAGACAGCTGCTGGGCAAACCCCTCGTGTGTGAATAGATCACCTGTGTGGTGTTGCATGGGCTCTCCAGTTCTCTGAAAGACTTTTTGTCACTGGGGCTCACCACATGCTCACCTACATCAGCTTCTTTCCAGTCAAAAACCCTGCTCAGTCACTGAGTGCCCACAGTGCTGTGGGAGAAACAAGATCCAGGATTGAGTAAGTTCTTTTTCCTTTGTGCCTATCAATTAAAATGATTAAACCAAAACCATCTGTCTATCCTTTACTCCTTATTTCCAGTAATGATTTTCAGTCTTTTAAGGATACAAAATATATAGCCAAAACTGTATTTTATTCTGATGGATCATCTCGTTAAAGAACAACAAAGTGTTTCTATTTTTATACTATAAGTTTTGTGATCTTGTCCTCAATATTACAGACTTCCTGCCTAAACCGTTTCAGGAGCTAGTTTTAATATATCAAATTCATAGAAAGAATAAACCAAGCTTTTTTTAAGTGCTCACAGAGCTAAAGATTCAGTCCTCTGTTGTGCAGTAAAACTCCTGAAGTGGGGTGTCACAGACCAACTTTCTGCCTGCAGAACTACCTTTTTTTATGACAGCAGTAAAAAAAATGATGAAAATAGGGGACTGACCATGAAGTCCCAACAGACCCTTAATAACCACACTGCACTGCTATGTGATATGGTCATATTACTTAGCAACAGGAGTAAATCCTATACTTGTTCCTAAACAGAGAGTTTAATAATTTAATTTGAAATTGTTTATTTATACGAGTAAGGTTAGCTATATATCTGCATCTACTTGTTAAAACTCTTTTATGCAGAAATAATTATTTGTTGAAATTGGTGTTTTGAGGCATTAAGTCTGTTTAAGTTCCATCTTCTCTTTAGGTGGTACTGGAGACGGAGACACATTTTTCATGAGGGTAAAAAGAAAAATTCTGCTGGAATGAGGATTCCACAACTGCAGTATTAGAAAGAAGAATTGATCTTCAAAATGGTATTTCATGTTTACAATTACCTTGTCACATTTCTCTCTATTTATAAATATACACATACATCATCAGTCTGATCTATTTGATGAGATGACTAGCATCACCTTGGTCAATATTAACCTCTTGGGTCACAACATCTGGATGTTGATCAAAATGAGTCAACATCTGTTTGTTATTTTGTATATGTAAAGAAAATATTGCCTCTTGTCAATTAAATACTTGGCGGCAACTTTTCTTCAGAAAGACACCAGCATTTCTTATGTTATCCTTTACCACAAGTCTCCCCCACTCTGCCTCTTTAGAACCCTGCCACAGTCCTTTAAATGTGGCATATATCTAGAACCTATGTACCAAAATGGCACGGTGCCATGATTAGCAAGGAATATTGTGGTCAGCAGGAAAAAAAAGCATGCTTTCTAGTCATTCTCAACAGTTCTAATGCCAGTATAAGTTGCTCCTGGCCCTGACTGGTTTTAATTTTGCTTCATATAAGGAGGCAAACATATTTACCAGATGTTGTCTTATACTCCAAAGTTGCCTTCCAAATCTTTGGATAAATTACAGCTACACTTCAAAGAAGTCTGTTACAATTACCTCTCAGACTTTGTCATTTTGCAATAAAACCAAAAGGAAAAACTATTGAAAGGTATTGATACGTATTAGGTAGGGCATGCAAAATGAAAATGTATTTAAGCATTTGAAATGTATTTGAAGCCCCAGCTTTCTGCAGCAATGCATTCAATAACCCCTGAGGCAGTTGTTCAGCTGATGTGAATCAATGTAGCTTCACTGCAGCCATGCCAGTTTACACCAGTTTAGGATCTGTCCGTTCCAATCTGACCAAAGCTCTGCTGTTGTGCTTAATTTTTTCCAGTCCACTTGGCAAATGCATCTACATAAATATACATGTGTATGTATACATGTATGTGTAATACGTGTGTCTTTCTTGCTCCCTAAACATTGCTCTGCTGGCCATGTGTGGATGAGGGAGGCAGTGGCAAGGGCACTGCGTGAAGGCTTAGTCCTGTGCAATTTTCTTAAACAAAACTGTTTGAAATCCCTAAAACTTTGCCTGGGGAAGGATTGCAGAGCTCACCCTAAAGCATTCCTGAGGGTTGCTGTGTTTACAGCTGTAGGGGGCTTCACCCAGCAGATGCAGTGCAGTCGGGAGCTGGGCAGGGACCTCCTGTTGTGCTTCCACTTTGCCCCAGCCTGCACTTGCAAAGATCATCTGTAGCAGGGAAAGTGCTACAGGCATCTGCAGCCTCTGTGTTCCTGCTCACCACTGCCATGGAAGCTGTTTGCTGAGATGAGCTCTTCTGCTCCCTCAGACAGGGACACCTTTCCCTCTGGTCCCCACGCAGCTCTCTGGGAACAGCAGCGTGCACTGGGGATTGTCCAGCCCTGCCTTGGGACCAGCTGAGGGATGAATGGGCCCTGCTTCCAGCTGCTGAAGCCCTGCCTGCTCCTTGGGCTAATCAGATTAAGCTAAGAGTATAATCTCATTCATTTTTTTTTAATTGGAATCTGTCTTTTTTTAACTTGCAGCACATTTGCTTGCTTTCCATTGCCTTAAATGAGTCTCTTTATAAAAGCCTAGAGAGCTTGAGGATACAATTTTCAAAGAATGCTTTGAAAATAAGTCTTAAACTCAAAGTGACTTGCTTGCTTGCTAAATTTTACTCAGCAAGGATAACCTCCAGTGAACTACAGTTTTTCAGAGTTTATGGAGTGCTAAAAGCACTGAGAAGGTTTTAAAACAAGAGGAGTGGAATCCACCAGTTTAGCCTGACTTTTTTTTTTTTTTTTTGCCAGGCTGAAAAGCAGCCTTCCTGGGAAAATAACTAGAAAATAACAGAGGTGTGCCACTACTAACCTCTTGCACTGGCTTACCACTTGACATTAAGTTCCAGAGATCCTAAGGGTCACGCCGTTTCACCGCCAGGTAAACAGGATTGTTCCTGGCCGTGTTTCCAGCAGGCACTTAAAACATGATGCCAGCAGCATCCCCTTACCTGTTGCACAGTCTGGCCCCGTGTAGGGCCGGTAGCAGTCGCAGTGGTAGCTCAGCCACAGGTTGATGCAGCGTCCCCTGTTCTGGCACGGGTGGGGGTCACACCAGTCCTTTTTAGCGCATCCTGGCCTGACATTTAAAGATGACCCAGATGATACATTCTCTGAAGTAATAACATTCAAGTCTATCTCAATATCCTGAAGACAGCCTACAAATGAAGGTGCAGAATGTGTATTAAAGGTGTTCTGTAGAGAGTTGCTGTTCCCCACTGGTAAGCCGCCCAAAAACGTGCTCTGAAACGCAAACATCACCAGCTCGTTATCTATCTTAGCAGACGTTTTATTGAGACAGGATTCTACACAAGAGCTGTCAAGCAAATTAAGAATAACAGCTCTTGCCAAGGTTACCTCCACTGAATGCCATTCTCCATCACTGACATTATGTGGAATATGCAAAAGAGCCTGTGGCTGATTATTGACTTGCACGGATAAGTGTAAGTAGCCATTCAGTAACTCCAACTTTGCAAATGTGTTTTTCTCCCCTCGGTGAAACAGAAAAGCTGTGGGTTGCACAGTTTGAAACCTCAGGTTTATATTATAGAAAAAATCCTTTTTATGGGTCAGGGGACTCTTCAACAAAAGGAAACTGTTCCCTTGAAAAGAAAATGTGGTTATGGTTTCACAGTGTATTCCAGTATACCCAGGTGAACATATGCAGCTGAATCCGTGTTGGCCATTTTTTAAATGTGGGATACATATTCCATTGTTTTGGCATTGATGATCAGTACAGCCATGTAGAACTTCTGTACAGTTCCAGCCACCATAAAAAATCCCTTCTTTGTTTGCAGGTGGGCAATGGCAAGTGTAATTTCCAGGAAAATTCTCACAGATCCCACCATTTTGGCAAGGGTTCATGTAACATTCGTTGACGTCTTCATCACAGTGAGTACCTGAAGAATAAACAAAGAATTAGGCATTCTGGTTTGAATAACTGGAGCCCAAAATAACACTTTTAATAATGTGTTTTATTAAATTATCTTTTACTAGATGATGGACAAGTAACAAAAAATACAGTAAGTATAAAAATGCCATTCATTTGTCATAGACTGCTTGTGCAAAGTATCATATAAACACCTTAGTGATAACCACATTTTGGAGAAAAGAACCAAACAAATGGACAGTTTTTATATGAATAATGTGATGAAATTAAGATAAACATCATGAGATGCGAACAACAAATTGTTTCCCACATATCCTGTGGTAGAAATGTAGAATGCTTTGTAAGGAACTGAATTGTTTATCACATACAAGAACCCCAAGATTTGTTGCTTAATTCCTATCCATAATATAGTATGGTGATGAGCTGGAGTATGATCTGCTGGTTCATTCAAACAGTGTAAGAATTACAGATTATTACTCCTGGTCCCATATGAAACATCTCGGAGCAGCAGTCTTCAGGACTTACAAGTGGTATTTGACCTGGTGGGTCAGACTGACAAGTGAGTGAACATGCCTGCAAAATGTATGTGCTGCAAAAAGAATGTACTACAGGGGAGCTCTTTTACCTCTTCTCCATACAAAATATAAAGCAAGAAAAGATGACAGGAATATTCACTCAAACATCTCAGAGGCTGATTGATGATGAGAGCACTTCTGCAAGAGATTGTCAGTGCAGTCTCATATTTCCTCCTCTTCCATATAATGCTTGGCTTCTGGTATATCTGGTAAAAGGAGAACTTCTCATCTCAACTCCACTGCTATTTGATAGATGTGGCCTAAGTAGGTCTGCTGGATCACACTTCACAAAGAAAAACAAATCTGTTCCTCTTGTGAAACAAATCTGTTTATCCCTCTGCACTGTTGTCCATCTATAAAGAGGTAATTACAGTAACTTCTCCCTTGAGCAATCAAGTGACCGATATGCATGCAGTGGATCAGGGAAAATCTGTTTCTCATCTCCCTTGGAAGCAGTCAAAATATCCAAATACTTTTTTGATAACTCGTGCTAAGTGCAACTCTTAATATTTCCACTTCCCTTCATAGTTATCTTAGAGCAAAATGAGAAACACTTTGCATTTAGTTTTCAAACTAGTATCATCAGTACAAATTAAATAGATAAAATTTCACTCATCCCAACAGCAAAACTGCTGCCTGTAAATCAGGTAATGAGATGTGCTGAGGCTCACAGAGCAGCAGCTGGGTGTACCAGGCACCACACCTAGATTTATGTACAAGTTCACATCAAGCTTTATTTCTATAACAAAACACAGCCATTCCTCATGGGAAAATACAGAGCAGCATTCAGCCACAATGAATTGCTTCAAATAGCAGTAGATAAGTGTAGTTACTCAGGCTAATTCCTTGCCTGTCCACTTTATTCAATCACAGTTGTAACTGGACCCATCTCGGAGAGTGACAAGTTACAGAAGAGCCAGAAGGGAACTGAGAACTGGGACAGATTTGTTTAAAAGATTAGCCAGAGTGAAGTGGTCATAGCAGGTACACAAGAGACTCTGCAGTGATCCAACTCACTCCTCAGTCCTCAATTAAAGCATACACTGACTTTCCACTTGAAGCTTCAGATTACCAAGCCCAGCTAGTGCCATGTCCCTGGCCTGGCAGTGAGGTTTTCCTGCAGCAGTCTCTCTTTGTTTTCCAGCCAGACTCATCTTTATTCCAATAAGAGAAGACTGTGTAAACCTTAATGTGTAGTGGCACCTGGCAGAAATACAACTCATTGGGGCTGACTTTCTCCAAGTGAAGTGCAGTTCCCAAACCGTTCCTGACTGGGGGCCAGAGCAATGTCTGCTTTGTCCAGTTTGTGGCAATTTCAGTATTAGCAACTTGTCCTGCTTTTGCTCTTCTAGTATATGAAAAGTGAAGTTACTGTGAGCTGTTTCCTGTTCTGGTCAATGTTTTAGTACATCTCCTGCTTGATACTGCTCCCTTCCCTGCTTTGACACCAATGAGAACAATGTGTCCTCGGGTCTTTTATACAACTCAGTAGGATGGCTGTAGAAGTGCAGGTCTCTTTGGGGTTTTGTGTCAGAGATAAAAATTAGTCCAGCCTACAAGCAGTTGGATCAGGTTGCGCTTAGCCTTGTCATAGGGCTTCAGAGTGGACACACTGTGCTTAAGGATTTGTAGACTGGGAGTCCCTCTGAAACCTTTCATAAAAAAATCAGCATTGTGAATGGCTAGGTATTAGTTGTTGTATTTTCAGTAATGTGTGGTGACTCTCTGTGCGTTACTTTCTTATCCCACAGCACCTGCCAGACATTCCCTTTGCCTTGTAACTTGCAGTCCAAGAGACGCTTTGCAATAGTGACTTACCTGTGGAAAGGATGATACAGATGCGTTTAACTTTACAATAACCTTTAGTGTCTATGTTGTTCTCTACTTCATCAGATAAGATATAAAATTAACAGACTTATTGAATGAGAATGCTAAACTTTTTTTGGAAATCATAAATATTTCTATTTTAAATTTAGATAAGACATTGGATAAAAGAAAACATCAATGTCCAACAAAGAAATAAAAAGAGTTTTATGAGGAGGTACACATATTATTAGTGTGTTCTTTGCCTGTAGAAAATGAAGAGTATCAATTATTAAATATAAAATGACTCTCATAGAGCCACTTAAATACATAAATTTCATAGAGGCATTTCAGTGCCTCAATACAATCCTTGTATTTTAAGTAATGATATTAAAATACATTACAAAATAATTATTTTATCAGGTTGTGCATATGTATGCACTTACTTATATATAGACCTACCATTTCATAATAAGATTAGCACAAACACAAATATAGGTCACACCAAAAGACAAATAATAAGTCATGTTTTTCATATCAAGAATAAATAAATCAGCTGTTCTTGCAAGTGGTGTTGATACTGCTCGTTAACTGCCAGTTGCTGTACAGGCAAAGACCACTGCCAGTCAAGATAAAAGCACTCTAGATAAAAGGATTAGTCAATATTTATAGAGCTGTATAAGCAGTTCAAATAGCTCAAGCTGGAGAAGTTAGCATGTAAAAAAAGTATTCTCAAAAGGTGTAAGACATACCAAAACAAGTGCAAAGGCAACCTTTTTTTCCCCCAGTGGTTACATGCATTAGCTCAGCTAAGCATATTTGTGTTTTTAAAGGAAAAAGTAAAGTAGAATAATTCAGCATTTTCTCATCTAAATATATTACACACTGACCTAAAATTTCAGATAATGTGAATATTTTTTAAGATGATTACTTTTCCCACCTGTGAAGTTTTTTTCGAAACAGAGATGAAACAGTTCCTTTGACTCAGTTTTTCACTTACACATTATTACTATATGGTGGCTATTTCCTAACTGTTAACCTCTTAATTAAACTCTCTGTTTCAAATTTAGCAGCAAAGGTTTCCTGCAGAAGCAGGATGACAAAAGCAATTATTCAAGCATAAATCTGCTGAATGCTACTGATTTTCATGTTGATTAAACAATTATAAAAGTATTATCCAAATGATACTTTTGATACACACCTTTGGCTAGAAAAGTGCTTACAGCCTTTTGCCTTTCCAGTCCCCTGACACTAAATAAATATCAACAAAGCAATCTGGATAGATGCTACACGTTCAATACTGTCTAAGTGCACATACAAATTCACAAAAAGAAAATATTTACCTGTAAACATTGTCATTAAAATGATGTAAACTTGTATCCTAGTTGCAAACATCTTTTTTCGCAGGAAAATTTCCAAAAGAAAAAGATCTTTTAGCACTTAAGCAGTCACCAGAGTAAATTTCTGTAAAATTCACAACAGTTCTTGGTATAAAGGCTTCCTTTCCAGGATTAGCTTGCTCCACTTCTGTACCTGCTGATGTAGTCTGAGGGTGTATTTTGCCCAAGCCAGATCAACAAGGCTTAAAGTAAGACCCATTAAACAGCTTACACAATAGATATGTATCCTATTTAAATTCTTTTTTCTCCAGTTTAGTGCTCACACTGAACGTTGTTTGTGTTTCACAGAAATGCATGTTATTAGGATCCATTCAAAATGGATTTGTCATTTTTTGTTTTTCTGCAAGGTGTTGTTTTTTAAGACTTTTTTTTCCTTTCACGAGGTTTGTTAATCCAGATCAACTCTTCCACTGTCATTTGGAGAAACTGTACATCTCAATAAGCAGATAGAAAAGACCTAAAATTTTATCCTGTTTCTTTATTTTATAAAGAATTCTTGTTCCATTTGCTCTCTCTACTTTATGGAAATCTGTCTCTACATTTTGGAATGTGTTAAAGATATGAAAAATTATTTACTAAAAATTTTTTTTTTCTTCAGCTCTCGAGCAAGACATTTTGATTTAGACCAAATTTAGTGAGAGGAAAATAGAGTTCAGGAGACTTAACTACTTATTTCTGTGATAATTTTAGTAGCAGACATTATTTTTGTCGTTTATGTTTTGTCATTTACATTTATATATATAAACATTTATGTTTATATATATATATATCAATTCCTTCTTCTCCCTCCACTCATTTATTCACTAATTAGGGAATTCCTAACCTTGTGTCACATTTGTGTTTAGGTTCACCAAAAGACTCATACAGAAAACAATCTTGGATTTATTTAATCTACGGTTCACAATTGCTTTTATGGAGATGCTCAGAAAACTGCTGCTTCTTCCAGCCTCTGACACAGCATCGAGTGAGTTTTCCTATAATACCTTTAAATACCATGGAGAAAAATGTCATCCAGACTCTAGGAAAGGAAAGTAAGGAAGCTTTAAACAAAATGAAGTTCAGTTTGATAAGTTAGTGTGAATGCACTTGATTAGTAGTGCTTATTAGACGTCTCGTGCTACAGCTTGATGTTTAATGTGCACTTTATTTTGAATATTGCAAGAAGTGGGAGGTTCTCAGTAACTGTCATTCCTTTTGCAGCATGACTGTGACAATACGACCCTGAGGGAGGGTTATGAGCAGACACAGAGTCAACAGGTGGGGTCAGACATCTGCTGTCAGTGACAACACGGGGTTGGTGGCACTCTGAGACGGGAACTTCAGAGCAGGGATTTCAGCAAACTGCCTGAAGCTGTGCCAGAACCACTAGTGGGAGTTTGAACAAACCTGCCAGGAGTAGATACTCTAATTATGGTAAGATATTGTTTAATAACATTTTCATACCCAAACCAAAGAGAAAATTCCATGTGAAACCACCACGAAGCCGGTATAAAACTTGTGTAATCCTGCCCAGAAAGTAATTGTCAGGGATTCCCTGTCAAACTGCAAAGCTCCTTTGATGATGGTTTGGGATTGTCCTGGCTTTGCTCTGGTTGTTGTTTTCATAAAAGATGTGGATGCTGGCATAGAAAGCTTGCCTAGTAAGTTGTCTGATAAAGCAGGGTTAAGTGAAACTTTTGATTGTGTTACAGACAAAATGACCTTTATAGGTGACCATAAGAAATTGGAGAAATGGTCTGAAAAAGACTGCACTCAGTTCTGGAAGGGCTCAGTCAGTTGCTGTAGTCTCAGGTCAGAATAACCAGCAATGAGGTGGAACAATAGTTTCAGTCTACAGTCTTCAGTTTCACTAAGTCCACTTTTAGTTCTGTACTGCAAGGAAGATTTGGATCAATCAGGAAGAATTCAGAGGAAAGCAATGAGAATGATCACAGGTTGAGAAAACATGGCTTGTGAGAAAAGGTTTAATAAGTAGGGCTGTTCAGTCAAAAGACAAGCAGAGGAAATGGGATGTGGTAAGAGTTTTCCAGTATAAAAAAGAGAGTAAATTGTGTCCTGAGACCACAGTAAACAGGTGAAAAAGTCACAGATTTGGCCTGCACAGGGAACATCCAGGTCACACTGTAAAAAAATATTTCTTATGATAGTAAGACAACAAAGCGTTCACATAAGATACCCACTGGGAGCCATAAAATCTGTTGTGGATCCTTAAATATTGGTTAGAGACAAAAATGCAGTGAGACACGACTCAGCAGATCCTACATGACACACACAGACAGTCCAAATGATACCTGCATGTCTGTCCCTTCCAAGTCTATTTTTCCATGGTTTTGTTCCTCTCTTGAAAGAAAAAATTCCCAACAATTGAGCTGTAGGTGTGTCAACATACACCTGCACCTACAGGTTTCTCTGCACATACAGGTATCAAATGTAAGCAGGAGTAAACCTTGGAGAAACTCAGATTGTAGGATACCCTTTAGAATATGCTTTATGGAAGACAAAGAGTTTGCAATAGCACTTCCTCCACCTACATTTTAGAGTTTTGGAAATGTCTCTTATAAAATCCTACCCCAGGTGCAAACAACTCTCTCTTCGAGGGACTCATTAATCCTGAGGCCAGCAGAAAGATCTGGCAGAGACATACTCTTCAGGGCCCCAGGTTTTAGCAGACAATCACGAAAATTCAAACTTTGCCACATCTGTGCAGATAATTGCAAAGAGATAATTACTTTTTGCTGGAAGGAGGAAATGCACATTCATGAGTGAGTAAGCGCAAGGAAATAAATTGACCATCTCTGTATCATCATAATTAAACCCCATGCTTGTGGGCATAAATCAGTCACCATGCAGGTCAGGAAGGAGGTTTTCCCCTAATGTACATCAGTGTAGAGCAAGTGAGGGGTATTTAAATGGATTTTTTTTCCTCCTATTTTTAATTCAGTAAAGAACTGGCTTACATTTGATACTGAGCTTAATGTGACCAGTGCTCTGATCTTGCATGGCAGTTTCTGTTCTTCTCCTGGCAGGAAAAGCTTGTGTGAAATGAAGGACAGAACACAGAGCAGAGCTGAAGCACATGGAAAATAGGATCCTTTAAAATAGGTGGATAATAAGCATTTGTTAACATTGGGCTAATTTGCACATGATACCTTTCACACAGAACTCTAATTTTGCAAAGTTGTAAGACCTTGCTAGTTATTCCTTTATTGCAGACAAATTCACTATTCTGCTATTTTTCCTTTTGCCATTTGAAATGTACATTTAAAGTTAATACTGGCTAGGAAAAAAAACTAAAATAGAAATAGGGTTGAGTGGCTTGGCTTAATCATTAAATATGTCACTCTAGCTGAGGGATATGGAATTCATAATGTGCTACATTCAGAATGGCATGCTGTAATTCAATCTCTTCAAATGTTGCTGGCCCAAAGCTTCATAGACTAGTTTGAATTTTCAGTAAAAATTGATTTTTTTAAAGTAGTAAAAACCCCCAATCCCTTAATCTCTTCAATCAGTAAAGGTTTTCTGAGAGTAAAACTACTTGGAAATGTTTTTCCACTTGTTTCACATGTTTTGTCACACCTAAAATCGTTTTCATTTGAAAAAAAAAAAAAGAGAGAGAAGAAGAAAATCATGTACATGCTGTAGGTGATTAGTTGTTTAGTGAGATCTGGTGTGCTTATTTTATTTCAGAAATATTGGAACCAGCAGACAGGAGGGCCCCGGGCACAGCCACGCGCGCAGCACGTTTGAAAAAAAAAAAACACCGCCGGGGTCAGGGGACACCGCCTGGGCAGGGCCAGGGCAGTGTCCTGCAAGGGCAGCACAGCCACGCTGCTGCTTGTAGCCTACACCTCCAGCCCTTAGTTCAATTTACACAGCCAGCCATGTGGATCCAATTGTGGGATTAGGGGCTGAATCTGGAGTAAAGAAAAGCTCGTTGAAGAAATATGTCCCTGCGTGGCACTCATTTTCCTTTCATTTCCCTACTTCTACAGTCGATTTTATATATGGGTGAACGAGGCAGCTGCTGCTGCATTCGACTGATGGAGGCAAGGGAGAAAATCAAATGGTGGCAGCCTGGTTCTCCCAGGCAGCATCCTTCTGGAGTGGGTTTTCTGGCTGCACAAACATGTTGTAGCTATGGCCATGTTGGTGGTAGGAGATAGGAAGTGGAGAAGAGAGGAGGGAGAGAACAACCACAGGCTGTGACAGGTTAAAGTGGAGAAAGGTGATAGAGAAAAGAGTAGGTAAGATTTTGGAGACCAAACAGATGAAAGATGTGACTGGGGAAAAGGAAATAAAAATAAAGGAATCAATGGTACCCCCAAAGATACTTGGGTTGGCGTTTGAGACAGGATTCTTGTAAGACACATGGGCATTTATGGGTAGTAAGAGGAAAGAGGATGTGGGCATGGCTATTAATCTATATAGCATGTGTGAGGGATGCTAAGAAAGACTGCAGATCATAGATAAGGTCTACACAGAGGTAAAATTGAGAGTGGGGAAAGAAGTCCATGGGAGCAATACCAGAGACAAAAGATTGGAAAAAATTTTGAAAAAAACCAGCCATAGATATCTTTTTTTGTAATCAGTCGTGCACTGGAGCAGAGAAGTCAATTCATGAAACACAGAGAATTAGGACAGAATCATAGAAAAATTTAGATAGAAAGTGACTTTCAAAAGTCATCATCTGATCCAGTGCTCCACTCAAAGTGTCAGGACATCATCCAGAGAAGAAATTATAATAGCATGTTTCAGAGAATTTATTATTTTATACCTGATTCTGGACCAGATATTTAGAAGCCAAAGAAAGATATTTGGTGTTCTGCTTTCCAGTATGGTTTTGTTTTTTTTTTTTGTGTGTGCTCTGTAAGTTGGAAAAAGGGTATGTGTAATTCAAGAATTCTTCATGGTTTACCTTTTAGAAAACTGTGGCAAGAATGTCAAATTCAAAGCATTAATGATCTGATTTGCATTTTTTGTAGATTTATGAGCTTGTACATACAGATGATGTGTGTGCATTTGAACTGAAGTATATCCAGAGGGATCTTAAAACAACCAATACCTTTGAGTTGTTTAATTAGATCATACAAGGTCATGTTTCATTGACTTGAAAATCTGTTTGGAGCATATGATTCACTTTGGAATTAGAAAACAAATTAATTTTCTGTCCTACAAACACTTAAGGGCTTTAAAAGAGTGCTTGCTGTTGATGAACACATCCATTGAGAAATGTACACTGTGCCTTGTCTCCCCCTAAAAGGGATTTTATACCTTGTCTCTTGTTGGCTGTTTCCCATTTGTTTTAACTGGGTTAGGCAAGCACAGCCACTGAGCTGTCTAGTGTGAAACGGCTTCTGCCCTGGAAATGGTGCTCTGGAAAAGTTCAGTCATTTGCAGGGTTTTCTCATTTTGTTATAACTAATGTGAATCTCCACAAAATGCAAAAGTGACTGTGTTTACATAACTTCATTGTCAGTCCTTATTGAAACAAACTGAAAAAGCCAGAAGGCCAGAAAATCATAGTTTTAATAGGGCCTATAGAGTTTAATTGATAATGGAGATGTGAGAATAGAAAAATGTAAAATATGAATGGGTGAGTGCACATAACATGTTTATGCTGTGTGCATTTTGAGCTGTGCACAGCATAACTGTACAAAAACCATCTGTAAAAGGTCTGTGTCTATGCTGTGTGTAATTACATTTCTCTATTCCTAGAGTATATATATTTATATAATTTATTATCACTTTAAATATAGAAAAAAATCCAAGCTTTTTATGCTGAATTATCCGCTTTTTAAAAAGTAATTTTTTAATGTGTGTTTTCTTTCCCGGGTAAGCTGTGACTTGCTCTAGAGCAGCTGTAGATGCAGAAGACCTGAGACTTTGGGCTATGATCTTTCACTCCAGCTCCGTGTCGCTGGGAATGGCAGAAGATTGTACCTCTTTTACTCCAGCAGTGGTGTTCATTTCCCTCATTCCCTGCTGTGTTAGTCCTTTTGGAGTGTGAAAACTCATCTAAATGGTGGCTTTGGTCATCCAAGGTTTCACATACTTAGCTCACCTCAAAGCTGGGAAGACTGAGACCCAAACCAGCTTCATTTTTGCTCGGTCACACTGCAATCCCGATGGCACTGGGACTGCAAGGACCTCAGCTAGGACTGTAGGTGCTTGCCATGGAATCCTGGCTGCCTTATGAGGATTTTCCTGGAGCATATTAGAGGTATGAGATTTAGCCAGATTACATCCAGTTTTTCTATGTCTTCATGTGTTACAGTTAACTTCTGTAGCTGTGCAGACTTTTCCACAGCACAGCATTTAAATAGTTTTCTTTATTTAGTACTACAGGCAGTGATTTACCATGATGTTTTGGCCTCACAAACAGGTCTAATAACAGATTCTGAACCCTCTTTGTTTAGAAAAAATAGTGCCCACAGGACAGAAACTAATTGTATTGATCATTATAATTCTCTGTATTAGTGTCATGTTGTTAGCACAGCCAGACTCGAAGAATTACAGCAGTGGGAGAGCAATCTGAATCAGATCCACCAAATCTACTTCTAGCAGTTAATTATCAGCATAAATTAGCTGTCTATACTAGGGTTTTTTACTTCTCTCCAAGACTGTTTATTGAAAGTGCAAAGTTCATTGTCAGCCAGGGAAAGAGAAGTGTTTTCCTTAATCTGGTTCTCCTTACACAATCAACAGAAGTCCTTTCCTAAGTTAATTTAAATATTTTTAAAGGGATCAGCATCCAGGTCACCAGTAAAAAGCTGTCTTAACTTCTTTGAAATTCTCCTTGTACCTGAAGAAATCAGTCCAGGTACCTAAACAGAAGCAGGTTGTGCCTTACTGCAGTCACCTCTGAGTTTATTTCAAACAGTGCCAATGAACAGACATAAAAATACTGGGCTTTATCACTTGTTCCTCCTATTAACAAACACTGTATAATTAAGAGCTGGATGCTACAGGGAACAATTAATGTAAGAGCTTTTATGTAGTATATCACATAAAATTAGTTTTGGTGCTCACTTTATCAGCTTATTTTTATTACTCAAAATCCCAACATATTCTTTATATCTTTGAGAAGACCTTGGACCTGGGACTCATCAGTGATAATTAATTGCCAGCAAACTGCAAAACTCATGAGTCCAATCCAACAAAAGCATTAAAGTGATTTTTCTTATTTATTCACAATTAAAATGGGACCTATACATATATATATATGCATATGTGTATACAAAATTAGAAAGAGTTCTTTATGCAGCAGCGAGTTTGTGCTGCCATTCAGAGGGCCCTCAGTCGGCTGGGGAAACAGGGAATCTTCAGGAAATTCTGCAAAGGGATTCTCCAGGTCCTGCACCTGGGGCCAAACAAGCCGATCCCACAGAAGAAGCTGGGGCCAGCTGGCTGGAAACAGCTCTGCCGTGCTCTGAGCCAGCTGGGCATGAGGCAGTCCTGTGCCCTGGCACCAGAGAGGGCAGGGAGAGCCTCCTGGGCTGTGTTGGGAATTGTGTTGCCACCAGGTCAAAGGAGGTGACTCTTCCCCTCTGCTCAGCGCCAAGGAGACCATGCCAAGCCCAGCTCTGGGCCCACCAGGCACAAAAAAGGAGCAGAGATACTGGAGCAGGTCCAGCCAAGGGCCCTGAAGGTGATTGAGGGATTGGAAGATCTGTCATGAGAAGAGACAGAGAGCTGGGGTTGCCCAGAAGTTGAAATGAAAGCCAGTTTTAATGGCAGGAGATAGCCTTCAATTAAAAAAACCCCAAAACACTTCACCCCAATTCACCTGTTCCTTCCCTTTGAAGAACTGTGTATTGCCTGCCCCTGTGAATGTGGTTGCTCTCATGGATGGAATTCTTCTCAAGACTTGACAAAAGTGTGAGTTTCAGCTATATGGATGTCCTGCTTTCAATTTTTAAATGCTGTATGTTGCTAAATAATCCTTTATAACAGCTACAGGTGGGAAATCTGGCACATAATTGTACTGTAGAAGTGAAGAATATTTGGGTTCTTTACTCCACTCCCCCTGTACATAGGCTTGGCAGTGTTAATCCAGGAAGCTTTAGAAGATTATGTGTACATGACAGCCCTGAGGATTTCCATCACAGTGATTTTCCTTCCAACTCTTTTTCTGAAGAGCATAATGACCTATGACAACTAAGCTTTATTCTCTGAGGAGCCTGACATTGCTTCTATTTAATGGATCAGACAGTTTGTGATCCATCAGCTCTAGACACTTTCTTCCCCACGTCAACCTGGGCTACCTCTTCAATATTTCCCATCTGTGCTGCCCTGTGTGATCAAGAGGTCATGTCCTGAAGTCAAACCCAGAATCAAAACACTCACTCCTACCACGGGCCAGACTATTAATGCAACCCATTTAATTTACATCAACTTGGAACTTGACATTCAATTTCTCAGTCCAGAAGCAATTATTTTTAAAGGAACATGCCAACAATATTGCTTGGCTTAGAATGGTGAAAGTTCAAAAGGGTAAAAAATGTTTCACACCATAAATAAAGAATTGATTATACTTGAAAACAAAGTTTGTAATTACTACTGACATTTCTGAGCCTAGATGAGGTGTCTTTTATGCTTTAAAAACTGATGTCATTTCAGCCACTGGCATTATGGGAACCTTATGTAAGGGTCTGAAATAGTCCTTTGCTGATATTTTAAGTACAAAGAGGGAAACATGAACATTTTGCACAATTCTTGGGTCAAACACTTATTGTTTGTCAAGGGAGGGTGCAAAATTCTTTGTGGGTGCCTCTTTTCAGTCCAATAGCTCTGTCAGCAGGACCACTGGCATAATTAGTAAAATTCTTAATTTGTTGTTCTTCTTGTGTGAAAGCCAAGCCTACAAGGTGCTAAAAAATTTTAAATGGGAATAGCCTTGTCTGGGTCATCAAATTACTCTTTTCTACTCAAAACCACAGTGCTTGTTTTTTCCATAGCTTTTACAGCCCTGGGTGGACTCTGCATGAGTGGCTGCAGACCAATAACCCCTGAGCTTCACGTGGAAGATCCTGCTGAACAAACTGCCTGGTGCAAAAGCTGACAACTGACACTAAGAATTTGGACTAGCAAGGGGCGTTCACCACAAAGCCTTTGAGAAGCAGCATCTCCCAGCTCAGGCTCCAGTGACAGCGCTGACATGTCAGCTCCAGCCAGAATTCGGTGATGTCTCGGATGCTGGACGGGGACAGCACTTCACGCTCCCTCTGCTGGCTCACAGGTACAGAAGGGGCACAGGCAACCCGGTTCTCAGAGCTCTGCAGGTACCAAAATGCTGATGCCACTCCAAACAAATTGCATGTTTTCACAGCAGCTTATAGTTTTTTAGCAAGGTAATTAATACAAAGTTATGCTAAGCTGTATAAAAACTTTAGCCCCTAAACGAGCAGAGTGATGAATGGCATTATACCATTTATATTTGATGCCATAGCAGTTTAACAACATACTTTAATTTTTAATCTCAATGTAGGTCAATATTGCCATCTTAACAAACATATGCAGGTTTGGCATGTAAACATCATGCATTTCCCACTGTCAGAAGCCATGCATTTAAAATAATTATTTAGTAGTGAAGACCAACAGAAACTCTCCTTATTCGCCAGCATGCTGCAAATTTTGCAGAAAGGTATGAAGGCAAATCCTTTGTTCTCGCCCCAAAACAATCCAGCCAGAAAAATCTGCCCTTCAAAACAGCAAAAATGAAAGTTGGGGACCTTTTTAACTAGTAAGGCTTTCTATAAGCTGAGCAATAGAGTACCCTGAGTTAGCTGTTATGTATGTGTTTACGTATGTATGTTTTTCTTTGTGCATTAGCACATATGTGTGTGAACTCACATTTACACATGCACATGGTTCAGAACTACCAGCCCATGTGCTTTTCCTGACTGAACTCCACCAGCTTTACCCATGCTACTCATGAGTTCTTCTGTTATGTAGGGAAAGACTAATGCCTCTTAAATGTTTGGTTATATAATTTACTGTATTTCCAATAAACTGGATTTTAATGGGGTTCACAATGGTGTCATTATTAAGGCTGGTTTTGAAATCATCTGTTGAATAAAACACCGAACTATTAAATCAGGTCATTTTGTTTATCACTTGACATTTGACCTTAAATATTCCATAAATTAAAAAGTATTGAGAAAGTAAAATACATTAGTCCCATAGCACAGGTCTTCTCTTTACTGTCTACTTGTCAAGCACTCTCCCCAGAGTAGTGAAAGCTGGATGTGTAGATTTAAAGGAAGTTCCTTTCTGTTTGGGCAAAAGTTGTGCATCTGCTTACCTTTGCAATTTGACTGTAATTCAACCAGAACAATGCAGTCTTACACAAACCAGTGCTAAAAAGCATATGCTGTAAAATAACTTCTGAGGTGGACAATCCAGTTCTGAAGGAAATGAGCAAAGTTCTGCTGTCAGTTTGGTATGGGCAGTACCTTTGATTTCACTCTGGTTTGTGCATGGTTATCACTTAGAGCACACTTTAACCTCAATTCTCGTTAGTGGTAGTCTGTGCCATCAGAGGGGTAACATTGCTGGGCTGGGGAAAAACAAGCAAGAAATGAAAAGGCCAGAGAGATTCTTCAACAGAGAAAGACAGAACTGAGCAGGTTCATAAGCTCAGTCAAGAGCTGGCAAAATTGGATTGTAGAGAGACTCTAAATATATGAGGTATGCCAATTAAAAAGGCTAGGAAAGGTTTACCCACAGATTTAAGAAAGAAATCAAAAAAGTTAAGTAGGCAATGCTTGAAGAAAGCCCCAGGAGGAAAATTCTTACTCAATAGACTTGACTTAACAAGTAGTCAATCACATGATGGAATGACCCACCAAAAACGAGTGTCAGGAAAATAACAGGTGCTTAAAAAGCATTATTTCTGATGCATATCCAACTGCCTTATTTTTGAATTATTTTTTTCCTTTAAGCATTTTTTGCCAGGTACTGGACACACTAATTCATTAAATCTAAGAACATTATCTGTCTGTGTGTTGCAGGATCTGGGAGCTTATGGATTAAAAGCCATTCATCCCCTCCTCCTTCCCTTCAAGGAAAAAGCTTTTCATGCTAAAAAGTGTTTATGTGCAACACTCTTTAACACAGAGAGATGTGCCAGATTCAAAATATCCACTGCTTCCAGGCTCTGTCAATCACATTGGACTACATTATACATCTTAACATATCAGTGCAACCAGAGAAAATAGATCATAATAATGATGGGTCAGCTGTCACATTTCAAAGCATAAAACTCTATACATGTTCTGAAAATAATAATGGTAAATAATAATGAAAATAATAAAAGATGCTTCCTAATGTTTGAATACCATACATTTCTAACTCAAAAAAACCCACCAAAACCATCTGACCTTTGTGCATTGTTTAGGTGCTGAATAATGCAGAAGTGATGGCTGAAATGTCTGCAGTTCTAGTTGCAACTTACTCATGTAATACATATTTCTCATTAAAAAATATACATAGGTATATCAGGGCCCTAACTATCAGTCCCAGTGATATAAGCCAGGTTTGGGAGCTAATTCTGTAAAGTGTTGTCATTAAAAGCTCGAGAGCTCATTTCCTAATGAACATGGGTCAGCTTTTACAAAATTTTAACACAGATTGTCATTACCAGTAAAAATACTTTTCTGTCAAAAACTTCCCTTGTACAAAAGGAATAACAGAGACAAGCTGAAATTTTCAGTAAATTCAGTAGAGCTGAATTTTATTTCATTTAAAGCAGTCATCTGCATAGTCAGTGCCCATGCTTGGTGCATATTTTGTTTCTAGGGTCTGAAACTATTTCACTTTCTACTTGGAGCACATCAAATATGATAAGTGGATCTGATACTGATGTACCAACACATCCTCCATGGCCTGTGAGACTCCACTGTTCATTGAAATAATGTCATTCTTTATGATCCTGTTGGACTTTACTCTGTTTTTCTGAAGTGGGGATAATACACAAATGTTCAGATTTTAGTGAGGTGAAACCCAAGCTACAGAATATTGTACTCACAGAAATGTTTTCAGATGTTATTAATATCACTTAGAGACATATGCTACTCTTTTCTGAAGTGTCTTCCACTAAACCAGGATTCTTAAACCAGTGGTAAACACTAGGTAACCATTGCGAGTAGAGTCAGTGCCTTCAAGCAATCGCTCTCACAGTCTGCTGCCACGCAGGGGGCAAATTAAGTCATAAGAAGATTAATTTTTGCAAAAAAACCAAAAAGCTATTAGGCTTTCATAAAGTGTCTCAAGATATGGGCTGTTAAGGAAAGAGCCGTCATGAAAAACACAAGTCAGTCTTAGTTGCTGTGGTGATTTATATGGTGGAAGAATGTAAAAGTTACACTTTCTTTCACTAAATGGTATTTCTTAAAATTGTTCAAGAGGAACACTACCTGCAGTAGAAATGAAATTGAAATGTCCCACTAGTTTTGCAATGGTAACTGATAAAGGAACGGCAGATTCATAAATTCTTCCAGCTACAACCCAATTTTAGCGCTGCCCACAATATTCTGAGGTATTGCTGCCCTTGTATGGCCATTACCAGACAGAGTGTGTGAATTGTGAACTCAGCCTCAGCTTTCCTTCCGGGGAGCTATCCAGAAAGAGTAATCACACTAACCTAACGGTGTGCTTGGTCTGGGAGCTAAGCATGTGACAAATCCTTGGTGCTTATTGCAAAGAAAGCAGTTAGATTGTGAATAAAGAGACAGGCAAGAAACCAGTGAGCATGCCTCACTCTTGGGGCCTGAAAGCATTGGCCTCCCCCTGGAGCAGACCACAGACCAGGGATAAAGGACACACTTTGTCTTTCTAAGAAAATATCCTGACAATTTTCAAAAATTAAGAAAAAAGACGAGAAGAACTCTGTGGCAGAAGTAGAGGAGGGGCCAGCTGAGAAGGAATCAATTCTGGTGCCAACTTGAACACCTCCTTATTAGGATGCTACCGACTGAAGAAATGCTAACTAGTATTAGTGGGTAGAATCATTAAAAGCTTGTCCAAATGCTCTTTCAAGATCAGAGGCTTTAGCACAGACGGAAAAAGTACTTTAAAGTGCTAATTGTCTGCTTGGTGTAGGGTTTTTACAGGCAGTAAGGGCCTGCCAGGCCCTGAGGGCACCCTGTGTAGGTCCAGCCCGTGCCTAAGCTGGCCATGGAATGCTGGAGCTGCTGGAAACTGTCTGGGAGCAGGCACAGGAGCTTCTCCTCCTCCTTCCCCCTGTGCTTTTGGACAGAGGAAGGCGTGGAGATCACCGGGGCTGGCACAGGGACAGGGCAGTGCTGTAGAAATATCTCAAGGAAAGCAGTAACGTCTTTGCCACACTCAGAAAACAGCCACACTTTTCACGTTGTGCTGCACATCTGCCCGGCACCAGGGAGTTGGTTTTGTAAGTGAACATTTCACAGCAGTCCCACAGTGAAAAAGGGATCCTGTACTGGCTGTGAATGGAGTTTGGGCAGTGAAGAAGTGTGTTTGCATGCCAATTACAGCCTCTCTGTGGTTTCAGGGTGGTAAGAAGTTCAGAGAGAGAGAGACAGAGATATCTCAAGCCCTAATTCTATTTTTTGAGCATTTTGTGTGTGTAGTACACACAAATGCATTTGGAATTTCTCCATAAACATGCATTTGGAATTTCTCCATAAAACCATAAATATTTGATGAATATTTCATGGCAACATTTTCTTTCTTGAAACTTTGCCTGTATGGGAATAATAATTAGCCAGCAGTACCTTCAGACCTGTTAATTTTGAGTTTGAGTGCCTCTCTTGACTATGGGAAAAGCCTGAGTCCCACTCAGAAATTGAGTGATGCTCTTGAAAGCTTCTTAACTTGAAAATTGCTTTTTCTTTCTGTATCCTTTTTACCCTCATTCTTTCCTTGAACAGCTTTGTCTTATTCTAAAGTCTCAGAATCAAGGGAAAATAACCTTTTAAACTGTGATGACAAGCCATGAAATAAAGTGAATTAACCTGGTGTAATGGAGCAATGATTGACTACCATGGTGTGAACAGCTGAAGGACAGACAAGGAAATAAAGGAAAATATAAAATTTGGAGTTTGGAGATGAGATCTTTACTATTCATCTCCTTGATTTAATTTTTGTAAGTCATATTGTTTTATATAGCTAAGGATGGCAGCTCTGGGATCATTGTGCTGATGGTCAAGAAGGTTTAAAAAACAAATAAGATGCATAATTAATGTTATAGTTATAAGAATATATGTATGTGCTTTAAGCTTCCCAAGTTAGTGGTAATGTGCTCATGGTTCTACCTATTACCCATAAATAATTTTTAAGTCTGTCCCACTCTGTCAGAGTCCAGGAGTGAGGAGGGTGGCTGGCTCAGTCTGCCCTGCTGTCTGGTGGGTGCTCTGCCCACAGCAGCACCTACAGACATGCATGGAGATGGAAGCTCTGTGTGCTCTGTGTTTCAGTCACCCAGGCTTAAGTGCAGAATGAGAGCCCAAATAATTCAGTTTCTAAGTACTTGTCCCATGGCGTTCCCAGTTCAGTGTCTGGCTTGAGGTTTTCTTTACTTAGCTGAGTGTTCAGCACTCTCCCATACTGGCCATTTATCTGCCTCATCTTCTGGCTCTGGGAGACAGTTTCTTTCCCCCATGCATATGCCAGGAATTCAATATGCATACGACACCAGTCTGATCATATCATTTTCTCTTGCAGTAGTCCAACAGGCTGGGAAAAGGGCCAAGGAAATTTAAAAGGGAAAAACAGAAAACAAGACAAACTAAAAGGCCAAAAACCATTTAGGGACTGCTGATGCCAAAGCAGGCAGCAGTGCTGGTGGCACAGCTGGCACACAGCAGATCACAAAGCACCAGCAGTGGGCAGGCCCCCAGCAGCCAGCACTGGTGTGTGTGGCAGCAGGCACCCTGCCTGCAGCCAGGGGAGTGGGCTCTGCTCCTCTGACCCTCACCGTGCTGAAGGACAATAGATGGGCTTCATCCCTGCTCCCAGCACTGTCCCCCCTGCCTGGGGACCGTGGGCAGCACAATTTTTTAGGCACAGGGGGCAGGACCTGCCTGCCTGGCACACTCGCTGCTCCTCGGGCTCCGCTCTGGAATGTGTCACTTGGTAGACCTTGCAAGTTCAGAAGCTCTTTCATTTTGACATGGTGTTAAGTTTATTACAACCTGGTGAAATGAGTCACTACCAAATCCAAGGCTGTGCCTTTCTCCTTTCTCACAGGTTTTCATGAGCGAAGTGAAAAGTTTAACCTTTCAAGTAACAGCCTTTTTAACAAACGTGCAGTGCTAGAGCAATACAATATATCCACAGTATGAAAAGACACAGTTCTAGGGTAACTACTGCCTTTAGCTCACAGCAACAAATCACAAGGCATTTAAATGAAAGCCCAATTTATTAAAAGTACTGTTGTGCTAGGGGGCCAGCATGCCAAGGTAATATAAAAAAAGCTAGGGCTTGCTACTGCAGAAGTACTGAGACCTCTTGAAATCTGAGTATCCACAAACACTTTGATTTAAAAGGGAACGGGTGCAGTTTAACCCTTTGTAGGACCCGTGCAGAAATTGTCTATCGTAGATCTGGATAGGGCATATATCTAATGTCCTCAAAGAGTTTCTAGCTGGGATAAAGTCTCCAGACTGGGATTTATATATTTATTTGTAAGAATCAAATTGTCTAAATAATTTTGTTCGCAGACTTGATCCTTTCAAGACTTTCAGTAGGACTACTGACCATTTTTCAAGTCACCTGAAAAATCACTCTCTGTAACAAGATACTGCCAGGTAATATTTATTCCTTTCTCCCAGTTTGTGAGGGAAATATTTTATCCTGACATAGGCATGTGCTTAGACTCCATTATCCCCTCCCCTTAGGTTTAAAACTGTAACCCGAAAGGTGGATATTCTCAGTTTATCAGTTCAGTTACAATAATTTGTTTGCAGTCTTGTCCAGTAAGTTCAAAGATGCTTGTTACATGTTGGCAACCATCCTCAGTTTAATTGCATCTTTCCAATGGTTTCAATGGCATTTGGATCAGGCCCTTGCAATGCAGGATATGTGGATTATTATTTCTGCATCTAACCCCCTTTAGTGAAGTGTGATTATAGTGCTACATGAGTGCTTTACTGAGGAAAGAGGCATAATGAAAAGAATGTGGTTTATTAAATAAAATCTCTGTCCCCTTGCAATAGGAATCTGAGGGGTTGTATCTAAAGCACATACAACAAGTCAGGTGTTAAGGCTGGAAAAACTCCTGACTTACAGCTACAGAAATGTATGATTTGGGTTGTCAGTGCTGATATCTAGATGAAAAGATTTTACTTTTTCTCCAGGTGGCTGTTAGTTCATCTCCATTAGATAAGCAGCCATATAGTGAGTGGTCCTGATCAGGGACTCACCTGCTACCTTGAATCATACTACTGCTATCACCCCTAATCTTAAATCTTCTTTAATTCTCATTAAAACCAGTGGTCTGTTTATTATTTGTCTATAATTGGAGGAATTACTTGCCCACATCAGAAGTGAACACTTCCAGTCCTGTCTTTAGGCTTTTTGTGCCAAAGCTTCTGACACCCAAGGAGACTAAGGCTCATTTTGAGCACCTTTTATTTTCAGGTTACCTGGGGGAAGGAGAAAGGCCAGAGAAAAATGTTCAGTGCTACTGCTACCAGAGTCTCCTGTTAAATATTATGGTCTTCCTGCCATGGTGTGGGCAAACTGCTTAGTAAGAATAACTATTGGGGGATTTTTCTCTCATGAAAGTTAGATAGGTAGCATCCAACAGGTGTGTGTGCAACTAAACTTACTTGAGGTATTTAAAAATGTAATTTAATTTGCATATGGTGTCAGTAGAAATGTTAGGGTCTCCAATACTTTCTCTCAGTCATGCTTTGGAGAGTCCTGCATTGTGAATGGTGAGCTTGAATGATGGATTGGAAAAACTGATTCAAGACTGATAGATTTACATACATTCTGACACCCTTTTTTTCAGACCATTTTAGCGTCTGCATTCCCAGGGGAGTAAGTCCTCCATATGAACAAAACCCACAGAATCACGACCCAAATCAGGTGAACAAGCCAGGTGAAGGCAATTGATAAGAAAATAAGAGGACAAATGATGATGGTTGATTAAGGAAACACCTTCCAGTTTGTCTCACGGAGCTTAGAAGTTTTCAAATTAGGAGAAGCCAAGAGGAAAAGACCTGGAGGTCTGGACGTCACTGAAAGGAGGTGAAGAGGAAGCAGTGGCATGTGAAGAGGTAAGGATGCTTGGGACAGCCCGGGAGACACTGAAAGCCTGAGCAGAAGCCTCATATTTTGCTCTCTTAGGCAGAACAAAAGAACAACAGCAGCACTTAGTGACAGGAGAGGGAAGGACAATTAAGGGGAAGCGCTGGAACAAAAGCAAGCCTCGATGCCACTTTGAAGAAAAATAAGTAGAGAATTCAGAGTGAAAGCTGTGGTCTCCATAAACTTTTATACTTGTTATGTTGGAGACAGCAGTCATGCATCTCGCATGACATGAAGTTCATAAGCTGCTCGGGGGATGAACACAATGAGAAATTGAAGGCTGGTTACATTAATCTGGCTATTAATTATTTTTTTCCCTTCAGAAGGAACAAGCAGGTGGAGTTGACAGGACAATACTGTAGCCCCAGAAGCACACAATCCAAACCCAAGCGGTTTGCGGCTGTGCCAAACAGCGCAGGCTGCGGTAGGATAAAGGCAGGTCTGAACCCATCTCTTTCAGGATTATGGTTAACTGCAAATTCGACGGGTTTTTTCCCTGCAAGCACAGAGCTGTGCACACAAGTGGGGGTTCTTTTGCCGCGGAGAGAGCGGTGCCGCCCGGGGCCGGCAGCGGGACCGAGCGCTCGGCGGGTCGGGCTCAGCGCTGCCCGGCGGGACCCTCCCCTGCCCCGGCCCGGACCCGGCCCTTACCGGCGAAGCCCGGCGGGCAGCGGCAGATGTAGCCCTCGGCCCGGTCGTAGCGGAAGGCCGGCGGCAGCCCCGGCACCAGCCCGTAGTGTCCGGCCCAGGAGCGCTCCACGCAGTCGCCGCCGGACAGGCAGGGGCTGCTGCGGCACTCGCCGATATCCTCCTCGCAGCGGGAGCCCGCGTAGCCTGCGGAGACACCAGACAGGGCGCTCAGGGCTGTGACACCGCGGGGACACCGCCACAAGGCGCTCAGGGGTGTGACACTGCCGGACTCCAACCCTTCCATGGGCAGGGACACTTCCCGCTACACCAGGGTGTTTAGGACTCCATCCAGCCTGGTCTTAAACACTGCCAGGGATGGGGCAGCCACAGCTACTCTAGGCAACCTGTGCCAGGGCCTCGCCACCCTCAAAGGGAAGAATTATTTCCTAACATCTAATCTAAACCCATTCTCAGTTCGAATCCATTTCACCTTGTTGTGTCACCACATTCCCTTGCCATATTTCTTGTAGGCTCCTTTTCGGTACTGGAAGGGTAGATGGTCTTTAAGGTCCCTTGCAACCCAAACCATTCTACAGTTCTGTCATTCTGTGTGCTGTTCTTCCCTCCCAGACCCCAAAATATACACTGTAAACAGTAGCTGCACACGGCTTCAGGCTTTGTCATGTGCTGAAAGTTTTCCTCAGCTCCTTGAAGGTGTGAATGTTCCCTTGCAGCTCCCTGCCAGGGCTTGGCAGCAGGACTTTGCTGTGGCTACTCTGCATCAGTGAGCTGAGCTGTGCTATAAAGGATTAGTTTGGGTCTTTTTTAGGCAGTAACATGGAGATTTGTGTGGGTAACATGGCACTGCATTGTGGTGTAGGTACACTCTCAGGTGGTGGGAAGGCAGAGGAGGGCAGGGCATATAAATAATTTGGTATTTGGAAAGTGTTTCATCTGGAGTTTGAAGTGCCAGAAGCATCCCTGAATTCTGGAAAATGTGAAGGGTTCTGCCTAATTTTTCCTCTTCTATTGCACCAAGACTTGTGTAGTGCAACAACACTGAGTCATTTAATCCTCACAGTGCCGTCTGTGCTCCTGCATCCTCAGTAAGGTCATGGACATGAAGTCCTCGGAGAGACTTCTTGTAGTTTGTGTGCTGATAGGGTTGTGTAGTCTCTCAAGAGCACAGGGCCTGTGTCCCCACCGAGGTGTGGGACCTTCTTTGCAAACAGCTGGTAGAGAACACAGCCTGTGGGTTTCACTGCCCACTGCCAGACAGAAGTTTTTAGGCTGGTTTAAAGGTTGTGTTAATGAAGACTTAAAAAAGGGTCAGCTGCAGCAGTGATGCATGTATCACATGGTTTGAAGGATTAAGTAACTAGGAACACATCTCAGCTTTGACTCATCTCCATAATATTAATGCTTGGCTCCATAATGCTGGTGCTTTTACTTTTGCCCACTTCTGCTGTACAGGAGAATCAATTCTTAGCTGGAACACCAAGCAACTCACCCAAAGGGCTCTGCCTCATGATGAGTGAAGCCCATGCAAACACAAGGCCACAGAGTACTTTTAAGGTTATGTAGCTTTAACGTTTTATTGTACCAGGGGGAAAAAAAAAAACGGACGTCTCTACTACTACTGAAGGAATATTTATAGGAGACCTTGGAGCATACCTGGCCAACAGTGGCACGTGTAATTGTCAGCGTGGTCCTCACAAGTGGCGTTGTTGTAGCACGGTTGTGACCAACATAAGGGAGTGAGGGTCTCGCAGTGCGAGCCCATAAATCCAGTCCCGGTGCAGTTGCAGCTGTACCTGCAACACAGAACGCAATGTTCACTCAGGCTGGGAGTCAGGAGAGCTGGGCTTTGTTCCCAAGCATGCACAGGCTCCTTGTGTAGCCTTGGCTAGCAGCTTACAGGGTTGAGTCCAGCTCGAGACCACCATCTGGTGCTTTCAGAGAAACCGCAGAAATTGGGAACCAACAATGAGCTTTCCCCTGAAGTATGTGGTTTTGTCTGGGGAAAAAGAACTGCTTGTGAATTCAAATTGGTTTTGACAGAACCCTAAGAATTATTGATCCTTCTTTTTTCTTCTTCTTTTTCTAATTTTTGGGAGCAAAAAGGTTTGTGTCATTTCCAATGCTTTTCTTTTTTAGGCTTAACATTATTCATGGAATGAAAAGGGGGAGGCAATAAGTGTGTTAGTATCCCTCACTCTTGGCCATTGCATTGGCAGAAAAATAGGGAATTTTCCGTTCCTTGACTAAGTGATTTTTTTTTTCCTTAAAGCAAGCCTTCTATTGTTAGATTAGAACAAAAATGTCAATTGCTTGCTTAGTCCCAATAACAACAGTAATACAGTGTTACTACAACATAAGTAAACAAACTAGGGTCTATATACAGAAATTAGCAATGTGCAGGTTATCAGTAATGTCTATGAGCTTTTCTTTGCATTTTTTTTTTTTTTTCAGGAGAGCTGAGTGACATAAAATGCATCATTCCTGTTCTTTGGTCTTCAACTATAAAGTTAACATGTAGACATTATATGAAAAGACAAGCTTTTGCATGATACATGTTAACTGTGCAGGCTTGTATGATCTTGGTCTAATAATAATGATAGGAAACAAAAAAATTATTCTTATATTTTCTTTTATATTAAAATGGTACAATATTATCATACAATTGCATTCATGGGGCATTTTGCTAAACAAGATATAAGTATACTTATTTGGTAATTTCTGTGGTTAATATCCACGTCTTAGACTTGGAGTAAACATATGGAGAGAAAGCGAAATTGTTGAACATAACATCAGAGAACAACTGGCTCCTGCAGTCTAATGGACCAAAAAGTATAAAGTTTTTACTACACTCTTTAAGTGTGTGCATAAGCAGAAACTTCTGGCGGGTGAGTTTATTACTGGTATATAGATTATTCTTAAATCAAAATCAGAGATGACTTAGACCAGGTGGCATTTGAATTTCGGATATAAAAAGTAATGAGGAAGATGTGAATCAGAAAGATAATTTTCATTCTATGTTCTCAAACCAGAAGTCTCCTTCTTCTGCTGTGTTTTTCATACATTTCTCCCATGCTCCTTCAGTTTGGTGCTTTTCAGCTTTGTGGTGAAAGCTTTCTTTTCTGCCTGTGTCCGAGCTACTTTTCCCTTTGGTTCAGAATCGTGGAGCAGTGAGGAATATCCAGAACTCACTGCTTAATGTGCAGCCCCACCTGTGTGTCTTTTTCCTTGGGTATCATTTAGCTTTTGACATTGCTGTCGACCTTCAGGGATTCTGGATGGTGCTCATCTGGTGGATGAGCAGGCTACAACTGAGCAGGCAGATGGCTTCTTATAGTAAGAATGGTAATTTAGATACTCTACCCAGCATAATTTTTTGACTCGTTTGATGTTCTCACAATCTGCAGAAAGCAATACATGTAGATGTTCTTTTCTATGGAATCTCCTTTGGACATTAGAGCTCCTGGGAATATTTCCTATGGAAAAAAGACATGGAGCATGCAGAGGTATCCTCTGTGCCTGGGCACACTAGGTTTTGTAGTCCAGCTAGGTCTGTAAATTGCTGAGTTTATATAAGAATGTTCACTTATGTGAAAATGTTCTTTTAAGAGATCAACTCATATTTTGTTGCATTCACAAAACATCACTGGAAGATCAGTCTGAAATTTGGGAGAGAATTTGGTTTGATGTTTGTATTTACAGCTTTTTGTGCTAAATCCATTGCCCTGTACACATTTCTGTGAGAGCTGGTGTCTGACACCTACAGCTGTACTGTAGATCAGTCAGAAAACTCCTGCTTAAAGACCACAATTATTCATTTATCCCCAAAAATAGACAAAAGAAAAGAAATTGCTGGACATCCTTCTGTTTTGAACTGCTTTGTTGTCCGTTCCTTTCCATCACATAACAAATAACAAAAAAGCTCTGATTGTTCTCCAGATACCCTGCAGTATTACAAGCCAATTAAAATTGGTCTTGCATGCACCTCGGCTTTAAAAACCAGGAGAAAAATGGGCAGGATTAAGTCTGGCCTGAATGAGCATCCCAGTTGCTCACCTCACACATGTATCCTCAAAAGGCTTGCAGGTTACTACACAGGTCTGTGAGTGAGTCAGGTCCAAGGTGACCCCCTCTCACTGGTGTCATGCTTTAGCCAGGCTGGGATATAATAAATTGCTTTGTCCTGCCCAGAGCCATTGGGTGCTGCTGAAAAGAAGCTCCACAAGGCTGGTGCCATGTCACCACAGTGCACAAAAGCTCATTCCCAGAATATCATCTCTTCCTCCCTCACTCAAGGCAAGCATGCCTTTTGCTGACGTGACTTTGAACTGATTTTTGGGGCACCAAAGTCTTCAAAACTGTTTTATAAAAACTGGAAAATACACAATAAAGGACAAATCTTATACTGGCGACAGGTGCACCTGCATGAATACACTGGGGAACTTTCTGACTGAGCTGTGTTCAGTTTGGGAAGCTCACACTGAGTCAGAAAATCCAGTATTGGTGAGTGAAAGCCAGAGCTCTGCTTGGACCTCTGTGTGGGGTCAGTAGATTGAGAATCTCACTTTCCCATTGCCTTGTATTCTCCTTTTATCTTTTTTAATTACTCTTATTATTTTTTTGCCCATGGACTGCAGGTTGTTTTGAACAAATAGATATTGTACTGTATACCTGTAACATTCCACACATTTCTTAATGATATCTATTACTATGGTTACTGTTATTACAGTTTGCCTCTCTCTTCTAATCCTTCTCTCTGTCAGTGTGGGCAGCTGCTGTTAGCAAATACAGTTTTATACAATCTCACATCTTTCTTGGAAACTAAAGTTTGGTAAGCATCAGAAACAGACTTCATATCTAAATGACAGTACTAACAGCCAGGAAAAGAGAGTGTTGTAAATATTTAAAGTACAAGTATGAAAAAGATACTTGGTCAGTCTTTGCCACAAATATTTTGTTGTCCTATTGGCTCTGGCACCAGACTGGCATGCTTTAATTGTTTTCAAATCGAAACTGAAATTAGTGCAGGACCACGGAGTGAAGTGTAGGATTTGGAAGGAAATGAGCTACCAGGCAAGGCGGGCTGGCACACCTACCCGCTGGCACCGTCCGTGCAGTGTCCCCCGTGCAGGCAGGGCTGGCTGGAGCACTCGTCGATGTCGGTCTCGCACAGCTCCCCGAGGAAACCCAGCAAGCAGGAGCAGGAGAAACTGCCCAGGGTATCCTGGCAGCTCCCCCCATTCAGGCACGGCTGGGACAAGCACTCATCGATTTCCAGCTCACAGTTCGTACCTTCAAAAGCAGAGAAAACAAACCCCAGGCTTAGGAGACAGCTTTGGAAATCTCGGCAAGGACTGCCTGAAGTATAATGGTCACATAATCTTTGTTTTTTCTTTACACAATTGCCTGGTTTTTAAAGGCATTTCCTCCTCAATGTGCTTTGCACGACTAGTTTTTTTCAAGGCTTGGCAGAATTTACGAAGGAACAAGCCAGCTCTTTTCACAAGAATTGGTAAAATAACAACTTTTTATGTTAGCTTGAACACAGAAACAGGACAAACTAATTTTCCGTTTTTTCAAACAATGCTACTATCCTATTTGCATAACACAGAAGTGACCAGCAGTTTATTGATCTCATAAGAGTCCATTTAAAGCTTCACAGTTGATTGAATTCATTGGGAAGTGCCTTGTTTAGCAGTGGATTATTGCTTAATTCTTTTTAAGGTTTATCAGTGTGCAAATTGACAGACAGATGGGTCTGTAGTGCCATGTTTGCAACAGGTCAGAATCTTGGAGCTGCTCTTCAGAGATAATAGATGGAAATAAATCAGTTCTAATGCAAGTTTACAGCTATTTGTGATAGTTGGCAGGTTAAATATACATTCCTTTTTGTTATGTCTAGCACAGTCCAGGAGAGACTAAGAAAATTTAATAATTAATGCCTTGCAGCTTTGATTATTTCAGGGTTTTGTATGCTTATGCACTTATTTAGTGTTTTGAGCAATAGAGTAATATTCTTAAATAGTTTTAACTGCCAAGTCAATTTGTTTTAGCAGCTACAGTATCAGCCACAAAACAGATGCAAAATGGCAAATTATAATGAAGAAACTGCTTTGAAGTGGATTTCCTTACTTTTTATTTGGCTTATCAAAGTAGCAACAGTATTGAAAAGTTTTCATGGGAATTTCCTACTTGAAAGAAAAACTGCAGCTCTGAGAATGGGTTCGTTTTTTTTTTGTTTTTTGTAAAGGTGAAGTTTTCAGTACAAGATGGTGGGGTAGACTTTCAAAAGAGGGAACAGACGTGTTTGATGATGGCTATCACTCTTGCAATTTATTTAGGAGCTTACCTCTAATTCCTTCTTTATGCCTCTTTTGCCAGCTCTCTACTGCTGTGAGATTTGTACATCGCAACTCTGAGCATCTTTCTTAAAACACAGAGATTGATAGTATTTAGCACTGTTACTTCATGTCTAATTTATTTTGATGCTTATGAGTGTAACATCTTTGTTTAAAAAAAAAAAATCTGTACTATGCATAAGTACCAGGAAATACCTTAAAATGTCAACCCAAACTTTGCAGATGTTGACTCCTAAGTATTTTGTATTTTTCATTGTGTTTAAACATCAAAGTACAAGTTCCTATTCTCAGCAGTTGAGAAATAGTTCCTTGAGACCACATAGTGGATGGGGAAGCTGCCAGTGGCGTGCCCCTGGTTCAGGGTTCACTGCTCAGCTAACCACGACTTTCAGCGGGAGCCGGCCGCCAGAGCCCGGCATAGGAACGCTCTCTTACGGCTTTATGGTAATGTACATTACAGCCAGATATAGTAAGCAGTCCCTCTGCGGTCATTGCCCTGTGAATTCACTGTAATTATAAACAATGTGTTTGCAGAAGTGTGTCTAGTGACCGTAAATCTGCCAGAGCTTGTTAACAGCTTACTGCGAACACTAAAAATCATGTGACAAAACAAGCCTTGTTCAACTGAGCCTCAGCTCAGCCAAATCTAAAACTACAGGCCTGAGAACAGCCTGACAATTAACATGAGAACATAGCGTTGTTGTTTTGGTTCACGTCTTTAATCTATCAAGCCCAGTAACCTGCCTTCGGCAATGTTGCCTCAGAAGAAAACTTCTCCCTGTATAAAGCATCCAGCCAATGCGATCTGCCATGCAGACGGGGGGAATCCCTTCCTAGCCTCTGCTGAGTCTGCTGTCAGGCTTTCTTAGACGTGTAGAAGAGAGATGAAAAGATTAGATCTGCATTTTCACCTCAGTCTAACGTTCTGTCACAAATATGCTGTATGCCAAATATCATATGCCAGGCGGGAAGGAGCGCGCCAAGGAGCCCTGCCGCAGTTATTGCACAGGGCTGCACCTCCATGAGCCGAGGCACCCTGGGCTGTCCTGGAGCAGGCTGAGCATCCCAGCGCACACCAAACCACACAAATGGTTTGAACTGAAGAGCTGGGAAGGTGGGGAGAAGTCACATTTGTAACTTTTGCAGTTTACCTGAAGAACCAGGGTTATTTCTTATACAGCTTGCTTCTCCAGTGAGTCCTACTGTGTGCTTCTTTCTACAGCCCCAGTCAATAAAGATAAATGCAAGGGAGGATGAAGGACACACAGCCAATGTTTTCAACCTTGCATGCCTAAAGGTAGAGTGTAAAATCACTTTCTGGTCAAAGATACTAGAGATTTGCAAGCTCAGTGTACTTCCATAGTGACCTGCACATTCTTAGTATGGCTGGGTATGGGTAGCCAGGTCATGCTTTCTGCTTTCCTGCACTAAAGTGCTGTACTAGGGCCCAGCAGGTACAGAGGGCTGTCCCCAGATTCCTCATTCTGTATAATCTCGTGTCCCATTATTTGGATGGAGAGTGTCACATGGCTGTTTTGTAGGCACCAGGCTTGAGGACAGGAAGAGAGTTACATCAAAAATTAGACAGAGGGAGAAGCTGTGTTTCTTTGATCAAGGCTTGTCCCTTTTGAGCTTGGAAATCTCAGCAGAGCTGAATACATGGGCTGGCTAGGACACAAGGTGGGGAGTGCTGGTTTGTAACTGGAAAGTTGAGGAAGGGAACAGGCTTTGCACTGCTGGCAGTTGCTGTTGGATAGCCCCTGTTGTTTGCTATTACATCCACAATGATAGGGACATGAGCTTGTTGGGAAGTGAGATCTCTACTTGAGGTATTTCATCCCAGGGTAGAGCTGCTGTGCCTCAGACTTATTTGTGATGCATCTACTCTTAGTATTTGCATGGCACATACATTATTGATGAGAATACTGAACAAAAACTTGGAGATCTATCAGGAGTAATTTCTTCATATTCTACAGATGGTTACCTCATATTAAAGGTACTGCACATAGAACAGATGCAGCTCATTGCACCTATTTTGTCTGCCACTGGAACTCTTTCTCTTGCTGCTGTCCTAGACTGAGACTGAGTTTTGAAACTGCCATACACTCTGAGAGTTCACACTGGAACGTTCGCTGGCAATGGAGGACTGGCTTCAGCAAGGTAATTAATGCACGTAGCTGTGGATAATAACAGGCTCTTACACCATGCTCTGTTGGGGTGAATTAAAAGCAAGTGCAATTAGCCCAATGGAGGAAAAAATGCAATTGATTAAGGTAGCCAGCAAAACTTCAACAAACCAATTGAACTTCATTATTTAACAGCTGCATGACACATGTCTTGTAAATAATTTCACACATGCAGAACATTATCATAGAAATTGCAGATTTCATGCTAAATTTTCCAGTCTTTGGCTCTTGGTGCGTTCTAACCTCTTCCATTTGTGTAAGAATTATGTGTGACATTTCTCAGCTATTTTAAGAAGTGCTGCAGCATACCAATCACACAAAATTGCAGTCATAGTCCATGAAACAAGTAGCAACTGCAGCCAGTAACTCATGCTTTTGGTTAACATTGCAGCTATAGATTTACTATATCTTCTTTACCTGCATATCAAGAGACATAACACTTTTTTACATCTTAGGGAAATGAGATGAGGCTGGATGACTTCCCACAGTAATTCATGGTGTCAGGCCAGGATAATAATGGTTGGCAAGATCCCCCGACAGGGTAAATGAGGGGTTTTATTACCACTGGGGACACCTCGAGGCTTTCATCCAGTAATCCCTCTGGCTTGTACATTTAGCACAACTCACAGCAAGGTGCAAGAAAACAACAAAAAAGAATGCTTCTGATAAATCATTTTGTTAAGTAGCCTTTTAAAGCTGATGTTTTAGTGCTGGAGGAACGGTCTGCTACTCCTCTATAGAGTTCTTATGATTAGTCTCTGCTGCTGGAAGCGGTGTTGGAGCTGTATGTCAAAACACTGCAGCCTCTTCCGCTGTGTACTTTAGACCTCTTCTCCTTCCTTGGCCCTCTCCTCATTTCTTAACTCTGCTTGTGCAAAGTGTGGAGCTTTGGTCACTTTTTTTGGTGAGAGAAAAGAGAATCAGCTTGGGAAACAACAGAATTTCAATGATGAAAGTGGAATGACTCCAGCAGAGTTAGTTTCCATCAGTGGTTTGTGTTGACCTAAATTTTCATTTCTTTTTGTTTGGGCTTTGCTATTTCATGATGTTTTCTCTCCCTTTGTCTCTAAGGTGTATGTATATTCTGCCTCTTTCAAACCGAGTTTCTGGGTTGTGGATCGAGGCCTGGACCCCACTAATAGCGCCAGTTAAACAAATACAGTTTCCTGAATACAACAGGAGGTCTGGGCTGAGTCTGATCATTGCAGAGTAACCATGCTGGTTGTTAATAGGTTTTTCCTTCCTTCTGCTCTTCGGCTTTCCCCCAGTTGTGTAGTTTTCTCCTCAGCTGGCCTGGGCTCCAGCACCCGCTGGCAGCAGCAGGGTGGCAGGAAGGTAACAAGCTTCCTTCAAATAACATTCTCCGTGCTCATAAGGGATATTAACCAAGGGCTGCCTTCCAACGAGTGCTGTGCTAGACACAGGAAAGCTGCTTTTTACCTCTGACTTCCCCTCCTGCATGGGGATTTGGGGATGGAGCTGTAAACCACATCTCTTATTTCTTATTCATTTGAATCACTTGAAGCAATAGCTGGTTTTTCTCCCCTTTTTGCTGTGTGACTATTTCTTTTTCTTTGCTTACCTGACTGGCAATCTATCACTAAAATGCCTCCCCTTTTCTCCTTTTAATGATTCAGTGTGCTACCTCTCACAGTCCTACCCCTGAATACAGCTTTGAAACTTGAAGGCAGCTGTCTTCTAACAAGAATTATGAGCTTTCCAGTAGAGGAAGTAGGGAAGAAAAATCACACCTGTACCTTAAAAATGGAGCTACATAAAATGGGATTATAAAAAAATGGGCAGTTTGGGAACATAACACTTTTCTTTCTATGTAACTTACGTATTGTTCTAGTTGCAAATGAGTCCTTTGTTTCTGGAATGGGCAGAGGAGAGAAATTTAATGTGAAATGTCTACATTTAAGAGTAGAATTTGTCTGCTTGGATCTAATTTTTAACTCTGTCAAACATAGGTTTTGATCCTCAGGAGAAAAACTAGATATAGCACTCCAAAGAGAGCATTCTGAGAATGTTTCTTTTAAAAGGAAAGTCCACCTAGCCCTGTGGCATTCACAAAACTGCTGTGTAGGTTTTGGTAAATGTGAGATTTCTTTAACCCTTTTCTTTCTGATATCAGTAGTTCACAGTGATGTGGTCATCCATAATGTACCAACAGCCACCAGTGCTGAAGCCAAAGACAAGGTGGCAATACAGATGTGGCTGAGGGAGCTGAACCTGGAACGTGAGTTATGATGGTTCTACAGGACACAAAGTCGCTTTAACAGTGCTCACCTGTGTAGCCAAGGGGACAGACGCAGTCGTAGTGCCCTATCTGGTTGAGACACGTTGCCCCATTCAGGCAGGGATCCGAGGCACACTCGTTGACCTCCAGGTCGCAGTTCTTGCCCTGGTAGCCCGGGACGCAGTAGCAGGAGTACTGATCCACGCCATCCCGGCAGAGCGCTCCATTGCGGCACGGCTCGGACACGCACTCGTCCAGGTCCGTCTCGCAGAGCTCCCCGCTGTAGCCGGCGCTGCACAGGCACGTGGGCCCCGCCAGCCCACTCTGGCAGGTGCCACCATGCTCACACGGGTTGGTGTCACAGCCACGGCCAGCTCTCTCACAGGTAGGTCCATCGTACCCCACGGGGCACTCGCAGGTAAAGCTGAGGTTGCCAGCAGAGCCTAGGCAGGTGGCGTTTTGGAGGCAAGGGTTGGAGGAGCAGGGGTCGGAGGTTTTATTGCAGAGTTCCTCCAAGCTGTCCACTGATGCATCTGCACAAAGGCAAGGGTCGTCTTGATGACCAGCAACACACGTAGAGTTCTTTTGGCAAGAGTTTGACAGGCACCTGGAATCATTCCTCGTGCAAAGGGATTCTAGGAAAGAAACACAAAAAAATCCTGAGGACTTCCACGGCACCGAGAGTAACCAACAGTGAAAGAAGTGTTGTTCTTAACACAACTGTGCTTCAAAACCAACAGCTCCAATTGCTAGCTATTGAGAAGAAAACAGAACTGGTAACTGTGTGATGCATTAGTGGACTAATGAATGTAAAATGAAAACAATTATGAAAACTTGCATAGGTTGTAATTTCCTGTTCTCGCCTCTTCCAACAGCCATGGTCTGGAGTGTCAGGATGGCTTAACACTACGTTAGGAGTATATTTGAGACAATATTGGTGGTTGTCAACTGATATCCAACACATTTGGAACACATTTAGGTATATTTTTATATTTTTGTTTCTTTTTTTTGTTACTTGAGAAAGGAGTTGAAACCACTTTTTTCAGTTCAATACCACTTTTTGTAGTGGTACCATTCTTTTGTAGTGGATGTTTTTTTGCATTAGGTTTCGCAAAGCTAAATTACTCAGATGCAGTTATAGCTCGAGTAAACAGTTCAAACCATCAGGCAGCTTGATTTTGATTTGCTGATTATAAATAGTAACTTGACAGCTGTACAGCATTTTTACCACAAAGAATCTCCCAAACACCTGAATGCAAAACAGCCCTGTGAGAGCCTTCCAGTCTCTGAGGCTGGAAGGACATGGTGAACATGGTGTAAAGATGTTCCTTACTTCCTTACCCTCTGGGAACTGAACTCCTCTCACGAATTAAAGGCCACTTGGAGTTGCCTTGCTGCTGTAAAGACTGACAATAGCAAGAGCTGCTTCTCACTTTCCAGTCAAACAGAGAGAGCTGTTACCAGCATTGTTCAGAATCCAGCTCTGGGATACACTGAAGCAGCTGTAGCTGGGCCAGGACTATGAAATGAAGCTGAATTTCTTCTCTTTAGGAGAGAAGGCAATTCATAAGGGAAAGACTCGTGAGGTGGAGCACAAAAATTGCATTAAATTATCTATATGGCAGTCCTGTAAACATCTCCTTTTTTCTCTCTATTTATACATTTTATTCATTTTATACTTTTAATCTGGAGTTTTGTTTGGATATATGAAGGATGTGCATTTTCTACAGCAGCAGATCAGTGTATATTTGTGCAAACAGGGTGTTGTGGATGAGCTGAACTTCTGAGAGGAATTCAGACCCATCTACCAGCTGTCTCTAATTTCTTCCCAGTCCTTGAACTGAGATTCAGGAGAGTGGACACAGTAGAGATGGAGAGGGGGCAGTAAAAGAGAAGTGGTGAGCAGAGATGGCGACTCCAATAACTGGAGTTAGACCAATGCTGATAAAGGCCTGGGACAGATCCCTGGAAAAGTGAGAGGCTAGGGTTGGTCACCTGACGATAGCTACAAAACAACCAAACACGGGGGAGAGTCAGAGAATACAAACTGACAGGTGATGATGTTTCCATAGTGTGCATTTTAATACAGAGTATAATTTCTGTTTTTTTCCTAGGAGGGGGAAGTGGAGGAAGAAAGTATCAGAAGGCTTAGCTAGCTTAGGAAAGACTGCTTGTGTAGATTTGACACTAATATAATAAATGGAAACCCTGAAAAATTATCTGTGCATGACTGTTCTGCTTTCTGACTTCAGGTGTACACAGGAGCCGTGGTGCCTCTGAGAATTAAAAGCACCAATCTGAATGAACTTGATGTTCATGAATAGGTACATTTACTGAGCCAAAAAGCTAATTAATACTTGTTTGAACAAGGGGAACAGAGATTTATGTAGTAACATTGATAGCAACACTGACACCATGATTTAAAACCAACAGTGGTCTTAAGGATTACACAGAAAGCAAGCTAAACATTGATTAGCAGGAGGAAAACTGGAGGGCTACCTCAGGTTCTTTGAAGGGAAGCAGGACAAAAATATTACTTTTGAATTAGCCTGCCTTAAAAATGACCATTCCCAAACCTGTTAGTAATCAGTTTTGGAAGCAAGTGTTTCATCCTAATGTGGTGTTGGTTGCACTTGCTCCAGGTCAGAGCTCTCACTGAATGCAAAAATACAAGCCATTGGTCGTGATGCACTGACCTGCACCACTGTCAGCAGTAATTTGGACCCTTCTGCTCCTCAGCACACCCTCATGTATGTTCTGATGTCCTGGTTTCCATAATTTTGTATAATACCCATGCATTTAGGTTTTTCCTTTTGCCTGGATAATACAGAGCTTACCGCAATCTATTAATTACAGTTAAAATGAGCAAAACTGTGTTCCTGAGGAACTTCTGCAGCTGCATTTTCCTTGGGATCGCACAATTTCAGAGAGCTTTCCCTTCAGTCTGTGTACCTACTTAAAATTCATTACAGTGCATGTTTGGGGAAACATTGCAAATTTGAAGAAATTAATTATGAACAAGTTGTAAAGTTGTCTAACTGTTGTACTGTGTGAGCTACAAGAGGTGAGGTCAATCATTCGAGTGCTTTCTTATGCAGGACCACAGTGACATGAGAAACAATTTAGTTAATTATTACTGCTTTTCCAGAGATAATTTGCATGCAACGGACTCAGTTTGTTATAATGACTGTGTGAGAGGACATGAAGTGTTTGCCAGTCTGCAGTTTTGATAGCAACAGGGTAGCTGTGAGCACTGGTTAAAAAGCTTCATAGCTCTCCAAGGCAGCAAGAGTGGATGGAAAATGAGGGAAGGGGAAAGACAGCCCTAAAAGCACCGTCTGTAGATAGTGAAGGCAACAAATTTGTCTCCAAGGTGACAGCCCTATGGGAAAAACATGAAACAGAAATCCTTTCCTGGATTTTTTTTTTTTAACCAGTGTTTTAATTTCAACTTTTGTAGCTTTTATAAAATAAATTTCATATGCAGAAATTGCCAGCAGACAATTCAATAAATCCAATACTTCCTAGAGGACGCTTTTGTCTGATTTATACGACAAGCTTACAGTAAAAGAGTAACATTTTTGGAGTTCTGTCTTCATTCTAATGCACTGTGCCATGGTTTTTATTATTTGGAGAGTTTTTTAGGAACACAAGAGTTCTGAAGGTCTTGGCAGAGATGTAACCGTGCTGAGTTTTAGCTTACTTGTGGTTTAAAGGCTGGGACCAAGAGTTTTTGTTAGGGGTATCCTGCAGCAGTTTGTCTCGGCAGCAAAACTGCCTCTCAAAAAAGTGATTTCAAAAGTTATGCAGTTATCACACCATGGGTATCAAATGGTATGCAGTTCACTAGGATGTTTCCATGACATTTGAAAAAAAAAAAAAAATCGTGTTCCTAAATGATTCTGGAATAATCATGTTCCTAAATAATCCCTGGATTCTGGACTGCTAGTTCAAACACCATTTCCCACCTATTTCAGATAAGCTATTTGCACTACCTCCCTTGCTGCCCTATGGAAACTGAGTTCCCCTGCTTCTCTGGAGTGATGTGGAAGGATGGATTTGGGAACTTCCTGAGCTGAGAGCTGCATGAAAAGAGGATGAAGAGCATGGCAGGTGGAAGCTCCTGCCTGCCCTGTGATGCAATGTGATGATGCAAAGTCTGTCTCAGTTTGAACAGATGCCTAAAGAATATTCTCTTCTGCATTCACAGAAAGAGCTGCAAAGGGACAGAAATGTCTCAGTGGAGCTTGGGTTTTGGCCAGGTTGTGGGAGGATAACCAGGAGAAGCCTCATGCTCCATCTCAGATGTGCAGAGGAGTCGTTTTTCATTCTTAAGCAATTAAGGTCACTTCAGCAGTGACTTGTTCTGACAGAGTCTTAAAACTTGTATGTAACATTAGAAAAAATGGAAACAAAATGCTGATCACTTTGGATTTACACTGACTGACACTTGAGGTAATTATCAGTCTCTGTATAAACAGTGGTGCATTAATCTAATTACGAGAGGATTTAGTGCCAAGTGTTTTGCCCCATGGTTAAATCCTTGAGATGCAGATGAGAGGGCTGGCAGTGAAATTCTTTGCAGTAAAGCTTGCCATCTACTGGCACAGAATCCATACTACCAGAAACATGGCAATACCTGCAGCTTTTACATTACTGCCACAAATGACCTAATGCCAAGAATAAGAAATACCAAGAAAAAGACAGTTTTAGCTTTGTTTTTTTACTCTTGGATAAAAGTATTTAAATTCATTGACATGATCTTGTTAGTGTATGAAAAATTGAGCTTATACAGCTAATCAGCACTAAAACTGGATGATTTTGGCTGGTAAAGGCTTCTGAATGATCAGAAACCACTGTAGTGATACAAAACAATTTTTGTGATGTTAGAAATACATGGCAATGAGGATAGAAGGTCAAAATTAAATTAGTGGAAAAGTTATAAACAGAGCAGGGATTTTGAAATGGCCGAAGCATTTTGGCAGAGATAATCTGATTGTTAAACCATTGTTCCTCAGTAAAGCAGGTAATTTTTAAAAGCTCATCTGCATATTTTTCCTGAAAATTTCAAGGGTTTTTTTTCTACATCCTGTTTGAATCAGAGATTTACTGAGTTCATGTCCATTTTTCAAAATATTTTTCTAAGTTAAGTTGATAAGATCAAAAGTAAAGTGAATTGATGATGCCCAATTCTGAGCATCTGATTAGCAATCTCAGCCACTCAAAGCCCCCAGATAAATCTGTGGCAAACTGGTTTGGGTTCTTTGTGTCAGAAATGTCCTTCAGCAAAGACTTGTTCTTTCAGGACACGACTCTTCCTACGAGTTGGTGAAATATCATAATCAGCGGCAGCGTTTAAAATTAAATTTCAATCACTGCTAATCACGCTGCTATGAACCAGAGTTCACTTGGCTGTGGCCGTGCCTGCACTTTGCTAATCATCTCATCGTGCCTGGAGGCTGCTTGTAATTTGCAGTGCTGTTCTTCAAATGTGCCTTCTGCCCCTGAAGGAGGACTCTGAGCATCACAGAAGCTCTCAACACTAACAGCTTCGGAATCTTTTACATATGCTGCAAGATTTTCTGGCCTTCTTAATAGAGCCAGTCTATTGTCTAGGGGGGAAAAAATCTATGATAAGATAGAGAACTTCTTGATACCCATATAGTCATCCTCACCAATGATTTTACTGTGCTTTGAGGACTTATTTTCTTTCCTTTTTTTTTTTTTTTTTTTAAGAAATAGTTATTACTTTGCACATTTGAATTAAAACTAGGAAGCTACACCTGCCAGTGCAGACAAAGCAGTTCACAACAAAGCCTTACTTTCTACTAAGTCATACATTTTGGGAAAAAAATGGATAGCAAAAAACTCCAAGTCTATGAGTTGAGAAATTAGATTTTAAAAATGTTCTTAGGGAAAGAAGGATTGAATTTCAATAGAAAGATGTGGTCTATAAAAACCCCTAAACTCCAACATCAGAAAATGTGTTACCTGTGGGGTTGGTTTTTTAATGGGGTTTTTTTGGGGGGGGTTTTTGTTGTTTTGTTTGTTTTGGTTTTGTTTTTGTTTTAAATTTTCTACAATGGCTTATATAATTGACATCTTGGTTGTGGTCAGTCACTAGAATGAAAATTTGATTACAACAAATGAAGCAACCACTGCTTCTCTTAGTGCTGTTACTTCAGCCTGGATTCTGTTGAATCAAAACCAGCATACAGCATTTGTTCATAGCTGAAGTCTTACCTTGTGATCAAATCAGCTCACCAAAACTCACAGGGTAACATGATGGTAGCAGGGGTTTAGATAGCCCAGTGTGTGGAGTCAGAAACATGAACCTTCAATGCTCGTGCTCATTGCTTGTTTGAAACCTACCCTTGGGATTTTAAAACAAGTGTGTGAATCTGTGTCACTGAAATATCAAGCTCTGTTACTGTACTGAGATCTTGAAATAATTATCATTTAACTGGAAATATTAAAATATTGCCCAGGGCATTTAGCGCTGCATTGAGGAGCGTGTGGCTTTGCTGTAACTAATCCTCTCTCTGTTTATCCGCAGTGCACCGTGACACAAAAAATGCAGTCCATCTCTATGATGATAACTTCCCTGCAAAGACAGCCTTAAAAAGTTGTGGATGTGCAGATAGATGTTCAATCTTGATGTACCATGAAGAACTAGGGAAGAGAAAAGCACAGCTGCACAATCAACAGGGACAGAGATTGGGATCAGATACCTTCACCATGGACTGAAAGGCAGAGATGTCTCTCCCAGGGCAGCATTTGTCAGATGGGGAAGGAAAGGACAGGAAACCATGTTCTGGATGAAACAGAGCCAGGTAAGGGGCTATCTTAGCCTTCAAAACAGCTTTTCCGTGGAGATTATTTGTAAATAAATCATTTCAGCTTTTCCACACAGTCTCAAACTTTTTAAGTACTGCACTAATACAATGTTACCCCTTCCCATTGTATTACTGTCTTAATTATTCAAGGTAATGAGCAGTTTGTAGTTACTGTGGTGCCATTGCTCCTTTGCAAGCTTCACCTGTGAGGAAATCACCAGCCCCCAGACCCTACCTGCTCTATCCACAGCTGGAATCATTATTGATTGAGCTCAATCTGCTCAATGGAAAAGCAAACTTTGGGAAGGGATGATCAAACTTTTGCCAAGTAAGTAAACACTTGTTGTGTCTGCAAATACCGTGGTCATAAAGAGTTAATCCTGAATCTTTAACTTCAGTTGTGTGTCCAAAACATCCTAGCATGTTGTTATAGAAACCACTTTCAGGCTTTAAATCTTGAGTCACGTTTATTACCATAGTAACCAGCACCACACACAGGCAGGAAAGAAAAAGGGTGGTTACACAAATATTCCATTGCTATAAAAAAACCCCAAATTTGGTTTTAAGTACATTTGTATCAGCAAAATCAAGGAAAGTAAGTTAACTTATTTTCTGAAGAAAAAGTATGGTTCACTAGTGTAAGAGTAAAAACTGAATAGCATTAACATTTTAAAATGTTGTTAGACAACACTTTAAAGCTATTTGTGATTGAAATTACAGAACTGATTATTAAACCAGTGTCTCCATTTCACTCTTCACCAAACTTTTCTGTTCACACTGACTTGCTGCTGGTCCCTGAAAATGAAGGCCATTACTGCTGGCTGTCATTGTCCTTCACTGTCTTTTTAACGTTTGTGCCACCCCAGACTCCCTTACTCCAGGAGCACTGCAGCAGCAGCATCCCTTACAGCTGCACTCGCTGACTGCACTGAGCACCACAGCAATGGGACCAGCTGTCCCAAATAAACAAACAAAAATGAGGTAAATGCTTTCTTCTAAAAGTAAATACTTTTTGACTCTCACTTCATTTGGCATCATACCCTAGTGTTTGTGCTGGGAACAGGAGGAGAGTCAGGCCCAGGAGCTCAACAGGGCTCCTACCCATTGAATTTGGAGGATTTTTGGTTCAATTGGACATCAAGGCACTGTGCTGCTAGCAATGCAAGTAGACTGGTTTCTGATGAGAATGAAAGGTTTTATGCACTGCTTCTTTACCCCTATGTTTAGCATTACAGCACTGCAGTTTAAGTTGGTAGTGCACAGTGATCATCCTGCTTTTACTGTGCACAGATATTTTTGTTTGTCTAAGATGTAGAACAGTGGCTGATCAGGCCAGGAGGCAGCTGATATCCATTACAGTAAATGATGTGGACACTGATGTAGAAACTGCACTGATTTCTGCTGTGCAATCCCTACTCCTGTACACTCTCTCTGAATGTAGCTCTCCCCTTTAAGAGTTTCATGATATTTGTCCTCATTTTTATCTTCTAAGTCTGCAGAAGAGTAGCAACGTGAGTGTAATGAGGTATTCCTTGTTCCTCTAGAAGTGCTGAATTATTTTTTTTTTAATTGAACTCACACAGCAGAATTTATTCTTAATAGTACTGGACAGGATTCCCCCACACAGGGACATAGGAGATAAATAGGTGAGCAACAACTGCAATACATGGTAGTGGGAACCTGTGGGCCAGCTTCAAATTTGTCTTTCTATCAGCTCTTCAGAGGCAAAGAACATAGAAAATTTATTGTGCTCAAAATCCAAAACGATTTTATTTAGGTAATAAGTTTGGTTGCTTATAGGAAAAAATTTGGTGATTTTGTGGGTTAAATGTCTTTGTGCCAAGGATTCAATCAATACCTTTCTTGCCTGAACTGTTCTTAAGGCTTCTTTAAAACTGGGGACACCCTCAGCATGTAACTCAGGGTACAGAGCCACGTGTGCAAAGATCTCTCCTGTGAGATGAAAGGTTTTGCAGAAATAAAGAGAGAAACCCTTAGTGGTTTAGTTAGGGGTGTGAATTATGTCTTACACTTTAAAATGTTATCCTGCATTGCCCTTGGTGAGATTTCTCAGCATGCCTAGATGAACTTGTTTGGATGGGTGGATTTGTGGTGCTTTTGTGAGAGGTGTTGCTCCTACCTTGCTCCCTAAAGCTACAAGCATCTACATCAAGTCTTGTAAAATTAATGGAAGCTTAATCTGCTGTTTCTAAACCCAATATCAGAACACACTGAGGGGTGCAAGTGGTGCTGGGGAAGAGGAAAGATGAAAGCAGTGCTTGCAGTGGAGGAGATATGAGCTGTATTTGCAGCTGTGCTAGGAAGGAAGGATAAAGTGCACAGCTGGGAAAGGGATGCCTGGCAAAATAACAGGGGAAATGGTGCCAGAGCTAGAAAGGGTTGCAGAAAGACCAAAGCATGGTCTCCTTCTCTGCCTCAGTGGGGGGATTTTCAGCAACACAGAGGGAGTAACACAGCATAAAACTGTCAGTTTGTGAGTTTGGGTGAAATCCAGTTGCTCTGGCTTCTGTGTGAATTCCAAAGAGTGGAAAACAGGGAGCAAAGGAGCAGTTTGTCTCTTGAAGAGGCCAGATCTCACCTTGAGAGACACAAGGTCTCACAGCTTCTCTGGAGTCTGGAAAGAGTTTAAGGCACTTTGTGTAAGGCAGAGGCTTCCAGCTCCTGTGGAGCTCCTGGCTCCTCCTGAATTCAGCCTCAGGAAGGAGCTGAGGGCTTGGCTGAGACGGGGGACACTGCCCCTCACGCAGCTCAGGTACTGCTGACTTGCAGCACTGAGGTCTGGTTTAGGAGAGAACGTGCAAGCAGCCGAGCTAGCACTGTGCTCAAGCACTAACACAGGAGAGACAAGGCACTCAGAAATGCTGCCAGATACTGCTAAGGATCCCTCCAGTAGAGGGGCTAAAAACTGAGTACAAAATTGATTTCATGTCCAAATTCTGGGTCCATGTGTTGTTTGCCTTGAAAGTCATTACAAGGCATCCTCTTCAGTCTCCTTTATTTGTGGTTCTGCCCTTCATTGCTTCTTTCCTTTTCTTAATATGTAAAGAGCATGAAGCAATGATTCTGATCATACATTAGCACATAAAGGTGCTGTGATTTTTAAATGTAGCCTCAAATGTCTGTAATGCTGACCCAGGTATGATTTCTTTCTGTGAGTCATAAATGCTTAAAGCTCTGACTGTTAGATATGCATCATAGCAGCCTGTAACACAGGGCAACTGTTTTAAAGTCTCTGGGTGCAAAGCCTGGCTGTGATGTGTGCAGGTGTTGAGATTGCCTTCAACAAGTTCTCAGTCAACACAACTGAGGACTGGATGTTCCTGATGATATCCAACTGCAGCAAATCAAAGTCGTGATGCTGCTTCTCCTGTCTCCCCAGACTTAAAAGAAGCAATCAGCCCTGTGACAGAACAGCATTGTGTGGCTGGAAATGCAGTGCACTGTGATTTGAATGCCACAGGACTCAGAAGAAAGCTTCAGTGTGGCTGCCATGGGCGGTAAGTACAGAGAAAGCAGGGCCATGCTTTTCCAGCATGAACTTTATAGAAGAGTTCACATTCCAACCCTGTTGTGTTCTAAATTATTTTCAATAGAAATCACCTACAATTAGCTCTGCATGAACTAATTACCAACTGGGGTTTCAAGACTGCTTGGGGGAGAGTGGCAGCTCCTGTGTTTTGGGACAGGCTGGAGTTTCCTGGGGAACTGGCACAACCCGAATTTCCTCAGCTGTCCTGCTGAGCCCCTGTGCTGAGGGCAGCTTCCCACAGGGCCAAGGGCATAACACTGAGGTTGGGGAAGGGCAATGACGTGATCCTGATCTACACAAGCTGCCCTCACCGACTTCACACAGACAGAAATCAGTCCCAGGGCCGTGAGCTTCTGCAGAGGGCTGGCCTTTTCAACACTAGTTCCAGTGACCCGTGAAAGTGAGCACACTCGTGGCTCTGACACAAAGTCTGTGGTAGCTTTCCTGACCTGCAGACTGTGTTGTAGCATCGTAAAAACTCTACTGACTTGCAACAGAGCAAGAACGAATTTGTTTCATAGTTTTACCACTTTTTATTTCCAGGGCAGGCTCAGGAGCACTGAAGAAGAGTGACTGACCCAAAGGAAGAGTAAAAGTAGGTATTGAAAACCCACTATATAATTAGGGATACCTTCCTCTTAAACCTTTTTATGATGCTTCACTGTAGAAGTAAAACAAAACCAGAATATTCACCAGCATCAGGGTATGCCCAGGAGCCTTCCTTGGGGAATATGCTAAGAAATAAGCTTTCCATATTAGAAGAATATCACTAACAGTCAAATTGTTAAAGCTTAATGTGATGGTGTGTTTTAGAATAAAAACACCTGCCACCAGGGCATTAAATATCTGCTATAAGGGATGAGGTATCCAGCAAGCCTTTACCAAAATTAGATCAGTACGATTTTTGCCAGTAAAATGATAAAAAATTTAAAACCATGAATAAATAAACATTCACCAGTAGCAATCAGTATAGCAGAGTCATTTCTTGAAGGCTTTTCAAATTTCTATTTCCCCATTAATAGTCTTCTTTATTTTCTCTGTTTATTTAATATATGTAAGAGGTAGATCTGACTCCTCGTCTTTCCTTCCTTTCCTAGTTCTCCCTTCCCTGCCTTAGATTTTTTTTCCACGCATTCTCCTTTTCTTCCTTTTCTTCCAAAGCAGACTTGGATTTCCAGGGCAGGGATGGGAAATCACAGTAAGTTTGTCTGGTAAGTGAGCCCACAGTAATTGTAGCCCCAGGACACAACGTCACCGGTGGCACCAGCTCCACAGGGTAACACAGATGTCTCTGGAGCTGTGCTGAAATGCTCACACTCCTCAGGAAGATTCAGAGGACAACAATGCTGCTCTGGCCTGCTATTCCCCTGGATATAAGGTTTAGCTGTCCTGTTGCAGTGACAGTGGAGTTTTGTGTCACATAAATCTGCTCTAAAGATGCTCTGGGTGTTGGTGGTGCAGTGGCTGGGGAGTGGAAGTTAAGATCAGCAAGCAGGAGGAGGGAACTGAAGCCTCCACAGCCTGACATCCAGGTGTTTATCTCAAGAAAATTTGGTGCCACACAGTGATGAAAAACAAAAGGAGTACCCTGTTTTGGGGGAAGAGACCTTCCTCATACATCACCAGTCCAGGCTTGCCAGTTCAGGGTACATTATAGGGCAGCATCCTGCCCTGCTTTATATTAAATTATGCTAAATAAATAAAAGTTATCTGTGTGACAGTAAGGGTCTGGCCAGGAAAAAAAAATAAGAAAGATTTTATGGCAATAATGAATAAGTGATAAAGATCTAGTGACTATCTTGCTAGGAGCATTTTTGTGCAGAGAGATCTATGATGGGGCTTGTTTTGTGATCCCAGAGGGCACCACACAACACAGTGTGCTGAGAGACTGAATCTGCAGAACAGATTGAGAAATAGTTCTCAGTACTTAACACCTAGGGATCCTCAAAAGCCATTTCCTCTTAGGATCACATTGCCTTTGATCATTGGGGTTATTAATTATAGATACCTTGAACAGAACAAGGCACTCCAAGTTACTGTACTCCTCAAAGAGTGTCTCATTTAAAAGGAACAAAATATTGTACTTAATTAGGGGTTCAGCTGTGGTGTCTTTTCAAGACACTTTGGTATTGATTTGACCACGGTAGCCTCCTGTAGCAAGTATTATGCCATTAATAATAAAGGGAGCTTGTAGACATAAAAGTGTAGGAAGGAAGCACCAAAATGTTTGTCATTCAGCTTGCCAGAGCAGCTGGAGTATCACCATCCAATATAGCATTTAGAATAAATGGTAATTTAGAATAGCATTTAGAATAAATGCTATATTCTATGGTTCAGAAGTGTTTGCTCTTATGTGGAGACCTGTCCTTTCTGCCATTTTTCTTGATTGTATTAAGACCATGCTTCATCAAGTGAATTCAGGCAGCAGCATTTGAAGCTTAATTTTCTCTCTGGATAAATGGAAAGATACTGTTTCTGCCTTGACTCTTAAGGCTAATTTTGTCTCTGTTCTGTTTTTATCTTACCTGTGCTTTGGTCATCATGATTAAACATACAAAATTAGCATAAAACTAACCAGGTGAGCATCAGTTTGCATCTGTGCATGCTCACTTTACTCTCAGCGTGTATTGATTCATCCCTGTCAGCAACCAATTGTATGAATTGACCGAGAGAGGTTCATTTCTGTAAGCTCTGGTCTTATAAGAAGCTTTCACTGACATTTTCTCCACGCTGCAATCTTAGAGACGTGTGCCAGAGATATATCCAGGAGTTACTGAATTGCATTCATGGGTTACCTCTGAGAAAGCAGAAGGGTTTGCTCCCCAGCTCTGTGGGTCATGTTCCTGTTGGGGGGGGTGTGCAGAGGCAGGGGCAGATCTGTCAGCAGGCTACAAGTTAGCACCTCCAGGCCCTGCTCCTCCTGGCTCCTCAGGGACCTGGAGGGGGATTGAGCCAAGTTCTCATGGAGCCCTGGAGCCCAAGCCTGTGCCACATTATTTGTGTGTTGGATGCTAGGATATCCCTGCAGTTTGGGAGGGGTTGGAGAAGAGCCTGTGCTCTGTGAGGAGATGGGCAGTGCCTGGCTGCCAGCTCTGCTGTCCCCAGGGGTCTGATGCAAAGGGAACAAGATTCAGACTGGCTTCCCTCTTTAATTTATTGAGGGAGAAGACAGCAAGCTGCGGTAGTGGAGGGGGAGAGGGAAGCAGATGCTGGTTCTGGAGAGGCAGAGCTTGTGTGAGCTGCAGGGAACACCACAGGTGCCCTACAGAGCAGTGTAGTCAGCCCTGGTGATGAGCTTCTGCTTTGCAAGGGATGTGCTTCCACTGTGCTTTTCAGGTAACGTGGATTGTACACATGCCAAGATAATAAAAAGTAGTTTTTTTAAGTGATTTCTTTATTACCTAGGTGTTCTTGTAACTACTAAGAATTGGGATTAGTATCAAAACTGTATTTATGCAAGGATTTCTTTTCTAAAACAATCAAACAAACCACAAAATAAAACCCAAAACCTTGCCCACATGGTTACTGATAGTCAGAATTCCTACTCAAATCAGCGGTAATTTTGTCAAATTGTTGAATCACAAAGTTGAATTAACTTCTCAAGTACCTGTGGGGTCAAGTACAGCACTTTAGTACATCCATACTATACCCAGTCAAGGAGCTGCTCAAAAGTTTAATTCAACTAGAGAAATAGTTACTAAGCTTACCTCACTCATGCTGGGTTTTTTATCTGTTATCCCAAAACTTGGCATTTGTCAGACTGATCGCTAGGGAGTGGTGCTTTCCTTCTAGGCTCCTCTCTTGTAATTTGTGAGCCAACAAAACAAAATTCTATTTTATTATTAGCAGAGGGAGCTAAAGCTCCAGCTACCCTGATTTCTTTTTTCTGTATTCTTTTCTTTTCTTTTCTGATTGCTCTCAAAAGGGATTCCACTTTGAACGGCATACTTGGGAGAAAGTGTAGCTGGAGAGTTCCAAGAGTCAGCATTTCACAGTAATTCATCATGCCCTGCTCCCCAGGAGATGGGCTGAAGTATCTCTCATAATGTACCTGAACTCATGGCAGTAAGAGGGATGGTTATGTAGGAACATCTGAATTTCAGGCACAGAATCCATAACTGCCAGCAGACTTCTTTGAGATGACTTTTGCCAGCCTCGGCTGAAGACTTTCATAAAGCAAGTTTTTATTAAAAACTCCCTAGGAATGTGGTTTGGAAAAAGGAAGATCTTGTTTTCACTAGCCTGTAAATCTTCACAGTTCCTCAGCAATTTTCATAACACTCTTCCTTTTTCTTCTCCTCATTGTCATGGCTGTTTGCTGCAGTGATTGAGTTTTCTTAACTGTCAGAACAATGTAAAGACAATGTGAAGACAGTGTCAAGGCAAATATAGAAGGGTGGCAGTGTGAGGGAGGGAAAGAGAAAAGAGCTGTCAGTACTCAGAGTGCTCTGTAGAGAAAATATTTCCATTATAAAACCATTGTCACCATGAGCTGGGGGAGAGAGAATAAAGTGGAGGTAATTAAGTTACTGCACTATGAACGTATCTGGATGACAACTTGGAGTTAAAGAAGAACTTAGAAAAGCAGTTTGTGAGGATGTCTTTTGTCCATAACTCTTGTCCCATATCATCTCCTAGATGATGCTCCCTAATACCTTTTTTCTCTTTCTAAGCAGTGTACTCAGTGAGGGAAGATACTGCATTGCCCACGTGGGGAAGGTGAAGGGTTTTCCCACTTGATGTGATTGCAAGAAACTTTATTGGGTGTCATGAGACAAGACCTCTGCTTGTGGACAGTCAGCACTGAAAGGTGCTGAGTGTCCTGCTCCCAAACCAGAGCAGAGGTAAGGCACAATTTACCTCCACAGTGTATTTTTTTTCCTGAAATACCCTTGGGAAGGTGACACATTGTCACAAGGATGAATGAAGTACAGATGTGCAGCTCATCTGGGGCTAAATTCCGGCACCAAAGCCCTGCACTGCAGTACATCTCTACTGAAGGCTCATGCAGAGTGAGGTGCTAACCTATAGAACAGTTTTCAGGTTTTAAAATTAAGCACTGGTCTTGCAGCAAGCCAGTGAATTTGGTCTTTGTGCATGTGCTGTTGCTTCCTCCTCAGCCTTAGATGTTTGGAAAATTGAAAGGGTTTTTTGCTATTTCTGTCCTGTCTCTGGGCATCAGGCTAATCAGATACAGGAGGGTTTAGATGAACATTAGTCAATATATTGCAGTTCTGGAAAAATAAATAACCTGTTGTCAATGATTTCTAAATAACATTATAAAGCTCACTGGAGAGGTTTTAGAAAAATGAACTCATAAATAGTTCTATAAACTCCACAAAATATTCCAGGCATTGTATTTTCAGATACAAGAATTAAGTGTTAACTATTCAAAACTGAAAAGGCCAAGTATTTTCCACATATTGCATTTACATATTTATTATAGTTTATTTTAAGGAGGTAGGTTGAATAGTTAACAGATTTTCTTACTTGTTGCATATACAAAATGCTTGTTTTTCTACCATTATCCTATTCCTGTGTTATGCTTAATAGCAATTAATGACAGCATTAAATATAAATGCATGAAGCCTGAGTGACTAGTTTAGATAAACTGCAAATTTTATCCCCAGCTGCAATGCTCAAAGGAAGCTGCTTAAACTGATTGTAGTCTGGGTTATATATCACTGAGTGTTGACTTTTCCCCCTTGCCCAGCTAAGGTTTTTTAACCTGAAAATAGTCTGCCATTTTGGATTGAGCATCAGCTGGAGAACAGTGTGTGTCTTGCCTGGGGCTCAGATGCCTCCTCCCATTAGTGTTCACACCTCAGCCATCATGTGCCTCCAGTAATCGCTGGATCTCTCCAGTCCTCACAAAGGAAGGGCTGTGGGATGGCAAGTGAGTGACCTGATCCCTTCAAAAGAGGCAGCTAAGAGTCATCAAATAAAAGAGGTGATATGCAAAGGAAACTCTTACAGTTAGCAATGGAAATTGCGCATACAAAAACTGCCTGCATTTGTTATAAGAGTGAATAAACAATAATGCCAATTTTAAAAAAGAAATGCTTGTCATAGCACAGATCTCTCAGGCACAACAGGAATTTGGAAAACTGTATGTGTTCCCTCCCCTAATACATATCTATACAAGTGTGTATGTAAAACATGTGAAGTGAGAAACTCAAGATCTAAATTTAGTGGTTTGAACAGGGAGATCACTTGGATTGTGATCACAGCTCCCTCACTGCAAGCAAGGTATTCACCTTGCCCTTCTCAGCTCAGCATTCTCACCTATAAAACTGTCATGTGCCTCCTTGCAGGCTCTGAGGCCCAATCTGCTTATGTGTTCTAAAACATGCAAAATACCTCACAAGGAAAAAACTGAAATTATTTTCATGGGAGAAATTTTCTCTGCACAATTGCAAGGAAGAGAAAGAATCTGAAAGAAGTCTGTTCCTCCACATTTGTGTGACGCTGCTGGCTTTGGGCACAACCACACCTTTAAGGATAACTTTAAAGTCAGCTAATGTCTTTGAGAGAGTCTAAACTCAAACTCAATGTACAAGTATAAGTGCAGGGAGGACAAATGAGTTTCACAAGGTGAAATGCTGGACTGACCTTGAACATGAAAGCAGAGTCCTTGGTATTAGCACAGAAAAATGTTAGATTCCAAGACTTCACTTGAGAAGCAGAACTAATTAGAGAAGATTAACAGAAATGAGGCATGTAATAGCTGGAATAGGGCATTACTGCAGTTTGAAAGGCTGAATCACTGGACCTCTCATCGAGGTCAAGATCTTAAAAACACTAGACCTTTCTTAAAGGCAAGTGACAAGTTTTACAGATGTCCCTGTGGTAGCTGAGCATTTATTATAGAATTCAAGCTCTGTTCTGCACATAGGAGTTTCCTCTGTGGTAAGACATGTCTGGGTACATTTCTGAGCATGGGGTCTTATTCAGGGCCACATTCACATTCCTGCTACTTTGCAGGGGGTCCTGAAGAGATAGTAACCCAGTCTGCACTACAGTGGAGTCTTTTTCTTTGGGTTTTTTTCCAATGAATCTAGTAACTGATTTTTTGTTTTGGGGTTGTTTTGGTTTTTTTCTGAAAGGAGCCTGAAATATACATTGCAGTCCCTTTCCTCATACTTTCCACTTTGCAGTTTTTCCTGTCACTAACCAGCTTCCAACAAACTCTAGGGACCTTTTCTTACTGAATGATAAAAAATGTTCCAGAACTGCTGGAGCAGCACTTCTGACACACTCCCTGAAGTGACTGCTTTACCAGCATTGTAGTAATGGGCTCAGCTAAAATGCAAGTAGTTCACAGAACAGAAGGGGTTGGAGGGGACTATTGGTGATCATCTAGTGCAAGCCACTGCATCAATTAGAGCAGAAAGCTCAGCACCCATTGCCTATGATGTGACTACTTCTCGTAACTTTCTGTAATGGTTTAGTACAAATTTCGTATTTTTGGAAAGCCAGGTTTACTGTAAGCATGTGTAACCACATGCCTGTGGTTAATGGACGTGTTGCTGCTCATCAGGGATTGCAAAAAAGAAGCAGTCACCCATGAAGACCCAGAATTCTTCAGGCTGATTCAGAGCCCTGGCATAAAAGACATGCAGGTTTAAAAGACAGGAAAATGCATCTCTCAGCTCTCTGGGTGTTTGCAGTTATGCTAATAAAAGTAAGGAAAGGGTCCCCCTGCCTGTAGAAATGTTGACACAATATGTGTGAAACAGAAGCACAATTAAATAGCATTGGCAGGTTGTTTTGTGAGTTCCCTCTAGAACACGTTTCTGTTCACCCAAAGAAGAAATTATCCAACTCAGGATGCAAGCACATTTCTGATGCTGCTTATCTGTTGCACAAAAATCTCTGTAAAGTGTAACAACAGTCTCCATTTGCTTCTAGTAGTAATGAAGAATGCAGTCCCCTCAAAGTTCAGTTTTAAGAGCTTGAATATGACAAGCAGAGTCGTTGCCAGACAATCAAAGTCTCAATCTCAAAATCTCAAATGTCTCAAAAGACATCATTCTCCATCTCCTTGAAAAGAAACCACTCTTGATTAGAACCCCTGACTTCCTGGCTTCATAAGCAAAACCATGCTGGTCCTTGCTGGACATAACACAGCATCTTCACCAAAGGGAATGGACTTAGGAAGTTAAACCAGAAAAAGTCAAACTGAAATCAACTCTGCTCAAGGTTCCTTGTGCAATACAACATATGCCTGTGTGACTGCAGCAGAAGCATTGCCAGCTCAGAGGTGTTGGCTGGGGATACAGGAGGGCCACTGCAGGCTATTTTCCTTGGTCCTTGAGAAGGGAGAACACTTACAGAGATCTCTGGGAACACAAAGTGCCTGCATGAATCTGTGGGCAATTCCCCAAACAAACTGAAGTATGGAATGTTTGTGGCTTAAAGGCTGTAATAGAAGTGCTGTAAAAGTAGATCTGATTTTGTTCTGCTGTGTGCAGAAACTGCATTTTATCCCTTTTTTACTCCTTTCTATCACTTGTTACTAGGTCAGTCTGTTTGTTGGAAAGATTTTTATATCCAGCTCCTTCAAAGGAGTTCAGTGTCAATTCCTTCCTTTTCCTGCTTAATTGCATTAAAGTTTTGCTCCAAACACCTGTCAGTCTTATCACTTCACTACTGTGGAAAATGGTGGAAGTTCCAAGTTGCCCACTTGTTTTTTTGGGAAACACAGTGTTCTTTGGAAACAGCCTTTTGAATGTGAAAATGGCAATTGATTTTAGTAACTTTAATCTTCTTGCACTTTTCCAAGAGCTCCAAAATAGGAAGATGTTAGACTAAATTGAATCAGACTTTTAAGACATACTCAAGAGAAAACAGAACAGATAGTTCTTGTTATATCAAACAGAGGACATTTTTACATGGACTGAGGCTTGCAAAATGTTCAGTACCATTAGTATTACAAATTGAATTACAAATGTCAGCTATATTTAATGAGAGAGAAGGGATGGGTTTAGCTAGAAAGTCTGAATTGGTGAATCCTGCAAAATGATGGCTGGATATTTGCTTTTTGCAGTTGCATTGCAGAGGCAACTATTTGCCTCTAAATACATATACAGACAGGGATCATAAAGGCTTGGATTATCATTCCCACAAATACATCTTTCATATTTTCCTACATTTTATGGTAGGAATCAGTGGAGGCTGGCTTTCAGAATTCTTTTTAATATCGAACAAGGAAAAGAAGAGCCTACAAGGGCCTTTTACATTTTCATCCCATTTAATAGCTCTGATGCAAACTCTGATACATCAGGGTCATTCTCTGGCTTCGTCTCACTGGCGCTTCTTTTGTTATGCAGCCTCTGTTTGCTTATTTTACAAGATCGTTGCCTTCTCTCTCTGTACCTTATTTATGAGCTTATCAAAGGAAATTAAGGGGCTGTTTGAGAGGAGCAGGCACAGGATTTCTTTACACCATGCCAGACCTCAGTAGTGTTTTTGCCCTTCTTGCAGCCAGCACAGCTGCACTCTTCCTGCAGCAGAGGTGGCTGATGCCCAAGGAGCAGCAAGGTGATGTGTATTAGTTCAGACACACTCTCAGGGGCTCTCTTTCCAGCTATTGGGAGGGTGCTGAGTTATACTGCAGGTAACAGAGCCTGATCTCTTCTTTCAGCGTGTGGACACTGACTGTGTTCAGGTCCATGGCTGGTTTGCCGTACCGGGAGCGGTATCACAGCTGCTTTTGAAGTACCTACAAATTGCCACAAAGCTTAGCTAAACACATCTGAAGCTACTGCTGTATACAGACGTCTTTTCAAGGCTACATTATTACAGTGAGAGTTTGGGTTCCCTGCTGACAGTAATCTGTCAGTGCAGGTTACTTAAATTGCTGTTGCTTGGATCCTTGCAGACTGATGAGTGTCTATCTTTCTGAGTCCTTGCTTTGGCTTCCTGTCAAATTATGTTGTTTTCAAAGCCCACTAGCTCACATTCAAAGAAGGAAAGAAATGTGTCACAGTCAAATTCAGAGCTAGGGCCCTCCTTGTGGAAGAAAGAGCTAACGAAGTGTTCTGTATCATCCCTGTTGGAAACCCCAACAAGGGAGACTGCAACTGTCAAGGGAAGAGTGTAGCCAGTGTATGCTGCCTCTTATGCTGCCTCTTATGCTGCCTATAGCCTCCCTGGCAGTGAAATGTGAGCATCTGGATGTGAAACAGAGCATCTCTGGCCTTTATTTCAGAGGACAGTCAGACTTTGGTAGCACCACAGTATAGGATCAGAGTTGTACCTCTCAGAAACCTCAGCAAAGGAACTGTCAGGCCATTGTGTCCATGGCTGAGCACTGAGGGAAGGGTACAAAGTTTTGTTTATTTACCCACAACCTTGATCTCAATCACTGTGATTGAGGGCACTTTGAAGGAACAGTGTCCTGTCTGCAAACCCCCTGACTAATGCAGTTAAAGATGCTTTGTCTGTCTCATTATTCAATGAAAGGTTTAAGGGACTAGGCTGCCAGTATGCTCAGCCTTGGGCAGGCAAGCAAGAGCAGTAAAAAGAAGCAAGGAGTTCCTCCCCTTGCCCCCCAGCATCCACCCAGGCCACAATTATTCAGGCACAGCATTTCCCAGCACAGAAGGATGCACCAGGCAAGTGATCCTTAGCTGCTGGAGCAGGGACACTGTGTAACGGGTTAGCAGCCCATGCCCCTTTTCTACCCACAGAAATATTTAGCCCTTGAAATATCCTGATTTCTGTCCCCGCTGATAAGATTCCAGGCAGGCAGAAGCTGCCCTAACCCTGAAGTTGCAGCAGCCTTGCTTTGTTGATGCCTGGAGAGGGACGTTTTGCTGGGCCTGGAGGAGCCCTGCAGAGCTGCAGTGGCAGCTGCGTGGTGCCCGCCGAGAGGCCCTGTCAGCTGCAGTCTTTGTCAAAAGATGGAAGCAGCTTCCTGTTGACCCATTTTATGGGTGAGTAAGATATAATCAATATAAAGTAAACATAAGAATCTCGTTGGAAAAGGGTTTATCTGGGCTGTTGGGTTTTTTTGCTGTTTGCTGGTGTGAGAGGGCTGTCATACGATGTGGCACTGGGAATGGCTGGGGAAACAGAGAAGTACAGAGAGAACTCACAAAACATGTCAGTCCCTAAAACCAACAAATTAATCTGTAATATCAATCTAGCAAATAATATGTATCACTTCTCTCCTGGCTGCCTACTGTCTGTGACTCTAGATGAGTCAATTAGTTTTAAAGGCTTCCCTTAGAAAATGTAACTATCAGGACCTTTTTTCCATTTTTGGGCCACCACAAAGAGTAAAGGGAATACTCAAGGTTGCCTACAGATTGAGGCATTGTCTAAAAGATTTTCTTAATGCTGGGATGTGAATTATAAAAACAAACTCCAAAGTAGAAGTATCCTTGGGAGGTCTTTGGCTGCAAAGCCCTGTAGGCAGGATCAAAGGCACTATTCCTCTAACTTATTTATTAGAGAGAGTTAAGTAACATGGACTAAGGCATATTTATTTATTGTTTTGTAGCTGGCTGGAGATATATATAATTTTTTTTTTAACCTTGATATTTCATAAATATGTGATTTTTGCTTCTATCAAAATAAAATGTTAAACTTCTCTTAGATGGAGCAGAACAAAGACTCCTACTCCAATGTTAATTTGTTGTACTGTATCCAGAACGGCCAGTTAGAACAGTTTCCTAGGAATCTACTGCTATTTGTTTTGGTGCAGTAAGTTGCAGTCTTGCATTGCCTTTTCATGTGAAGTGAGAAGCTGGCAGGTTCAGCAGTCAATCTGTGTTTTCCATTCCTTCTCAGGGCAAAATTTTGATCTTAATAATCTATTCATTAATTATATTTTCTTGCATCATACTGCCAACATATCAAGTATACTCAAAAGCAAGTAAAAGTATAAGTGACTTGACTCCAAAAGCCAGAAATCACACTACATGATCTCTAGCATGGGGGTACTTTCTGTCCTCGGTGTAATCAGTGCTTTCAGTAGCCAAAACGCTTATTTTAAGTCTAGGGTACCAAAAACTAAGAGTAGGTACTTGATCTCTCAAAGAATGAGAGTAAACTATTTTCTCATTGAAATTTAGGCAACAATTCCATTGTTGCTGCAACACAGGGGGCTGGGTTCAGGGCTGCCTTTGTTTTGCACAGCAGATAATCCCCAGTTGCGCAGAAGGGAAGGGAACCATCTGCTCACCCTGCCCCAGAGCTGTGCCTGAGCTGCCCTGGAGCCTCAGTGCCACCACAGCCCTTGGGGCAAGTCCCCACCTGTGCCTCTCTGGGGTTCTGTCCCCTGAGAGCTTCACAGATCACCCCCAAGGTGGTGCTGACTGCCCGTGCTCTGTGTAACATCAGCTGTGAGAGAGCAGTCTAGACAGTCTCTGGCAGCTATTTACCTAACCCATTCATTAGAAAGTTCTGATATAGAGTCTTGATTATCCTTCAGTTGGGAAAGTTCACACAAACCTTCCCTGATGTATGTGGAATCTATTATTTTCCAGAGCCTGCCCTTCTTGAGGTCACAGGGAGCAACTGATCTCATCGCCATCGTTGATTGCCATTCTCTTTTGTGGAGGTAAGACTGTAATCATGTCTTCCCTCAGGCTTCTCTTCCTGTGACCCTTTCTCAGAGGGCACATCTTTCTAAATGTCTTTCTATTTTTGCTGTCCCTTTCCAGCATTTTCCTAATTGCCTCTCTGTTGCTCACAGCAGCACTCAAAACTGGATACAGCCAGTACTGAGCAGTGGTTTGATTGCTCTCCTGTGTCTTACATGTCATTTTACTGTCAACACATAACAGCAAAATATTTACCTTTCCCTGCAACTTTTCAGTGGGGAAGTACCCAATTTGAGCATCAAAATTTGAGCATTCTCTAAACAGCACTGGGTTGTTTTTGTTCTGAGCTTCCTCTTGAAGAGAGGAAAAGGTGTAGAGATTTGCCCAAGGACAAGACTCCTTATGTGTTTTAGGTTTATCAAAGTAACACAGGGAGAACAAAATGCTGTGGATAGATAGATAGATAGATAGATAGATAGATAGATAGATAGATAGATAGATAGATAGATAGATAGATAGATAGATAGATAGATAGATAGATAGATAGATAGATAGATAGATAGATAGATAGATAGATAGATAGATAGATAGATAGATAGATAGATAGATAGATAGATAGATAGATAGATAGATAGATAGATAGATAGATAGATAGATAGATAGATAGATAGATAGATAGATAGATAGATAGATAGATAGATAGATAGATAGATAGATAGATAGATAGATAGATAGATAGATAGATAGATAGATAGATAGATAGATAGATAGATAGATAGATAGATAGATAGATAGATAGATAGATAGATAGATAGATAGATAGATAGATAGATAGATAGATAGATAGATAGATAGATAGATAGATAGATAGATAGATAGATAGATAGATAGATAGATAGATAGATAGATAGATAGATAGATAGATAGATAGATAGATAGATAGATAGATAGATAGATAGATAGATAGATAGATAGATAGATAGATAGATAGATAGATAGATAGATAGATAGATAGATAGATAGATAGATAGATAGATAGATAGATAGATAGATAGATAGATAGATAGATAGATAGATAGATAGATAGATAGATAGATAGATAGATAGATAGATAGATAGATAGATAGATAGATAGATAGATAGATAGATAGATAGATAGATAGATAGATAGATAGATAGATAGATAGATAGATAGATAGATAGATACGTAAACTTCATGTGGAGACACCTTTGAAAGGTTTATGTATATATTAAAACATTAGGTTTATATCCTCTGCTTGTATGAAACACTTTAACTTTCCAGCATCAGTTTCTCCAGCACATTATCACAGATACAGGATTACATACATCAGTGTTTCAAGATCTGTGCTGCTGGTTAAGCATGAATGATAAAACACCCTTTTGCACAACCTCCTTTCTTTCCCATCAGACTCTTTCCTAAGAGGTCATTAGTCACAAACACCACCTGCTTACAGAGATTGATCAGTGTCCTCGGTGCAGAATTCCCTTTTTGTCCTGTGACTGTGAATACGTCATTCAGTGGTTTGTCCTGTATTGCCAAAATCACTGTCATTTGAGGGCTACATTTTTGAAGAAGCTGTTTTCTTGCACTGTAATTTCTGAATGACGGAAGAAGATGTGGGGAAATGTTTAACCTCCAGAGGTTCTCAGTGGTGACAGTTCCCAAGTTACAGAGCACACAGCAGAGAGGGGGGCTGTAACCTGGTATCCTTATCTGCTCTTGGAATGGCAGGTGTAGCACCTGTAGGATGCCTTGCAAGAATTTGAATTGAGAGGCTCAAAAACAGGTGCAGTTGGGATGTTCTTAATGTCACTTTTACACATTTATCTTGCAGAAGTTACTTCCTTTTGTAAAAGTTACAGGGCTACTAGTTTTCATTCTTAAGATTTCATTTCATTCCAGAGATGGAGATGTTATCCATAATAAAATATATCAATGAAATGGAATAAAAAACCCAACTCAGCACCGGTTACAAGTGGGTCTAGAAGCTGTTGCTTTTAGCTTACTGAAGATGATGGCAGACATCTGAAGGGTATTTCATTTTTGCTGTGCTCCAGATGAAACGTGTGACAGCCAGGAGGGAGGCAGGGCTGCTGGTGCCTGTGCCCAGAGGCTGCCGAGTGCAGCTCTGACAGGCTCAGCTCCACCGAGGGCTAATGAGGAGCTGCCGAATGGGCTGTGAACTCATCAAACCACACTAACAAGGCTTTGCTGGAAAGATCCTTACATCATCCGAGTGTGCATGGGGGATGAGCAGTGTGAGCAAAACCACAAATCTCTTTATAAGCACAGCTTTAGTCCTAACACAGTAATTAAGCAGTAATTAGAAGTTTCGTGAGTAATGGGAATAGTTGTGGGAAATTAAGAGTTCTTGTCCATGGGGAAAAATCGCATAGTGCCAGCATCTCAGAGGGGTGGAAAAAGGCTGCAAGTAAAGCTCAGATGTTTTGCTCACATTAACAGCAATCCCAAATGAATTTCCATTCTTAATTTATGGACATTTGAACATTTTACAAAGCATTTATTTTGAAGCAAATAATACTTTTTTCGGCTCTGCTGGGAGGTCATGAAGTCACTAAAATGGAGAAAAATACATCCACAGAATGGTTTGGGTTGGAAAGGACCTTAAAGATCATCATTTCAAACCCCCTGCTGTGGGCTGGGACACAGACCAGGCCTTGAACACTTCTGGGGATGGGGCATCCATCTTTATTTGGGCAATAGCTTTGACCTTAAAATATTATTTTTCTGCATTTTTTCCAAAATGAAGACAATTCTGCAGTAGTGATAGATAATCCATTGTAAAAGTTGTTAGGGGAAAAAAAAAAAAAAAGACAATATCAGTAATTCAGACAGAATACTTCCAAAACTGATGTGTAAATATACCTGTATTTATCAGAATTTCCCTTCCTCTATTTTATGAGCAACTCTCTGCCCACAGATTCATGCTCGTAATTCCTGTGAGACAATAGCATGGCAGCAACAAGTTGTCAGTGTTGTTCTGGATTTGGGGCATGCTTCCTGTCAGCTGTTGTACATAATGATTCATGGTCCCTCCTCACACAGAGTTGGGCATCTCTGGATGCCCCCAGATTAATTTTCTGTGAGTAGTTCATTTGGTGTGATTTGTAGAAACAAATTATGTTCACAAAATGCCATAAAAACTCAACTTGCATGGAATGCTTGCATACAGCATTCATGGCTTCAAAATACTTTTTGTTTTCCCAATTGTTTCGGATAAATAGTTATAAGGAACATCCTGCCTTTAAGCAGGACCTAAGATTAGAATCCTTTGGGGGAAGATGAGTCCAGTAAATTGAATCTAAAAACACAGTGGCTGATACAATTTTTATAAATATCATCAATCAGCTCTTGTTCCATTTTATCTTCAGCTTTTCTATCTTGGTCTTTGTCAGCTTTAATTTTTAAGTAGGGAAGTAATTGCAGTCAGTTCTTCTGCTTCTATTTCTGTCTTATCTGTTCACAGTTATGTTTTTATTAACAGAAACTGTTAACAGTTTCAAATGGGGTACAAACTTTCTAAAGAGGAAATACCTATCAAGATCATTAAGTACACAGCACTGATAGACAGAGATACAGTCCTGAGCCTGATTCTGGCTCCCGGTGCAGCTGCTCCTCCCTGGTGTATCAATTTGTATCACATCATTTTGCAACAGCCACAGTTCCACAGCTCTTGGAGAAAGTCCTCCAAGACTGAAAAGCCCCTTGCTTGAGACTGGCCATATGGCCATAACCCAGAGAAAACCCATGCTACATCCGAGATGTCACCCCAGTTAACTGGGCGAAGGAAAAGGCATAAAATGACATACAATTACTTTTCTCGCCTTTGGCATCCTGCACTGAGCAGAGCTCACCAGAGGTGAAAGCCAAAACTTGTATTTATCTTCTTTCTTTAAACTGATCCTTGGGGGCTTTTTCTTTGTTTACATTCTAGCGATGTTTTCTTTGTGCATGATGTTTTTAATGGGACCTTCCTAATTTATAAGAACTTAACTTTTAATTCCCTTTCCCAAAGCTTTTATATTTTGTGCTGATTTGTCTGCCTCATGTATAAATTAAATTTTCTTAACTAACACTACTCCTATTACTTTCTTTTACTTAGATAGGACACTGTCTTAGAGACTTTCTGGTTGCTCATGCTACAGGATGTAGAGTTTGAAAATTGCTTTGTGAAAGTTAAAGCTCCAATCTTCTTTTTTTTTTT
>VZTJ01005621.1:165400-181763 GCA_013397795.1 Orthonyx spaldingii | reverse complement strand
TTTTTTTTTTTTTTTTGATATGTCCTGCTGTGAGTTAATTTAGAAAAAGCACTTCAGCGTCCCTGATTCACATCAGTACGTGCCCAAAAAGAAAATTACTAGCACAAAATGAGGTTTTTATGACATTCTGTATTTTTCTTATATCTTCAAGTGTGAGATTTTTTTTTTATTTTGCAGTGCTGGTTGATCCAACTGCATCTGTTTGCTTTTTAGTCTTTAATTTATGTTGGGCTGTAAACTGTCCAAGTAACAATTTGAGTGATGCAGCAACAGAAGGTGACCCAGATTACACAACACTGTACGCTAATGCCAAGTCTTCTTGTTTAATGGCAGCTGCTCAAAGCTTTGTGTTATTGCTGTTCACATGCAACAGACACAAATGAAACAGCCTCCTCAGGCACACATCCCGCAGATCTTCATTTTAAACATGTTCAAGAGCTGCTGCTTTTCATACACACACAGCAGCCTCACCAGCTGAGGCCATTTAGCCTCCTTGGCTTGTATTTACTCTCAGCCATCTGACACAATTATCAAGGAAACCCATTGTGACTTCCACTATTTTGCACACTTCTGTTTATGTGGAAGTTTGCCGAGAACATTTTTTCTCTATAAAAGTATTTGGACTTTCATGTTCCCTCATCATGGACATATTTACAACACCAAATACATCACAGTTGTTTAATAACTGCTTTCTCTAGAGGCTGTAATTAAAAGGATATATATAATAAAGCAATACTACTAAAAAACATAACATGGACAGTTTAAGCAGAGGATAAATTAATCTAGACTTCAATCAGAAAGGTTTAGATTTACTGAATGAGTGGTATCAAAAAGCAGACTTTAAAGTATAGGTACAGTTTTAGCAGAATAATTTATTGCTTTGAACATGTGAAGCAACAAAATGCTTTCATTCCTTATTTAAAAAAAAAAAAAGTTGAAGCATGGAGATCAGGAAAGCTATCAAGCAACGAGTTCATACAACTTAGTTTCATGGACCAAATTTTTTTGGCATCTCCATCAAATTTTTAAAGCCTTCTGACAACACAAGCTTTCTGCTAGAAGTGCATGTCTAACCATCTCCCCAGAGGACATGTCAGAACAATAAGAAAAAGTGCAAATCTTACTTTTTAAATGGATGAGCAGCAAAAAACTGAGGTAGAAGATGAGTAGAGAGTTAATTCTTGAATGAGCCATATTCATCTTGATAGGACATCCTCCGCCGGGTCGCCTGTTGTCCAAAGGGCTGGTGCTGATCCTCACTGCTTTCTCCTCATGTCTGGAGCTAAGGGCACACCCGGGGCACCCAGCCCCCTACGAGCCATCCTTGCCCGCGCCCCTCCTCAGCCTGCTCGCTGCGAACCTGCAGACTTCGATTCAAAACGCAGTTGTGCTTGTTCAGGTTTTACTTCGGCAGGTCCGAGTGATGTTTCAAACCCGGTGCAGATTTGTCTGGGAGCTGGACTGGAGTCTTTCGCCGGCTGTGCGCCGGGAATGGTGCGCTCTGCCCGGCTGCCCCCGCACCGCAGCCGCTCCGAGTGCCCAGCCTGACCATCGCTCATTATCTCCCACCAAACCCCTGCTTCACGGCGCTCCTCCTAACCCACAGTGCGAACACTTGGCGTTTTCTCGTTCAGTCAGCTCACAAACACTTTCTGCTTTCTGAGTTTTTTCTGTATCTTACACCGTTAGCACGTGAAGTGAAAAGATGAAACATCCCCATTCTCGATTTTTTAGGAGTTAGATATTAGCCCGTTCTCTTCCTCAGTGTTAATTTTCTGTTTTGTTGGTATTGTTTACACTGGATTCACTAAAAAGCACACTCCTGGGAGCTGGCACAGCTTCATCAGGTTGTGTTATAATCTTGAACTGCTCATGCAGGAACCAGTCACTTACAGAACCCGGAGGTGTCATAGCAGGATCGATGAGAGAAGGGGATGGGGCAGGGAATGGACTCTATTTGTTTACAGCCAGGGCAGGTACAAGTGCCACCAGCCTGCCCGCACTCGGGGAGCCTTCCCCAGCTGCCAGGGCAGCTCCCCACCCCTGCATGGCACAGGCAATGCCCTGAGTGTGCCCAGTGTTTTCTCGGGGTGCAGTGCCTCATCCATGGATCACAACCGTGTTCACAGATGAAACCCTTGTCCTGGTCTAGCAGAAGAGAAAGTGAGGGCAGACAGCAGCCCCAGGAGCTGTGTTCACACCAGGATCCAGTACAAACTCTGGCCCTCTGGCACCTCACACTGACTTTCTGAGTCCACTGTGGGGAAGCTGTGCCACAGCAACGATTGCCACAGCACCATTCCGACTCTGAGGCCAAGACAGAGATGAGCTGCCTGTCTGGCAGTGAATCTCCTCTTTCCACCACCTTCGCCTCTATCAGTCCTCCTGGCCCTTGGCTCTTGGCCCTTGCCCTCCTTGCCTCAGTGAGTAACCAGGCATTCCCAAGCCCAGGAACAGCCTAAAAAATCTGCTTGGTCATTGCTACATTATGCTACTGTCAAACAGGTAACACTCAATTCATTTGGGATTGTGTTTGTCCTCCCCACTTCAGCAGAATGTTAATCCCCAGTTCAGGAAGCCTTTGATAGTGAGTTTAACTTTAGACATAGACTTAACTGAATGAAGTACAAGCTGAAAGTCAAGCACCTCAGATGAGTAGGGAGCAGACTGTTGATGCCAACATGAATTCACTAAAGCTGTTTATAACAGGTAGGTACTTTCACATCACTCATTAAGCTCAGTGAACTGATTAATTTAAAAATTTCTCCTCCAGCAAAGCTCCTCCTTCTTTCCCATCTCATTTATGTGTAGCTGCACTCACCCACTGCTGACCTTGTGGCACATCTTTCCAGACCCTCTCTCCCTTCTCCTGGCAGCTCTATTATCTGCTTTCCAGGAAACCTCCACCCTCTCACTCCCCTGAGCCTCCCTACTCCACTCACCAGCTCTGGGCTCTCTGATGGCAACCCAGGCTGGATTTCCTGGCCAAATGTCATGGGCTATGAACATTATGATGAACAGGGATCCTTGTGGAAAGTACTTAGCTAACTATCAAGTTAATTATAATTACATGACTAATTGTAGTTTTCAGCTTTTTCACTTTTTGTAATCCCCTTTCTTTTATATTTACATTTATAGTTGTTTGGATGTTTTCCTCTCCTTGCCATCTGTCTACTTAGTTTCTGTTTGAAATTATCCAGTAAGATATATAATTATTACAACGTGAGCATGAAAATATCACGCGGTCATCTGGGAATTCTTTTGTTGGGCTCAATTATGCAGTTTAGCTCAGTGCTGATTGCCTGCTTGAAGTGCATTTTTATTTAAATTTGTCACTATATAACTTACTTAGTACAACAATATTTTATGGATTCATATACTAGTCAATTTGATATAAAGAAATCCTGTGAACATTCAGAAGGATAGATCCCAAATTTAAGCAAAGTTTTCAATTCTGAGGAATATATGGTAAGTACTGCAAGAAAACAGTCACATCTATTAAATCCGGGTATTTTTCTGAAAAGTACACAAGTACCAGTAAAATCTGTAGTCTAAGCAAACTTAGCAGTTCTCAGGCATGAGGATATGCCACCAATCTGAGAACTTAAATGCACTGTGTTAACACATATGTTGACATTGGAATTAGATACTCTGCCATGTAACTCTGTGGCAATTGCAAAACACACAGTAAGTGGATGAACACCTCCTAGGTCTTTTGAAAGTTATTAAAATGTAATCACTTTCAGAATAGCCAAAAGAACTGCTTTTTTCAACCTGTTTGAAACTTAGCTCTGCATTTCCGAATGCCTTTTTTCAAATGTTTCTTCTTCTTCATGAGCTATTCATATCCCAGAATTTAATGGGGAATAAACGAACTTAACTTATCACTGCCCTAATTCCTTGAAGTTGCCTACAGAAAGAGGCTTGAATTTCTGCATGCACACCATTTGTTCACAGTGAAACATAACATCTAAATGCAATTTCCGTGCTTTCTCAGTACAGCTTAGCTTTGATGAGCTTCTGCAGACACAAAAGTCAGGGGTTATGCCATTTTCTCAGGGAAAAGGGGTTTATGTTGTCATTTGCTTCCACTTAAGTGCTGCCTTTTCTGTTCTGATTGCTCCTGTGCAATAATGACAGTGGTGTGGTATCAGACTACACTAGTCAGTGTCATCTCTTTAAAACATTTTACTGCAACCCTGTCCAACAAATTTCATTATCTAACATCTTCTGCTTCCTGATATAAGCAGTGTTTTTAATTTTCAGATGACAGCAGTACTAATTAATTGTGTATCTTCTGCCTCTCACTGTCAGGCATGTTTTCTGATTATTCAATGTTTCTCCAATTTAAAGCACAATTTTTATTGACACCATCCTGTGCCTCCGAGATCAAATATATTTACAGGTGATTTTCCCTATTTGTACTTCTTTTCCAGTCTGTGAAATGTTTTGGTAGTTTTAACATAAACTACAAAATGAACAGAAATTAGAATAGTTAAGTAATTCATGTAAAATGTGAAATTAGCTTGCAAGGGGAAGATGTGAGTTTACAAAATGCCTGATTGCTGACTAACCTGGAGCTTTTATTAAATCCCTTTGTTCACTGGCAAGTAAGGTACTGGTAATAGTCAGGAACAGGTGGGTGATTTCATGGAAGAGTGATTGAGCTAAAGATAACATTTGTCCCAGCGAGGTTTTGGGTATGCAGAACTCAGCAGGACAGCGGCCCTTAGCAACCTGCTCAAGCTAGATGTGCTTTGAGCAGGCAGTCCCTTCCCACCACATACTCCTGTGATTCTCTGAATATGGCATTAGATTTCCTGCACAAGCTCCAGCTGATATTAGCTCAGTCCCCAGTTTTGCATACCTAATGCAGAAAGCCTCTATTTATAAAACAGTCCCTGTTTTTCCTGGGATCTTTGATTTTCTTACTTATATTCAATGGCACTTCTTGTGTACATCTTCTCTTCAGTTCTTGCTAAATTTCATCAGGGATGAAATTGGGATTCCAAATGTCACTGGTGCTCCCAGTTCACCAATGGGAGAGCTTCATTTATGAAAAGTTATGGAGCATTAAAGGATGAAGTCACTCTGCTCTGACATCGTGGTCTGGGCATTAAAATACATTCTGAAATATTTATTGAAAACTGAGGATGATGGAGTTTCCTAGAACAATGGACCTGACCAAATCATCCAGATCATCTTCCTGTGTATGGTACTTTATGTACCTCTTCGTTAAACAACTCATAGATAATTTTTTTTCTTTAGCTTCTTGCACTTTGGGTAATTATGGATGGACAAACCAAGGCAACGGATAAACCAATGTGAATAAGGGATGGTTAAAGGGTCTTGTAGATAGAGTTGTATGGTAAGATGGTTGTTTACCTCATTAACAAAACTACTATAGATCTATTTGCATTTTAATTAGGTTCCTTGCAACAAGAACAACTCTGATTGCATTGATTTCCTGCAACACTTGCGAAGTTAATCAACCACAAAAGAAATGGGCAAGAGAGAACTGGAATCCCCTATGTCTCTTTTCCAGAGATAAATATTTTATGACTATATTTAACTGCTTAATCTATAAATGTTACTTCTTTTGAGCTTTCTTTTCCTTTTTATTAGGGTGTACTAATATTTGGGGTTTTGAACTTTTGCTTTGCTCCTTTATTCCTTTCTCAGCCAGAGTAAAGCTGTCAGTTCTGCCCGTTTTCAGATTACTACTGTTTTTATGAAACTGAAGGGCTTTATCTGAAAATGTAAAATTATTTTGCAAGACCTGCCAAGCATATTGCTTCCTTAATGTAATACATTTTTTGAAATTATGACTACTTTTTTGATTCTCACGGTAGCCACTTTGCTACTAAGTAATGAGGGATTTCTACCTGCCAACCTAAAATACAAATTTAACCAAAGATTACAGGAGTGTCAAGGTGATTTGCTCAGCTACATCTAGCTTTGGATGTGATAGAAATGGTGGGAGCAAAAAAAAGCTGTTTTGGTTTTCATATGAAGTCTCTCCTGAGCATTTTACACTTAGGTAGGCAGAACAAAGTGGATGTGTAAGGCAGGACAGGATTCCCCTGGGACCTGCAGAAGTCAATAATGTGTGTGATTCACTTATTCTTATCTTTGATGAATTTTTGTGAAATAACATGTTTTTATTGCATTGTGTGTGGCTGGGAAGCAGGGATCAGGAAGCAGGGAAGGAAGAGGCAGGAAGGAAGAGGCATCACCAGGGAAGCAATTTCAGTCAGATGAATGCTAGGTCAGGCCTTGTTGATGCAGATGAAAATTGGCAATTAGTATTCTGTACCTTGCTGCTAATGAACTGTCTAATCAGGAAGTTTCTGCCAGTACCAATAAGCTTCCTGGGAGTGCCAAGGTTATAGGAGTGCTTGAGAAAATGAGGCAAACTGTGTTTTTACAAAAGCACTGATATATTAAGATCTAAATGGGTTGTACATTTATTTTTCCCTTTTTTTCATTTCAGCAGACTAGACATATTAACAGTTTTACAAATCGTCTTCTAATTCTTGTTTAATTTCCTTCAGAGTGAAGTAATTCATACTACAAACCAGAAAGACCTAAACACGAAAGTATTTGAATTAAATTGAAAATCCAGACTGTTCCAAAAGACAGAATTTTATAGGTAAGCCACAGTTTTAAAGGCATTTGGAAAAGATTTCCATAGGTTTGTAGCATGATTTCACCTGATCAATACAAATTGCTTTTAGAAGGAATTCAGAACCAACAATTCCAGCAGGCAACAGTGTAGAGGAGGAGAAAGAGCAAGAATCAGGAAGGCAGGATTAGTAATGAAATACGTTTGATTTTGAAACACACTTTGTATGTAAACATTTTACTTCTGGTAAACACTGTAATTGTCCTAGGGACAGGGCAGGATGATGATTACAGTCATGTGGAGAGACTGGAAAGATGAGATGCTTCTAAAACTTTGAATTTTGGTCTCTGCAAATAGAGAAAGGTGACAACACGCTTGGTTTCACAGGCCAAGCACTGGGCTGAGGCACAGGAAAGTATTTCTTTCCCTGGTTTTGCTTCACTGTGCTTGCAGCGATAAATCATTTTGAGGTCATGAAATTTGCAATGCAAAACATCATCATACTCAAAGAGTAACTTTTGTAATGGGCAAATACAGAAGTTTCTTAATTTTTATGGTCTCTAATATCCCTTATAATTTTTTCCCCTTTTCCGTATTCAGTCATTGTATACTGAGTGTGGCAAGGTTTTGAAAAGCATCTGACGATTTGCATCTCCTGGATTTGCAGGTTTTCAGTTGAAGGATGTGACTTCCAGAAAGGGCAAAGCAAAATTTCCCTGTAGGCATCTCTGAAGTGTCTTGGTGTGGATCCTGGCAAGCACTAAATTCCTCTTGGAAATCTTGGCCTCTGTGTTAAAGTATTTGATAATATTATGGGAACAATAAGCAGCGGTAGGTGCCCCAAAGGGATTTCAAGTTTCTGCTAAGATTGGGTAAGACAGCATTCATCTTAATGCCAATGCCTTTCTCAAAGGCTGCAGTTTTGTACTGAACTAAACCCTGAAAGTTTGTCAGTTTGAATTACATCGTTCCCAAGGTAAAATGAAATATTCTGGCTTCCAAACTTGTGCTGATGGAGATTATCTCACACCTAGTTCAGCCACTGGTGGTGATGCTGACCTCAGTGATGATGATGTATGTGATGTCACCATGTTCCCATGGCAGTGAAAGGAAAACACCCCCCGGATGGAAGTGGCACAGTTTGACCTCTAAGTATCATGTTGGATGTGACAGGGGGAAGGACGAGACATTCTACTGTCATTGACTTATATTCTTCAAGTATCCAGAGAGCCCCTCAAATCTCCAGGTGGTCGTTGCTGAACTGCATCTTAATTTTTGTGTGTGGGCAAGCTGAGATCTTTGCATATGCTGAACTTCATGCAGTGCTTTCCATTTTCCTGGGTATCAATGTTTTCACATGTTTTTTCTTTTTTTTTTTTTATGGCATTTGTATAGTAACTTCTCCCAATACACTGAAAGCCTCGGTGATTATACTTGTTGTGCATTAGGAGATGCTGAGAGGTCTGGCTCTTCACACCCAGATTTGACTTTAGCACCAACATTCACCAAACACAGGTTTGTGGGACTGAGACTCCTAAATCTGAGACCCTGAGTTTCTGGGGTTCAAGAATCTCTAAGCCAGCACTTCCAAAGTAATTACCATTATCAGAGAAACAAGGTTTTGCTGCCAGAAACTGCATCTTCAGTGCCTTGACTATAAGCAAGTTGTTTAAAAAAGATGTAGCAAACAAGAAATGCCCACAGCAGCATGGCCTGTACGTGTTGCAGGAGCTCCTCATGCTGGCAGGGTAAGATTTCCTCTTAACTTTCAACTGCACTCAGAACTGAGGATGTTACTCACTGCTGTGACAGAGTGACGAGGAGCTCCACATCCCCACAGCACTTTTGAAAGAATTTTAGTCCCCAGCTAAACCTCTGGGCATGACTCACATGGCTGAAGAACAGCAGATGCTGAGCTCTTTCAAAAATGTAGCCCTGCAAGTTGCTAAATGAACTGTAGTCTAAAGACACAGCTCACACAGCTCACTCTCTTAAAATAAGATTAATTGGAGTGAATGAAACAGTCTCTGGCAGCATCTGACTATTGAAGAATGGATAAATATGAGCTATGCTAACCTTGACCCCCTCAACTCCTGCGGCAGCAAAGTCAGACTTCAGTATTAATTTGACGAAGTAGATTAATATAACATGTCCTTGTATAACGCTGTCTTTAATAAGCTGGGAAACCAATAACCCACGAGAATTACACCAAATTCCATTCTGACACGGCAGTCACAACTGTTCAAGAAATGGAATTAACTTTCTGAAGGCTGGGCATGCAGGATGTACTGCATTTGCTCTTCCCTCCATTGGAAGCTATGGAAATAACAAGTCCAGTAGGCTGCACTATTTGTGCTCACTCAGTGTGACTCTCTAACAGTTTGGCATTTCTTTAGGATCATATTCCTCTATGTGTCAGAGGCCACAGGGATTCTGAAAATAGGTATAATACTTGTAACTCAAGATGGGGTAGAAAAATTTTGTATCTGGCCAAACTGATGCAAATTTGACATGTTCTGTAGCAATAATAGGTTAATTTATCCACTCACGGTTATCATGAACAAAAGAAAGTACAATTGTTTTGTACTGTATGTCACTTAATTGTGAGAGCCCTTTTCCAAACACTGAGCAGAAATTCAAAGTTAGATGGTGGTCTCTCTTAACCACCTGGTCTTTGAAGTGGAGTTGGCCAGAACTTTTTGAAGCCTTTCAGAAGGAAGAGGGTGAGGTTTTGTGCTTTACTTCTCTGTGTTGTGTGCGTGTGTAGCTGTGGGGTTTTTTAATGAATATTTTGTTTCAAAATTGCTGAAAAAAAAGGTTTTGGCAATTTTTAAAGGTATAACCTTCTCGCTATTTTTTTTCTTTTGAACACATAAAATACTTTATAAGTGTTTTGAAAAGTTTGAAACATAAATTAAGATTCCTCCAACTAAACCTTTCAACTAATCCAAGTCACTTCTGATGCCACATATTTTCAAGGTAATAAACAAATATTAAAGATTTCAATCTGTGGTTTAGTTCAGAAAAAGAAAAATATTTTCAAAGGAGAAGAAAGCAATCTCACTCCCAGATTTACTTTGAAGTCCCTTCTACATATCTTGATTCAAATAACGTGCAGTAGTGGAAACAGAATTTAAAAAACACTCAGAAGAAGAAAAGCAATATCAGATCTTTAGCATGTAAAGGCACCCAAGTTCCTGTCAGCCCTTTTGCCACAGAACACAACAGCACTAAAAGCACCCATGGTTGTTGTGGCTGAGGTTGGCAAATGTGTGAGTGGAATAAAATTCAACTGCAGAAAAGGATGAGCACCCATAACTCCTCCAGAAGGAATGCAAGTAGCCTTTTGAAGGGTTAAAGTGCTCTATCAGTTTTGCCTAATAAAAGAAAATTTATTTACAGACTGGTTCTTCCATCAGCTGTTTTTATTGGAAAGAAATGCTTCTTTCCAAATAACATTACTCTTGGGGTAGCAACAAACTACATCAAAAGAGACATGTACAACCAATCATAATGTGCTGAAATTCACTGAAAGGGGTTTAGCTCCAGTGACACCCCAAGTTGGTTTGGTTCATTTTTTCATTTGGGAAGGTCATTGTCACAAGGCAATTGTTATAGGATTATTGCATAGGGTCATGCTTACTTGGGAATGACTACAAGAAGTTCTTCTCCTGCTACTGCATTTATACATATATTTTTTTAACTCAGTTGTCATTTACTTGTTAGGTTTCTTACTTTAGTTAGTATCATTCTTTAAAAATAACTTTCCTGTAGTGATTTCTTGTACAAGCTGGCTGTTTATGTGCATTGGAATGCTAACAAAGCAGAATTTATCCTATATTTCCTTATTTTTTTGGTTAAAACATTTTTCTCTGTGCTGTGTGCTTGCTTTTTGACTGGAAGCATGTGTGTCTTGCTCCAGGTTTTTAATAGTGGCCTCAAAGCCTAATTAATATACTTGTAGTCTACCTCTTGATATCAGAATCTAATTATATTTTCTTAGGAAAATGTAATTACTATTGAAACATAATTAAGAGAACAGATAATGAATGTCACCTAAAATAAAACAGGCTCCTGAAATTCTCACTTACACTATAGTGTTGCTCCAGGAACAGATATAATGCTTTCATTATGTAACGTTTGTTTCTAACAGTGGGCAGAGTTACACAGGACTCGTAAACTTCATAACTGCAGCCTTTTATCCTGACTGTGAGTAAATGGGCAATGCATCACAGAATATGTAAATTCAGACAAATACACAGTGACAGTTAAAATGCTCCTCTAACACTAAAACATCCTTGAGTTTCTGCAATTGTGTGTCTGGGGGAAAATGTACTGTAGATTATACATACCTTTATAATTCAAAACAAATTGCATCTACAAATTACACAGGTAGTGACTCAGAAGGGTGCAGAATTGCATTTTAATCTCTCCTACACCTTGAAATACCCTGCCTCTCCAGCAGAGAGATGGAGTTTGATTGCCTGACAACTGTAACCATGTCAAGGCTCATCACAAAGGGAAGGAGAAGAGCTCTGGGAAGCCTTGATAAACACTGAGCTGATAGGCCTGAGTGCTTCCAGCTGTCCTTGTAATTACACAGCAGATATTATCTGAAGGCACAAAGGCTTAATAGCTGCTGGTAATTTGTCAGCTTCGTCCACTAACCTTCCAAAAAATTACCATCATCAGCCTTCCAATTTTTTTATCCCATTCAGAAACTTCCTTGCATGATAGTCTATTTCTGAAAAGTCTTCAATAGCAAATGTGTATTTTTTCTCTTAAATGAAAACTACTGAGCACATTGTACACCCAGGTTTCTACATGCATGTATAGTTGTATCCCAACCTGTGTACCAAATTCTGCTTTCTCCTGGGCAATGTAACAAGCTTTTAAATTTGGTAATTTAAATGAACTAGCTAGTTCAGTACCTCTTCCTTGTGTCATTGCAAGCACTGCATTCCTGAAGACCTTGGAGGGCCACAACTAGGAGCTAACCTGAGTAAGAGTGGACTTTGACACCTTTGTGCCTCATTTCTTCAGCTCCAAACAATCTGTACAGTGAAGTAGGCAGACCTTCAGTAAATCAGCCTGATACTATGTCAAACATGCTCTAAAATTTCAAAGAAGTATAAGCTGAAAACTTTCTATATCTTTGCAAGAGTATTAGAAAAAAACACCTGGGATCTTTACTATAAATCAGTACAAAGCTGTCACCTGAGGCTGTCACCTGGCAGAACTCCTAACTTCATGTTCTCTGTAAACTTGGATAGATAGAAGAATCTGTTAATACTATATATATTAAAAGATTAGCATTTTTTAATGTAAAATGCAACTACTTTTCTCGGGGATTAAAAATACACTAATACTTATGGAAAGGATGGAGGGAGAAAGAGAGAGACAGACCAGAATGGCTGTTAGGTGTGTTCTGTGGCCCAACAAACAGCACCAGGTCTGACTGTAATAAAGCCCCAATTACCTAATCTAGGGGAGGTTAGCTGGCATCTCCTTCTACCCAATGACTTAATTTGGCCTGTCAGCCAGGGGTAATTGGTTTCTGGTTGACTGAAAAAAGTGACACTGACATCAGCTCCCTGCTACCCTCCATGAGTGAAATTCTTGTTGCCTCGTACCAGGGCCTCAGCATTCAGGGTGCTCTGGCAGATTTTACAGGTCTCTCACTGGGCAGTGCCACGGAAATGCAGCAATGTAACACACAGAGAAACCTTTTCATTCTGTTTACTCTATACATTTTCATAACACATTTTTGAGAACTGAGATTATTTCTGGACAGCAAAGTCTGGTTATGCTTGTTTTACTTGATAATTTAATAATGTTGTTGCAGTTATGACGGGCTAAGGCAATAAATAAGGCAAGATTTCTTGGGAGAGGCAATACCTTTTACTAACCAGCTGATATGGCTGGAAAATTAAAGACGATTTTGGGCACATGAAGTCTTCTCAAGGTCACATTCCCAGAGCTGGTGCACTGTTTTTAGTTCCAGTGGTGACATACACCAGCTGAACTAATAAAAGATATTTCATTTTTCCCCAATTCTTGCCTTGTTTAAAGGAAAATATCTCTGATGCTAGTGGTGTGTTATTGCAAAAGGTTTAATGTGCTCTGTTGAAAACATCACCCAAAACAACAGAAAATAAATATTTTAAGTCCTTGTTTCTTCTTTACACAGCTTCAGGCAGGGGGTACTTTAATTTACAGTAATTTTATAACACTGCTTAAGAGTTATATCAGGAGAGGCAGACAGATATTTCCTCCAGTGCTATTCTCTCTTCAGCTTTCCTCTCACCCTCCCTCCTTTCTCCTGAGCTGCCAGGCAGTAGTAGATCTGGTGGAGCAGGCACAGATGACAGGAAAGTACTTGGGCAACTTCCCCTCTACCCAAGGATTTCTTCAGTTGCCATATTTCTCAAAGTGTGAAGGCAATGCAGTGCACCTATGAATCTACCTGTAGAGCTGGCGTAGTACTGAGTTCAGAATTAACAGACTTAGCATTTCTGTTTTATTGTGACAGCAGGGAGTGTCTTGTTCCTGGCTCCTGCCGATTTCACCTCAGGGCTGCACTGGATTAGCATTCCGTGAGGAAATCTGTTCTGTAGCCATACAGCGCTCTGCAACTTCCACACTGTGTGAATCCCCTGGAAAAAGATGGCAATGGCCAAGATCGTTGTTATTCAACTCATGCCTGCCTACAGAACACCCCAGAGAACAAAACCCAAGCAGAGGTGGTGTCCACCCTTCCCTGCATTAAACTTCCCAGACAGAATGAGGCAGGCTGATAGAGTCAGAGTGGCTCTGATCTCCTTCCCTCCACGTTTCACTTGCTGCACTTTAGAGACGAGACAAGGGGAGCAGCCTGATCAACATGATTCACATGTCAAACATCCCTAACAGTACAACCAGCCTCCAGCTGATTAGTGCCCCAGAGAGCCCTGAATTGAGAGACCGGGGTGGTCTTTTCATGGCCTAAGTGAAAGAATTTCTTGGCAATGGTTCCAGCAATGGACTTTATTCAGCGCTGTTGGCTTGAAAACTTGCTGGAGTCTCTAGGCAATCTTATAACCCTTTCACTTCACAGCCTAATTTAAAACATTTGTGTGCATGTGGTGATTGGCAATAAAATACAGAAAAATCTCAGACTAGAGGAAGTATAGGCTTTGTGGGTTCTTCCCCAGGTCCCACCCATCACTGACACATCTGGGATACAAAAAGGAAGAATGACAGCATGGGTCTTGTTTTAGCAGTGTCATGCACTGTGAACCCATGGCAAATTAGCTATAAAATTCCTAGAGAGAGAGACATTTACCTTAGCAAAAATGTTGTGGCCAAAGTAAAGGCAGCTGTTTGGAAGAGGATGTGAATATATGTGCTACTAGATTTATAACTGGGTACTTACAGTGATCTGTTCTTAAGGAATATATTGGGAATAAACTGAAATAACTCAGCCAGGTATTAAAACTTGCATGCTATTTTTATGTAACTGTATTTCTGTTTAGTTGGCAGCTAACTGCTTAAGACTGATTCCCTATCTGCTTATTGTTTAAACAGTGTTTAATTCAAGTATCTGTCATTTCTAGTTTCACTATATCTCAGAAGGGAAGATTTTCAGCTGGGGAACAAGTATTTTAAGATGAAACCACCTCCTTCAACAGCAAACCTTCTTGCACAAATTTACTTCTTAACTTCCCACAATTCAAAACCATTTATTTGATAAATATACTGTTTTTCCTGGACAAACCTAAGCAGCTGCATTTGCCAGTTCTGTACAGTCTCAACATAGGTGAGCAAGTGCTTATTTTTTGATTAATGTTGTCTTTAATTAAAGTAAAACTCAGCTTTTTAACCTATGTGGGATACTCTATTAACTGGCAAGAAAATGTAGCATGAATAAGCATTGGAACAAAAGGGATTAATATGGTTAAATTTTGTCTGTACCGCTTGTACTTTGTACCAACTGCAGAAGACTTAATGCTGAAAGAACCATAATGACCTGAGATTTCAAGGACATTTTGTTTCCAGAGCATAATTATTGCGGCACTGCCAGGCATGGTAATGGATCACTTAGCACTGTACGGTTTTTCTTTGAACTAAATCCTTCATGTATCGTAAAATAGCAAGGGAAAGAAAAGTGTCACCTAGGCTTGTGCTAAGTCAAAATGCCCCCCGAACTTGTACCATTTGGCAATTAGCTGTAGATGCTTTGTAGACTGCCAAAAAACCACATTGTACTCAGCACAGAGTAAGTAATACCAGCAATAACTAAAGAAAAAATCAGGTAGTTATCTAGGAAAAAAACCCCCAAACCCTTCCCCAAGCCTCCCAACAACACAGAAGAAGTTATGCAAGTCTCAGGCCTGTCCCAGGCAGCACTTCCCTAGCTTGGTTATGTTTGCTGACAAAATAGTTCTCATCAAGGCTGCATTTTCCTTATGTATTTCACTCAAGAAAACTGATGAAGCACTTGGTTTTATACTTTCCAAATGAAGGATTTGCCATGGAAACAGTAAGACCCAAGAAGCCAATTACCCACTAATGATGTTTTTATGTGCTTGCTATTCAGATTAGAGTGAAATGTAAGGCTCAGCTTAAATTTACAGTGACTTGCTCCAGAACTTTCTTTTTCCATGCAAAATCAAAACAGAGAAACTTATCAAATAGAGAAACTTATTTTTACAGTTTATGTACAGTTTAACTATGACTACAGAAATAAAAGGTAGGCAAGCACAGGGTACATCCTAAAAGAGCAGATGGCTCAGAGATAAGTAGATTTTTGTCCTCAGTGCAAGAAAACCATAGTAATCTTGATTGCTCTATTTTTATTGACACCTTTGTTTCACTACAGAAATAATAACTGGAAGAACTCATATTACTTAGTATATTATTTGAAATAGTTTGCTGTTAATTTGTGATATACTATTAAAAATATAAAAAGCCCAACAACAAAACAAAAACACCGAAGCTAAATAATTGTAGACTTCAAGGAGAACGCAGGGCTGTGAGTACAGGCAGTACAGCAACACTCGGGAGGTAACAAATGCTTTAAGAACATTCAGTATTTTTATTGTCCTTTTATTGAAAAATGCAACACCTTCGAGTCACGCTTTGTTCAGTATCCATTTACAGATCATAAATACAGAATGCATGTCGCGGACTAAAGTTTAATCCTGCCTTAATCCTTCTTTAAGGCTGTCAGGAAAACAAGCTCATTTTCGATGTCGCATTGTCAGCGGCAATTGGCTTTCCTGGGAGAGATGGAGCTGGAATGAACAGAAGGCAGAGTGCCTGAGGAGCTGCACCCCGAGCGGATCCCCCGAGCCCAGGGGCACCCCTGGGGCTGCTCCTTCTGCTACCCGGGAAGCACGGAAACTGGGAATTTCACAACTATTTACGCCAAGTGCTTCAAAATACTCAAGCAGGAAACAAACTCGTGTTATTGACCAGAGCTACGGGAAGCACGAACCCCGTGAATTTCACAAGCCCTTATGTGCACTGCCTCAAAGCAGCGGACAGACTCGGTGGGGTTTCATGGCGCACAGCCGCTAGCAGCTCGGCCATCCCGAGTCCCTGGCGCTGTTTGAGCGACTTCTCCTGGTTCTTGCTCGCTATTTTTACCCTGCGGGCCGCGTTTAGGCGCTACGCCCTGCCAGGGCGCGGCCCCCTCACGGCCCCGCCCGCCCCTCACGGCCCCGGCGCCGCCCGCGCGGCCCCGCGGCCCCGCCC
>VZTJ01005621.1:147170-164993 GCA_013397795.1 Orthonyx spaldingii | reverse complement strand
CCTTGGCAGGCGCCGGGCGGGTCCGGCCCGGCCCGAGGAGCAGCTGCGGTGGCTTTGCCCTGTTGGGGTGAAACGCAAAGAGAAGGAGCTTCGGTGTAGTAATAATAACAACAGTGCACGCCCGTCCCGGAGTGGTGCACAGGCTAAATGCGGCCGGGAGCCGAGCGAAGCCAGCCCAGCCGCCGCCTTAGAGCTAATAATAGGCAGTGTCTGCTCACTGGCTCGCAGCAGGTTATGCCATGGTCTGAAACGCAAAGAGATTTTAGTGATTTAATGACAGCTTCAGTTGCGCAGATACATAAAACTAATAGTGAAATATAGAAAGCATTATTAAAAAGTGAAGTAATGTTTAAGTGCTGAGAGTAATTTTTATCATAATTCTTTTGCAGAGTATGAAATTACTGTTGCATATTTTCTTAAGGTCCGGAGCAGAACCAAGTCTTCACGGGAATTCTCTGCTAATCACCTATGAAGCTCCTGATCCTGAAGTTGCACTTTTGCAATGAAGAAAAGGAGACGGCTCGCTGCAAGTGTAAATGAAAAGGTTCGTCTTGGCCATGAGAAAGATACTTCAGAACAGATTCTTGTAGTGGACTATGCACAAGAAATTGTCTCCAAATCTGCAGAAATAGCTCCTGCAGATCAGCTCGAATCTTCCCAAGAACTTTCACCATCACCAGAACAAAGAAAGCTCCTAAGCTCCTTGCAGTATAACAAAAATCTGCTTAAATACTTAAATGACGATAGACAGAAGCATCCATCATTTTGTGATTTACTCATAATTGTAGAAGGAAAAGAATTTAGTGCTCACAAAGTTGTTGTGGCTGTTGGGAGTAGTTATTTTCATGCCTGTTTGAGCAAAAATCCAAGCACCGATGTTGTCACATTAGATCATGTAACTCATTCTGTCTTTCAACATTTGCTTGAGTTTCTCTACACCTCTGAGTTTTTTGTGTATAAAAATGAAATTCCATTAGTGCTGGAAGCAGCAAAATTTTTAGATATCATAGATGCAGTGAAGTTACTAAATAACGAAAGTGTTTCCAGTGTACAGACTGATGTGGTAACTGATGCACCTACACCAGTAGAAACACTCAGTGAACTGACAGGTAAACTATTAAATAGTCATCAGTGCACTTTTTGTGGTCGAAGTTTCTGTTACAAGAAGTCCTTAGAAAATCATTTGGCTAAAGCCCACCGACCCCTTTCCCTGGAAAGGAAGCATGGGTTAAAAATGGTTGAGAAGGCCAGCTTTACCACTAGACGCTCCACGAGAAGCCGTAAATGTCCACCTAAATTCGATATCAGTGACGATGAAAGTGGCGATGCCTCTGACAGCAATTTGGAAAAAGTCAGTTCTGACAAGGAGACATCTGAGAGAAGTGAATTTGAAGACAGCGAAAGTGAGTGCAATGTGGATGAAGACGGGCAGGAAGAGGAAATGTCAGGTGAAGATTCAGAGTCTGATGAACAAAGCGAAAAGGAACAGAATGATGTGGAAGAGGGCTCTGAGGCAGTTGACTCAATGGGGAATATTCCTGAAGGCTTAGCTCCAGTCATCATTCAGAGCAGTAGCAAAAAACTACTGCAGTGTCCCAAGTGTGATAAAAAGTTTGATCGAATAGGTAAGAGCGAGTTAGGTTGACCTTCTTCATGGCAATGCTGTTTGTGTGGGAAATAAACCAGGCTTTTTCTCTGTCCTGTAGGGTGAGCATAAGAATTTCTGGATCATCTCACTGATCCAGTGTGCTGCTAGTTTCTCAAAGTGTATTAAGTTGTTATGTCTGTGGTGCTAAATAGTTCCAATAAATTATCTGAGCACATTATTTTTAAAATCTGCAAATACTACATTTATTTCTGTTTCACTGCTCTAGATTCTGGTTGTTAGGGTGGTGTGTAAAAGCACAGCTACTGTGCAGAAATAAATGGCTTGTGAGTATTTAGGGTTGGAATGGTACATTTTGGTTCCGCACACATTGGAAACCCTTTTCTCTCTGCACTTTCATGACTTAATTCTGGTTCTGTGCTCAAAAAATACATGACAAGCATGCATTAAAACAAGCAATACATAAAGTATTTCTTTATAAGTTTGTATTGCAATGGACAGTTGACTTATATGTTAAATTTGTGAGCTACAGAAGCTCATAAATTCATGGTACTATACAGCAGTATACATGTATATTCTACAGAGGAAAAAAGTAAAATAGTACAAAGCAGAGAGCCTGCTATTGAACTGAGATGGGTGTATGCACAGTGCAGGACAGAATTCTGTCCTCAGAAAAAGTTGGGAAACAGAAGAGGGAATACAAGTGGTGGGAAAGAAATGAGAGAGTAGTATTTTTGTTAATGGTAGTGTGTTAGGGCCCAAATACAGATCATGTGCAAGGGTCTGTATCGTTCATTCATTGTTTTGCTTTTTGAAAGTACCTTAAGATTACCAGTTCATTGTGAGGCTGCAAAGGTACTTCCCAGTCAGTGTAGTGAAAGAACAGTACTGTAACTTGCAGTATTTAAGAACAGACTATGCTGTAGGGTTGAATTAGAGTGACTCATAACCCTGGCACAGATTTACAGAAAGATGGAAGTGTTTGGAGGGACCTTGGATCAAACACATAGGTGAGCACTGGGCAGTTTTCAGTGGTGTAAGCCAGTAGGAATCTTTAGATGGATGTGGATTAGAGCTTGATTACATCTGAGAGATTATAGAACAAACCCCAGACCTGCCTGTTGCAGGTGACACCTGTTACAGTTCATGCTAACAGATTTGATTTTGTTGTCCAGGCAAATACGAGAGCCACACACGTGTCCACACGGGTGAGAAGCCTTTTGAATGTGATATTTGTCACCAGCGCTACTCAACCAAGTCCAACCTGACAGTGCACAGAAAGAAACACTCCAGTGACACTGACTTCCATAAGAAGGAACACAAATGTCCCTACTGCAATAAGCTGCATGCAAGCAAAAAGACCTTAGCGAAGCACGTGAAGAGGCAAGTATGAGCTAATGTGTGTGGCATTTCTGAAGAAGCGTTTTTTTCAAAGTGAAGATAAAGATATGTATAAACACACCATATTCTGCATTATTTTTATAACTATTTTTTCAAATAGGGCATGGGGATTAGCAGTATTGCCTAACCTGCTGTAAGAAATAGCAGTAGTGCTTCTATGGGGGTTCTGCCAAAAGTTTTTATTATAAATTTTAGAATCTTTCTGATTAGCACAGTCAGAACACATCAGTCTTAAAAGTAACCTGTGCTGCTTTTAATTTGAAGGCAGAATAAAATACATTCTTTAGGTTTAGATATCAGTGCTTCACTGTTGATGATAATAGGTGTCTAAACCATCTCTTTTCAGTTACAGAAATAGTTGTATTTCTGTACAGTTACAGTTGCAGATTCTTTTAGACAAATAATTTCTGACAGGTCTAATTATAAGGTATTATTATTTTCATACTGCTTTTTCTTCTTTCTTTGTAAATATTCGTAAATTGAAACTGCTCTCTGCTTTACCAACTGTAGTATGAGTTTCTACAAGATTCTGTAGTCAACCCTACTTTCCAGTTACTTGTGTCATTAGAATTGTTTCAGTATCAATATTCTGTTCTGCCAGTGTGGTGATCAACTTCCATGACATACAAAGCTTAGAAACAGATATTTAGTATTTGGATCATCTTCATCATAGAAAGCTGTGACTACTTTCAGCTTCTGTCTTTTCCTAGGTTTCATCCAGAGAATGTACAAGAATTTCTTTCTATCAAGAAGACAAAGAGTGAAGGTTGGAAATGTGATGTAAGTAATCCCTCAGTACTTTTTTTTATATAAAGTCTGTGTACTGTGAATTTAAGTGAAAATCTGGTGTTTGTTTCTGTGAAATCTCAAAGTTTTGTAAGTGATGGTACACATGTTCTCTATATGCTGATTTAAGGATTGAATTTTGTCTATATGTACAACCTCTGGTTGGATAGATAATACCAATTTGAATTCTAAAATGAGGCAGTATTTTATCATGTGATCAGTTACTGCTGTTATTCAAATACATCAGTTTACAGATGATTAGATTTGAGTGTTATGAATGCTTTAAAAACAGTAATTGCTCTCCTGTTAATTACACACATCAAGCACAGACCGTAAAGTATACTGTTTTAGGAAGGATCTCTCAGTAGTGAGGGAAGTATGGGTTAAATATGAAACACTTTCTCATTTAGCTGCATATGTATGTCAACAGAATTGTAAATTTGTGCTAAATTTATCTCTAGTTGTAAAATCATAGAACGCTTTCCTTGATTTTCCCCAGGAGAGGTATATGTGTGAAACTACATCTGCTCTAAAAGGGAGTTTGTAGAGTTTCCATTCTCTTTGTGCATGCTGCCAAATAATGTTTTAAGGTTTCAGATGTGGGGTTTTGTTGTTGTTATTTTTCTTTTAAGGGAACTGGTTTTGATTTTGTTTTTTAGGGCAGCTGTTTTGTTTATGCAAGCTGCTGTATGCCCCTCTGTGTGTCTGTAATATTAGGTGCTGTAACATAATTACTAACCTTGCTTGATTTGGGAGTTTTCACTTGTAAACATACAGTAGGAAGCTGGGAGATGCCAGCAGTAGGAATTTGTAGTGTTTGTTGTGCAGCTGGTGGGATCATGGTTGGAGGTAATTTATTAAGTTGTTCATCAAAGGGTGTTATCTTCCAGGTGAGGTTTTATTGTGTGAATGTGTTACAGATTCTGTTTCTTACTAGATAAGAAACATTTTAGTGGTGGGAATCAATTGTGCAACATTGTTGACATTCGCTCTGGGAAAGTATGTTGCCAGATGAGTGATTTGATAAACTCCACTTCCTGGTTTGTGAGTTTATTTTTTAACTTGAAAATTGTATGTAGAAATTTTTCAAGAAGTGAGCTGCTGCTCTTGTACAGCTCATGTGCATTGAAAATGGACTTGAATTAAAAGCGGGTAGGATTCCAACCTTTAGAGCAGTTGGACATTGAACAGGACCCTTGGGTGCTGAGCTGTGACTTTGTTTTCAGGTTGTGTGGTGTGTTCTGAGGGCAAAGGTGCCACAGGTATAAGCTGCAAGATTCATTCAGGTTGTTGGTTTATGCTGTAATCCATTTGTGAACAACAGGGTTTGGTGACCATATTTTAATCCTTGAGGAATATGACCAAATTAACACAAGCAATAGTAAAGGAAAGCAAGGGGGCTATTATACTTTGTACAGATATGGGATATTCTTACACTAGTGAGTTTGTAAACAAATAAAGCTGCTGCTTTTGATTTCCTCATTCACGTGTGTTCTGAGAAGCTGCACAAGTTAATGTGTGGGAGTTGGATAGTGCTCAGTTGAGCTGTCATAAACAACAGCAGGAGTCTCACAGGGAAATAAGTGAGCACTGTTGGTTTATGTTGAGGTATAGGACCCTGATGATAAACTGTAATACCTGGTTTAAGTGCCTAAATTTGAGCTGTGGATTCAGTTCCATAATTGTACTGTGTGCTTACTTTAGTCACTACTAATAATTCTTGAAAATTTAGGTTTTGGTTAATCTGAAAGCAGTACTAAAAACACACATAATGTTAAACTTGTGAAGGTCTTGTAGTTCTAAAAGGTATTTTGAATTATATTTCTTAGTTGCTATTGGCATTTTCTTTGCTGTCAGAGAATTTCCCAAAGAAAATCAAGAAACAGGTATGACTCTGGTTCTACAGCAGCTTATACTACAACAATTTTTACCATGCTCCAACTAAACTATTTCAGCATCCAAACCCAAGCCAAAGCCATTTGCTTTTTTTCATTGGGTTGTTTTCTGCTGAGTTACTGTATTGAAACACAGTAGAAAGAAGGACTGGGGAGGAACATGTAACTGCATGCAGGATTTGCCAGTAGTTTGACTTAGGCTGCCATGGACCTGCATCCTAATCTATACAGTACAATCCACAATCTACATGGTTTATGTAGACCACGGGTAGGTTTTGATGTTGACTGCAAGGCTTTACATACTGGCATAGAGTAGGCTTTTGAAGAATACATATTTAGTCTTACATTGGTGGAGAGAGCAGATGAAATAACTGTTATGAGTTTATGAGCAGGAAAAGAATCTGACTATAACTGATGTATCTTTGACAAAGTGTGTTATCATTTCAGATTTGTAAGAAATCTTTCACTCGAAGACCTCACTTAGAAGAGCATATGATCCTTCACTCTCAGGATAAACCCTTCAAATGTACTTACTGTGAAGAGCATTTTAAATCCCGGTTTGCAAGACTGAAACATCAAGAAAAGTTCCATCTCGGTATAGAAACCTCCTTCTGACATGTAAACATTAGATTTAAAGTAAAACCTTCCCCCACCATTTCATGTCCTGGTCAGTCTGGTTTCTACTCCACCTCCTTTTACAGTTCTCTCTTCCACTTTTGGGGGAGAGTTAATTGAGGGTTTTTTTGTTGGTTGGGTTTTTACTTTTCTGTTCAGCTGTCTTTTTGAGGCATTCTATTGTACCCAAAAAAGTCAGAATTGTGGGGAGGAAGAAGAATTAAGGTTAGTTTGATATGAAAACTTTTTTGCACAAAATTGATTCTCAGCTATGGAGTCAGATTCTTCCTGAAGTTTTCAAAAATACTTTTTTCTTTCCTCCTGAAGTATTCTGCAGACTTTCTTATACAACTGATTATTTCTACTGGGTAGGAACTAGATGGGTAATAGGAATTTATTATTTCAAGTGGTCTAATTGGGCTTAATTACTTTTGACTATGAATTCTAAATTTCTGCTTTACAGTCATGAAATTTGCCAGAATACCAGGTCTTAGAAATAACTTAGCAGAAAGCTCACAAAATCTAACTAAAGTATGCTGACTGTACTAAACATGAATAATTTGTTAGACAAAACTTTCGCCTTGTAAATTGTTGAGAGTTTTCAAAAGTGACCAGTCTGGGCTTGTTGTTTAGTTTAGCTGACAGTCCATCCTACTCTGTGTGTCTGTCTGCTTGTAGGGCCTTTTCCTTGTGATATTTGTGGGCGCCAGTTTAACGACACGGGGAATCTGAAACGCCACATAGAATGTACTCACGGGGGAAAGAGGAAATGGACGTGTTTCATCTGTGGGAAATCCGTCAGGGAACGGTAAGGACTTGGCTGGCTGCTTCAACTTCAGCAGAACACAGAAATAATTAGCATACTTTGATTGGTGGTGAATATGCTTTTGAGTTTTTAACAAAAATGAGACCATTTCAGAACATTAATATAGGAAAAGGTAGTGTCAGAGCCACAGGTAGTATATGATTTTCTGATCACCTCTAAAATTAAGGGTGACAACTTAGGTAGGCAATTAGTTATTAAGAAAGTCTTAACTCTCATTCACTCCACTTAAGTTTCTTACTGTTAGGAAACTTAAGTTTCTCTGCTTTGAAAAAACATCTTGCAATTTTTTGGGAAAGATGTTTTCTTTAATGTATGTTTTCCAAATTCATTGGAATGTATTCATTGGACAGTATTTCATTCTTTCCTTATACTGTTTCTAGACCCAGCTGGTTCAGTAAATAGGTTGCCAGACTGTCTTTAAATGCATGTACATGTATATTTACACAGTTACTTGGATATACTGTGATCCATCACAGTTAAGGAAATTGAGAAAACGATAGTATTCTTCACTTTAAAGTGGCAGGGACATTGCTTAAAATTAAATTTTACTGCCTTTGTTAAACAGAACAACTTTGAAAGAACATCTGAGAATTCACAGTGGAGAGAAGCCTCATCTTTGCAGTATTTGTGGTCAGAGTTTTCGTCATGGAAGCTCTTACAGGTATAGATTTTTATTAAACAAGCTGCTAAACTTTTGCTTATTTGGTGATATATATGCATTCATGTTATTGACATAATTCTTTATAATGTATGTGTTTGATGTACTCTGACTTGAGAGAGCATTAGTAAATGCTCTAAACTTTATATTTTCAGTATTTAAAATATATTAATAATCTGTGGGAATTAATTTAAATTTTAATACATTAGTGGCTTAAACACAAATAAAATCCCCTACAAATCTTATATAAAAGTTGAGTTTCTTGCACATCTTAAACTTTTGCATCTTTGTTATTCAAAGAGAAAATAAGCAGAGGACGAAAATACCCTACTAAATTAATGTCACGTAAGAGAGTTCAGCTCAGTTCTCTCTTGCCTTCTAAGAGCAATTCAGGTGCACCTCAGCTGAAAGTTATTTCCTGATACTTATGTGAAACATTAAAGACTGCATTTTCTGCTATTTTGCGTCAACTTAGCAGTACAAATTATGTTAACAAGATTGCGTTTTATGGTTGTGTTTATGACTAAATATGCAGACTTCATCTAAGAGTGCATCATGATGACAAGAGATATGAATGTGAAGAATGTGGGAAAACATTTATTCGGCATGACCATCTGACAAAACACAAAAAAATACATTCAGGTAGGTATTTTCTTTGGAAATTGGCTTCAGATTTACTATTCTGAAATAAAACCAAATGAAAAGTTAATTATGGATTTTTTTTTTCAGTACATGCAATGTTTTTGGCCTGATAAAAATTCCTGCCACTCTCTTTAGGGTCTACTAAAGTAGGGTTAATCTTACATATTTTAAAGGTTTAAAAGCCAAATGTTTCCTCCATGATACCATAGAAAGCCGAGGGACAGTCAAAAACATGTAACAGTGAATTGCTTTAAAAATAATACACACAAAAAGCAAAAGTGAAAAAGGAGGATTTTTTAATGAGTTCAGATTTCTTTTTTTTAATAGCAATTGTGTGAAACATTATTGCCACAACACAGAAGAAGCTGTCAGAGTCTCTGTCAAAGTTTGTACCCTGATCACTTCAATGTAGGAACATCAGAGAGGTGTTTCTGAAGTCTCTTATGGGAAAGAGGGAAGGAAGGCTGAGGGAATCAGCCCTATGAACAGATGGGGATGATCAGGAGGAAGAAAAAATAAATCTGTTGCTCTGAGAGCAGAAAGGTTATTGAATGCATAGGAAGAGCAAAGATTCACCAGTGACTTTTTCACAACAGGATACAGAGGAAATATGGCCTTCTAGGAGGCAAAATACTTTCTAGGTAGCATGAAAATATGCAAGTGATCAGAGTCTAAACTTCCTGAGCCTTTATTTTGAAAGACAGCTTCTTTCCTGGTGTTTGAAATCATAATGTCTGCTATGAAATAAAGAAATCTTTGAAAACTCCAAATACCAAAAAAAAAAAAAATCCTCTTTTCTGCTCTATTTGCTTTTCCCCCTCTAGAAAGTTACATTCTTTGACTGTCCACACCCCTACTTACATGAGAAGAAATATTCTGCCACTTTGTGGAAGATCTCAAGATGACTAAAAAGCATCAAGATACTTTTAAACAGCAGCATAAAAGAAAAAGGTAACTATGTACATCAGGATAATTAAAAAGAGAAATGCTGTGGTGTAATTTCAAGTTCTACAAATAAGTAGCTGAAAATTATTATGTTTCAATGAGCTTCAGTTTTAAAACACCTGAATTATTGAAGGTACCACATTTCAGGTCATAATGAAGAGTACATTCCCAGTTATTCACTTGTACCTCTCATGCAGTGAGTGTTTGGAAAAGTGTCTCTTGCCTTGAACACAAATTCTTTGTAGGAGTGATATGGAATTGTTCTATATAACAAGTGGTAAAATCCTTACTCTAATAGAACCACCATGCTTCCTGAATTTTCTTCTTTGATAAGAGAGAATCTTTGAGTAAGGTGTGGAAGAGCTTGATAGGCAGAACTTTGGGAACGTGATTGTAGGTCATAGACATTTAGTAAGTTCCAAAAGATTTAAACAAAATTTACTGAATTTTGCCTTTGTAGGTGAAAAAGCACATCAATGTGAGGAATGTGGAAAATGTTTTGGCCGTCGAGATCACCTTACTGTTCATTATAAAAGTGTTCATCTAGGAGAGAAAGTTTGGCAGAAGTAAGTGTGGGGTTTTTACAACTGTGTAAATACTTCTATGCTGTAACTGATTTTGTTGGAATTTGGGTATGTGAGCAGAATTCTGCTAATGTGTGTGTTTATCATGCCTGTACCTCAGTCTTCATAGAGATATCGTTAATACAGTTTGAAGGGGATGTCAGAAAATTGCCTTCACAATTTAAGCAAGATATCTTCTTTGTAGTGTAATCAAGCAAACAAAAGCATTAAAAAGGATCAGATTTTAATCTGTCAATTACTGTCTCAGTATTGCTCTTAATTGATGGTTTGCTGTAATATTCTCATTGCAGACTAGTTAAAACTTAATTATTAGTCATCATGTTAGCACTGTGAGAATTATCCCACACTTGAGGTATTTTAGAAGCTGGCAGCAGATTAGTGGCTCTGAAAGTAGGTAAAAACTTTGAAACCTGAGTTATGTCTCTAACTTGAAAATGCAATAGGGCTTTAAAATTCTTGAGCTTTAAAAATAAACCTCTCAGAGATTTGAAATAAACAGCCCTAGTTGTTTTTCAGATGATGTGTTTTAGCTGTTAGTACTCATTAGTGTTGTGTAGAAGCCATTAAAGTCTGAGTTAAAAGTACAGTACATTGCTTATTCTGTTTTTTTCCCTTGGTAGGCAGTGGCCAGCCTAGAAATTCTACCATTCCTAGAACCTTATTTATGCCTGATTCTGTCAAAGTAAAAGCTTCTTGTGGGTGTTGGGCAAAAAAGTGTTACTTAAGGAGATTTGTGGGTGTTGGGCAAAAAAGTGTTACTTAAGGAGATTTTTGGGGCCACTAAAAAGAAGTTTTAGTGGCTTTTGGTCTTTGAATACTTAAATACCATCCTGACAGAGAAAAAAATTGAATATTGAAAAGAATCTAATTGACTTTATTGGTATGTAGATGTCAGGAAATATGAACATAAGAGGAAATTTGGAAAGTTTGATATTTAGCTATTTTGGAGTTAAAGATTTCAGAAAGGACTGTGCACATAGCTTTACTGTTAGTTGGTTACAACAAAAAATAATATGAAATGTCTTTTTTTCTTTAAAGATATAAAGCAACGTTTCACCAGTGCGAAGTCTGTAAGAAAGTTTTTAAAGGGAAATCAAGTTTGGAAATGCATTTTAGGACACATTCAGGTAAAAATAAAATAAACCCCAACTAAACCACAAGACACGTAGGAATGTATTTTTATGCATCAACATTGATTCAATTATTTAATTCATTATGGTTGTTGAGCATTCAGGATAAGAGTAGGAGTAAGCAGTAAGATTTTATTCATTCCCATATATTGGCCATCCTTGAATACTTTTCTCCCTTTGTTTGGCTGGAATACTGATAATCTCAGCTCAGGTTTGTGGTACACTGTCTACACCTCCTCCTTTAGTTCACTGCTGTGTGTTCTTGCCAAATTTACCCAGCCTTTCTAAATGTTTCTGTGCCCCAAAGATTACTGCATTTCAAGTAGTAATCTAAACAAGGATTTGAACTCCCTTTGGAAAGGGTTATGTCCTTTCTGCTTGACTTTGTTTTTCCTGCCTTATGTTTAGGAAAATCATTGACCTTTTGAAATATGTAGAAGTACAAACTGAACTCATTTAATCCCAGTATCATAACAGTTGAAAATTGTTCTTTTTAATTTAGTTTGTATTCTAACATAAATCCAAAGTATTGAGAGAATTGTATGTAAGGAGAAGAGTATGCCCATATAACTTCTAAACAAACTTCTGATGACTCTCTTGATTCCAGAATTGATGCTGAACTTACAATGTTTGTTTTCAGTAAAATTTAATCCATGGACGGTATTTGCATATTTATGTGTGATTTGGTGTTACTCAGAAGAACTAATTGGTACTTCTCTGTCTGTACAGGCGAGAAGCCCTACAAATGTCAGATCTGCAATCAGTCTTTCCGAATTAAGAAGACATTAACCAAACACATGGTTATTCATTCAGATGCTCGACCTTTTAATTGCCAACACTGCAATGCAACATTTAAACGAAAAGACAAGCTGAAGTATCATATTGATCATGTTCATGGATCTAAGGCTGCAGAAGAGGCATTGGCATCTTCTCCAGAGGAAAAGCTGGTCTCCTTACCAGTGCAGTACACATCTGATGACAAAGTTTACCAAACTGAGGCTAAGCAGTATGTGGAACAGTCCAAAGCATATCAAGCAGAAGCCAAAACGTTGCTGCAGAATGTATCCCCAGAAGTGTGTGTTCCTGTGACTCTGGTCCCTGTCCCCATGCCAGAACCCCAAGCAGAGCTGGTGCAGCACAGTGCTCAGTCCCACGGCATCCTCCCTCCACCGCCGGAGCAGCCGGATTATCAGCGAGCCACGGAGCTCTCCTTCCTTGAGAAATACACCCTGACCCCACAGCCTGCAAACATCGTGCATCCTGTGAGGCCTGAGCAGATGTTGGATCCCAGAGACCAGTCCTACCTTGGAACTTTACTGGGGCTGGACACACCTGCGACTGTACAGAACATTTCAAACAATGAACATTCATGATCAGACCATAACATTCCACCTGATTTATGAAGCCATCGGCCACCAGGAGGCTGATACGGCGACTAAGATTTATATTTTATATTTTATTTGGACTCATTAAGTCTTCTGCATAGTTTTGGGAAAACAATTTGTTTACATAATATTTGAACATTTAGGCACATTTTGATGCATACTGAAAGAGTGTTTCTTGCGATTTTAAGAGTTTTTAAAAATCTTATAGATGGTCTTTTAAAAATAATGCTCTGAAATATCTTTTAAGGATAGTGGCTGAAAATGTAATTACATATCTGGCTATTAATTTAAAAAAAATATTTGCATTTCTGCATCTCACTTTGAGTTAAAGTTTTAAGTGGAATAGAAAGCATTCTAAAAGAATAAGGACTATATGAAATTCATGAAAATTTGTAAGGGCAGACAGGGCTGTGAAACATAAACTTTGAATTATATTTCACGCAGAAATTAATATATAACTTCCTTGAACCTGAGACATTTTTGGAGGGTTTTAAAGGTGGCTGGACTCCGGAGCCTAGCCAGTGAACACAGGCACTGGGTTCTTCTGAAAAGTGATTTATGATACTTTATGAAGACACTAAACAAGGTGTTCAATGATCCCCCTGAGTACAAGCAGGCTGCCTAAATTTGGCCTTTTAGTTCTTCTTTGATTTCTAATATTGAATAATGTGGGAAGATCTAGACAATTGTATTGTCTAATTTTCTGCACTTAGTTCTATATAATTTTAAGATGCATTTTTTCTTGCTTTTTCAATCTTCTTTGTCTTGTAAAGTGTACCCCACACTCTAACTTTGAAAGAAATGGGAGTATTTGCAAGGTCATTTTAATCCATGAACAGTCACAAAGGATTGGCATGGTTTATCCTTGCTAGAGCATAAATGATATCAGGGTCATAAGGTTATATCATAAATGATATAACGTGCCCATTTTCAGGTTATCTGTGACAGAGGAGAAATTTAAAGACTGTTCCAGAACAGTACTTAATTTCTATTAAAAAAAAAAAAAATCAGTAATTATAAATCTCTTGTGAGTTGCTAATTAAATTGCTTTGTTTCTCACTTTCTTGTACTGTGTTTATAAACCAAAGTCAAACTCTTGAGAGTACTTTATGTCTAATTATTTTTAGCTCTTTCTTTACTAGACCATAAGGGTTTTTTTCAAAAAAAACCATTTGGAACTACAGGTCTGGTGTCACCATGAAATCTAGTATAGTTTAACCTTATCCAGCTTTCTCTTTTAAGTCTACTTTAAAAATAATTATTCTGCGTTTGTTTGGTGAATATGATGCCAAAGAAAGTATCTGAAGTAATTTTATAATCTTCATAATTGCTCATAAGAATTGCATAATAAGATTCCCATCTTACTAAGATGAGAATTAAGGTTCAGATTTTTCCCCAGTTTTCCCTATTCTTAAATTATTATCTCAAAGAATCTTTAAAATGGGAAACTGGACTTATGTGTATTATTGTAACTATGAAATTTATTCAATGACCTGAGCACAAGGGAGTTGTAGTGACGAGTTCTACAAACTCTCAAGTGGCACAGATTGTTTTAGATTGTATTCAGATACTTTGGTGTTAGATTCTGTTAATCATCTACTTCAGTGTTGAGCAGTTTGCAGGAGTGGGGCCAGAACTGCCTGAATGTTCATATTTTGAAGCTTGTACCCTAATGGATTCTTAACCTAAATACACCAAAGATTTCTGTTAGCTGTTAAATAGTGGCAGAGTTATAGAATTTTAAGTGTTACCAATATTTAAATAGGACTTAGCCAAAGAAGCACAATAGAAGTCCTAAACTTTAAAAGTTCAGTTTCTAAAACAGGACTACATATATGTAACTGTTCTATGTTTGTATCTCTAAAGTAAAATTTAGAGCTGTGCTCTGGGAATGTTCAGACTGACATGCTGTAAATAGACTGGGTCGAAGCTGAAGACTAGCAAATACACAGCAATAACAAGGCCATTGAATGCCACCTTCTGAAAGGACACTATCAAGTACTACCCTTCCTGCTTTCTAACTCCACCCTCATCTCCTTTCAAAATAAAACTGTTTCTGTCACCTTTACACTCCATGGCTTGAAAATGGCTGATTTATGTGTAGTTTTCAAGTCTACATGTGTGTATCATATTCATGCTATTCGTGTGCACACAAAACATGATTTCTGCTGCATTTGTAATTGTGCTGTTGAAAGTAACCCAACGTCAGTGGTGTCAGTGCAGTGCTCAGACTAAAAGCCTAATTCTTTGTTATTTCTTGTCTTTTCTGTCCTACAGTAGAAATAAGTATTGTAGGATTTTGACGAAACTGTGTCTTCAAAGTGGTTGGTAAATAATTGTTTGTTTTAAAGTGCAGTCTGTTTGGAAGGCACTCTAGGAAAACACTGAAATGGAATTTGGAGCATATTTACTTGATAATGTCCTTTTAAGAATTCTTTCATAATTGTGCCTTTTATATATATTCTAAAGAATGGCTTTTTCTCTAGTTCAGTTGTTTATTCAGAAAACATTGTCAATAACTTTCAAAGGGCTCCATGTTTGTGCATGCCCACCAAGAAACAGACTACAAAAGGACTCGTTTTTCAGAAAAACGAGTGCTCTCTTTGCTGTTTGGGTGACCAGAATTACTAGTCATTCCTGGAAAAAATGACCTGCTAGTTCTTTGGTGTTCTTTTGTTTGCAGATAACCCTACTACTTAGTATTTCTACCTGCTGGTCAGGCTGGATCATTGCCAGTTGACAGTGAAAGACAATAGGAAAGCTTATGTGCTAGTTACATAGTCTTTATTTAATATCATGAGCTATAATTCATATGGCTTTACATCTATTTAAAATTCATATATGAGCAAAGTAAATTTTCACGGACTGGGACTTCGTTTGGTAGTTGAAAGTATCTTGTTTCTGCTTGATAGAGGATAGTTCCTGTTAGGAAGACTGAGGTTGAAGAGCAAAGGGCTGCACCTCACAGCTCATGGGTGGAAACTCCTTAGTGTCTGCTCCCTCCGTTTCAATATGTGCTCATCACAGAGTGTGTGTGCTGTTGATGTGGAGGGGACATTTACAATAAATGTTTTATCTGGCAGTCCCTGGATCAGTTGAGCGTTTATTGCCAAAGAAGGAAGAAGCAGGTGTCTCTTAAAAAGATCTCTAAAGAGTGTTTAGTGGCACATTGCAAGAAGTTGGTCTTTTCCACATGCTGACCTTTGGGAAGAAGGGTGGAGTCCACGCTGGTACTCCAAACTGCTGCGTGGTTCTGAGAACTTACTGCACTCGTTCTGTTTAAACATTGAATTCTATATTCTTTTGCTATACAAATTTCTGGTTGTAGACTGGGTTGCTGCCTTTAATTCTTTTAGTGGATTTTATGTTCAGGTTATTTATTTATATTGGAATTTCCTCTTTGAGCACTGACACTTTTCTTACAGAGGTGTATCCCTCATGGGTTCTTTTCATGCTGAACATCAGTCATTGTAATGGTGAAGATATTTTTCTGTAAGGCTGTGGTTTTCTTAAAAATATAGCACTACTATAGTCTGGGTTGTAATTCTAGTAGTTGTTCCTAAAGATGGTTCATGCCAGACCACAATGACAAAAGATGTATTTGGTGTCATCAGAGAGCTGAGCTTATTTCCCTATAACAAATGTGGAAGAGTCTCCAGAACTGAAGAATGCTTCCAAGGAGTTGCCTCGCAATGTGCTTGATCAAGCATGAAATGTGTTACAGAGTGATAAGGAATACATGACCCGCAAGTTTCTAAATTTAAAATAACTTCTGTATAGGAGTCCATGAATGTCGAATTACGAGTGCATTCTGTTGTAGATGAATAGGGAGGTTTTTTCCCTGATAACAATAAAAAAGGTGTGGAATTTGTCTGTATGGAACACACAACCTGATCTGGACTGTGTGTTCCCCATATGCCTGAGGCTAAAGGGAAGCAGAGTGTGTTTATCTGTAGGTCCGTGTGACTCTTGTCTTGTGGGATCTTGCTCTACAACGCAGTCTCACAACAATTTGGTTATTTCATCGTGTGCATCGAAGAATGTCACTGGCAGAATGTAATGCAGGGCAGTCACTTTGCTTAAGCCCAAAAAGGGTCTTTTTCATGGTTTGTAAGAAAAATGTTTTGGTTTAAAAGATTTTCATGGATTAAAGGTAAAAATGACAAAAGTTTTTGAATCCCTCATAACCATTTTGATCATGTTTAAATGTTTGTCCTTTTATATGAAAGAATAAGGTGAAAAGAACTCAATATTTTGTCACTGGTATGTTGAGATAATGTGTTTTAAATGTGATCTGTACAGGTTGGTATATTAGATGGAAGTCTTTAAAGTTGTCTTTTTAGGGGAAATCCTTTGCTGCAAGGAAAAGTTAGGAAGTGTACGGTAAATGTAGAAGTACTCAGTCCTATGTGTAATTTTGTTTGCTATGGAAAAGTAAAGTTCTTTTGTCTTAACATCGTGTGCTTCACAGGATTTCTTGCAGGGGTGCTTGTGCTAAGCTTTGATTTCTGCCCCCTTTTGCTTTTAAACAGCATGGAAACACAGTACTCTGTGCGTCTTTCAATTTTAAAGCTCATGAAGGAGAAACAGATGAGGCCGATGTTTTCATCAAATTTATGCGTCTCATTCTACTTTTGATTTTAAAATATTTTGTAAATTAAATTTATTTGCAAAAAAAAAAAACAAACCCAAACAATCCATCTTGGTTTTGCTTGCTTCGTTAGTTTATTTTTGAGTGCGGGGAGGAGAGCTCTCCGTCACGGCCGTTTGCCGAGCGCCGTTGTTTTGTTGTTCGATTTCCAACCCTTCAGAGCCCTCACGCGCAGTGCGCGCGGCCCCGCGAGCCCGGGCCGTTTAAATGAAGCGCCGGGCGCCGATTGGCTGAGGGGCGAGGGGGCGGGTTGGAACGGGCGCGAGCCGCGCGGGGATTGGCTGAGGAGCGAGGGGGCGGGTTGGAACGGGCGCGAGCCACGCGGGGACTGGCTGAGGAGCGAGGGGGCGGGTTGGAACGGGCGCGAGCCACGCGGGGACTGGCTGAGGAGCGAGGGGGCGGGTTGGAACGGGCGCGAGCCACGCGGGGACTGGCTGAGGAGCGAGGGGGCGGGTTGGAACGGGCGCGAGCCACGCGGGGACTGGCTGAGGAGCGAGGGGGCGGGTTGGAACGGGCGCGAGCCACGCGGGGACTGGCTGAGGAGCGAGGGGGCGGGTTGGAACGGGCGCGAGCCACGCGGGGACTGGCTGAGGAGCGAGGGGGCGGGCCCGAAGGGCGCGGCCCGCGCGGGGATTGGCGGAGCCGCGATTTTGAACGCTCGCGCGGCGGTTGGCGCAGAGCTGCCCGCGAGGAGCGGCT
>VZTJ01005621.1:91348-147123 GCA_013397795.1 Orthonyx spaldingii | reverse complement strand
CTCAGCTGCAGCCCCGCCAGCAACCCCGGCCGGCGGCGCTGGGCCGCGCGGGGCGGCGAGGAGGACGAGGACGAGGACCCCGCTGTGCTGGTCCTCAGCTACTTCTCCCGGCCGCCCTTCCTCAGCTTCGGCCGCCTGCGCGTGGGCGCCTCCCGCACGCGCCTGCTGAGCATCGACAACCCCAACGAGGATGACGCCGAGGTGGTCATCGAGCGCTTCCCGGCCGCCGCCAGGGGCTTCAGCATCGAGCACCGCCGCTTCTTTGTGGAGGTACGGGGGAGGATTCCCGGGGGCGGCGGACACCCGAGGGGACGGGCGGCAGCGCTGGAGGCCGCAAGGCCGGGGGGCGAGGGAGGAGCGGCGGCGGGCGCGGCGCGGGCCTGCCCGGCGGCAGCCGCTCGTCACCCGGGGTGTGGGGCGGCCACGGCTCCGGGAGCTGCGGTCCCGCTGTGGGCGGTGTCGGGGCTGTGCTCCTGTCTGGCGGTTCGCCCTGAAGGGCGGCGGCTGCAGCTGCGGGTGGCGGGGTCGGGCCCCTGGGGCCGGGGGCTGTCACGGCTGCGAAGGCGCTACAGCCTGACTCTAACAGGTGTTTGCAGTGAGGAGCAAAAAGCGAAATGAAATGAAATGAACTGTTCTTTGGGGATGTTGTTTTAAAGACAGGGACCTGTCAAAAAGTTTCAGGACATATGTTTAGGAAAAAGGCAGAGGGAAGAGGATGCCAGTTCACTGTTCTGCACATTAATAAGTGACACAATAGGGAGTAAAGCATGCTTAATATAGGAATAAATATTTATGATTCCTAAGGAAGCACAAACTGTGGCTAGTCCAATCAATGCCAGTTTTTAAAAGAACAGTTTAGATGAACATGTATCTACGATTATCAAGATTGTCCAGAGTGGTTGTGAGAGAGGATGAAACACTCTGGACATCTCTTGCAACCATGGGCTTATCAAACCAGGCTGGACTCTCACTGCGAAGTATTTGAATAATATGTTGCTGTAGGAATTAATGAATAGACAGGTTTGTGGCTTCCTTGATCATTTGCAGTGTATTCCTTTTTTTTTTCAGAGAACTTCTATGTCAAATCTCATCTTAGCATGTCATTTAACTAAAAAAATTGACACTTGTGTTTAGAGGAAGCTATAGTCCTAAAGATCAACCTCTGATTATTAGTCCTACCATAATTCTCTAAAAATTACTCTAGAGGGCTTGTTTGGTTAATATGTGCAAAAAAATTATGTAACTTTTTCTACCCACCTTTACTCAAACCTTCTCTTTTCTACTATGTGTTATATTTGTATGTATTCTTTCTAGTTTTCCCCTGTAGTTTGATTAAGAGGTATATGTCCTTTTAGTAAAACAACCTTTTTGATAAGGGTTGCTCAAATTTACATGTCAGAGAGAGAAAACTGACATTTAAACATTTAACAGTTTTTTATCATTCCATGTTGTCAGAATATGTATTACTTCTATATACTGCTCCTTGTTTGATTGATTACTTGATCTTCAATGTTACCTAAGTGTTCCTAAATGCTAGATATTAAATATTTCTTTTTCTCCAATAGGCAGGACAAAGAATCTTTGTTTCTATCACATGGACACCATTAGAAGAAGGAAAAGTCAGAGAACTGGTGACTTTTGTTGTTAATGATGTTGTAAAACATCAAGCTGTGCTTCTTGGTGCTGCTGAGCAGCCCCCGAAGAAAAAGGTGTGTGTGTGTTTGTTGTGTCTTACTGCTGTTACTTTGGCATTGCTGATGCAAATATTGTTTTTATTACTAGAAAACTCAGTGAAGGAGGACTATAAAGTGATAAATGATGCTCTGGAAATGCTCATTGTCCTCAACTTTTTTTAGCTGGGTTGGAAAGTAGGTACTGCTACACTACAGCTTAAAGAATAAAATTAAAACATGACCAAATAAATGTTTTTCAAGCCTGCAAATAACGTATTATGAATTTTTGATTAGGTGTTCTTTTAATAGTCTTCTTAAACTTTGAATGAATATATTAGTAATGTTCACTTTTACATGCAGAAGAATTTAGAAAGCCAACACACTAACTTTTATTTATGGTTCTTTTTCAGAGAAGTCTTTGGGATACATTGAAGAAGAAAAACTCTTCAGAAACATCTGCAATAAAAGTTAAGAAAAGTACTGTAGAAATAAAAAATGTTAATAAAACATTTCGAGTTTTTCAGAAGGTGGATAGAGTTAGAAGTCCACTTCAGTCGCGTGAGAATCAGAACACAGAGCAGAATAATACATCCCAAGGAAAGGACCCTCTTGCTGGCACAGAAAATCAGCTGCCTCCATCTCCTATTGCACCAGTGCCAGAGGAACACGGCAATACTGTCCACACACCAATTGCCCTGAGAAGGTCAACTACCTATGGGGATATTGCTGCCTCTGGAAAAGAGGAGTTGTTGCCTGAGATAGACAGCTGTAACATCAATAAATGTGTTACTGAGCACAATCAGTTGCAGTCTGAAAGTGCCTCCAGTTCTGCTGGATTAGCACAGCTGCCAATTTCAAACGATGGAGGAGTTCTTAATTTTACACTCTCACCAGTTTCCACTCCAGAACACTCAGTCTCTGTGCCTATTGTAAGTACAAGGAGAATTTTAAGTCCAGATGCTTTTGTAAATGACAATTATCAAGGGAATACAGATATAATAGAACAGCCTATTCCAATTCTGTCACCTGATCAGTTTGTTAAGGACAGCTTGTCAGAGAAACCATCAAAGACTCCTAAACCTGAGGCAGCGTTAATATCGTCCACCACAGAGACTTATATTGTTAAGAGATTTCTACCCTCACAATGGAAAAAAGATGGAGGTGTAGAGACAGAAACACATGTTCACATAGAATACAACTTAAATGAAATCTTTGAGTTGCATAATGTAAAATCAGAGGCATGTCATCATGATAAACCCAAGGAAGATCACTGCAGTTTCCCTTCTGCAGAGGAACTTCTGGCTGACAATCCTTCTCGGAGAGAGCAAACAAAAAAGCGTCCAATTCTTTCTGCCACTGTCATAAAAAGTAAGCCTAGAACTACTGAAGAAACAGGAACAGAAACTCGCCAGCCAAAATCTAAAAAATGCCTTAATAAAGCAATAATAGGATGTGCTAATGTGGCGCCTGTACATACAGAAGCAGAAACATCAAAACACCAGCCAGTCACAGATCCCATTTCATCTGAAAGTAAATGTCACAATGACAAAGTTAATTCATCTTCTGCTGGATCAACTTCTTTGTGTCGTAAGAGGAAAAGTGAAACATATATAGACAATAGTAGAGTTACAGCTCCAGTGCTTGTGGAAGAAGTGGAAAGAAAAAGAGCTCTTACCTCTAGCACGGACAATCAAACACATACGACCAGACGACCATCGGCCTTCAAACCCACAAACGGAGAGAGAGTGGGGCAGAGAAAGAAAGCTGGTGAGTGGTGTTTCCTTCATTTACCATTTTCTGAAAGATGCTTTTGATTGGGAAATGTGTATAGCAAACTAACAGCAGTCAGCAATATTTCATATCTCTGAAATGTCGGCTTTTGCAATTTGTTGTCTTTTGTAATTTGTATCTGTGTTTTAAAAAATTGAAAAGTAGGTTAGAGTTTTGGTTATGTAATTGGCTTCAAATTTACTTTATTCCTCTGTCAATTTGTTAATGACAATAATAGGAAAAGTATCTAGAAGCTCTTGAGCAGAGCCCTTGTTACATAATTCAAATTTTCTGGAAACTTACTGCACCAGATTTGTTACATACACCTTTACCAGTTGTGAACGTTTGACTCCCTTGCTGTTGTCACATATTTTCAAAAGTAGAATCATGAAGGTTGGAGAAGACCTCTTGGAACATCGAGTCCAACAATTAGCTTGGCACCACCGTGTTCACCACTAAACCATAATCCCAGGTGCCACATCCCTGCACCTTTTCAACACTTTCAGGGATGGTAATTCCACCACTTTCTTGGGCAGCCTGTGATAATTCCTAACCACCTTTCCAGTGAAGAAGTTCCCAAGTCTTTTTCACTCTGCCTGCTTTCTACTGTCTGTGATTAGCTGGTTGTCAGCCTTGTGTGGATCTCTCTGCCTTATTGTTTGCCAATACTTTGTTGCTTGAAGATCAGAAAAAGCTGATGGCTTGCATTTCAGTTTATTTTGGGTTTTCTAACTGTTCCAATCCCAAATATGCTCTGGAATGTGAAAAGAATGAGGGTATGTAACTTAAAGATGCATTTAATTTGCAAAAGTTAACTAACAGGAAAAATTCATCATAGCTTTCAGATCAAAATAGCACATGTTGCTTGCTTCAGTTAAACGATCTGTTCTGTGTTCTGGATTTGATTTGGGGCTTTCAGTAATGCACTTCAATGTCAGGCTTTTTAAGAACGTCTGCATAAAAACAACATGCTGAAAGTGTTGATATGCAGCAGGAAAAAGTGTTTTATCTACAAGGTTATTTCTATTAATCCATTAGGATAAAGATAGATGGGCTGGACAAGGAGAGAGTAAAGGGGAACAATCCCCTCCCGTGACCTGCTGGCCACCCCTTCTTTAATGCTGCCCAGGATTCAGTTGGCCATTTGGGCTGAGAGTGCACAGTGTTGGCTCATGTTCTGCTTTTCCTCCACCAGAACCCCTAAGTACTCCTCTGCAGGGCTGCTCTCTCTGAGTTCTCCCAGTCTGTTGTGTCACCTGCAGAGCTCAGCTTCATGTCACCTGCAGATGTGCTGAGGCTGTGCTGGATCTCTGTGTCATTGATAATGTATTAAAGAGCACCAGTCGCAAGGCAGATCCCTGAGGGAACACCACTCATCACCAGCCTCCACCTGGCCATACAGCCATGGACCACAACTCTCTGGCTGTCCATCCAACCAATTCCTCATCCACCCAATGGTGCACCCTCCAAATCTGTATCTCTCCAATCTCTCTCAGTCTGTAGTTCCCTGCATCCACACATCTTCCTTCCTCCCCTTTTTAAATCATCAGTATCTTTTATTTCTGAAGTATCCTCTTGTCAGGGAGCAACTGTAGTTCTTCTGCAACAGAATACTTTTTTATCCTTCATTTGGAATCAAGTTGAAAATATGATGGTGCTAAAAGGCTTTGTTTTTCCATGTTGAGAAAGCCTGGGTCTGCATTTTTCCTTGTGTTTTATTTAAATCCTATAGCTGTGTGTTGGATAATACTTAACTAGTGCCTTGATGCATAAACTAATACATGTCAGGCTGCTCTGTATTGAGTGTCAATGTAGTAAGCTGTCTAACTGTGGGGAGAGGTGAATAAAGCCCTAAAATTCATATCTCTTACCCCAAATGTTTATGGAATAAATCCTGCCACTTTTTCTAATGAAAGTTTGTACAAATTAGCTTAGTGTTTCTAGCCATATAATGGAATTCAAACATTGCATTTCCTTAGTGTTATGGAAGAACTGTGACATGTAAGAGCAGTTATTTACTCTTGAATATTTTTGCCCTTTAATCGTAGCCAAAATGGTTTGAGTGACTTTCCATCAACAGGAGCTTATTGTATTTTGAATGGTTCATGGGTATTTCCTCTAGTTCTGTGCTTTAGAAGTCATGTGAACTTTAATACACGAACTTGCACTGACATATTTGCTGTTGATATTTGTGTGTTAATGCTGGTAGGTTCTTCACTCCAGAAGGCTTCTAAAACTACCAAGAGAATTAGTAAACCTGTCCCTGGATTGGCCCAGTCTCACCTGACATTTGTGAAACCAGTGAAAACAGGTAGGCAGACTCCTGGTGTTTGGTAAAACAGAATGTCACAGTTGTACTGCTGGTGTCAGGTAAGACCTAACTGGTTAGAGCTGAGATGAAATACAAGATATGAATCAATAAAATGAACCAATATCTAGTAGAACAATATATGTAACCTTTTGTGATCTGTTTTGACTACTCATAAGAAAATTGATTGCAACACAATTGAGGGCAAATGTTACTTTCTTCCAGATTGGCCTGTAAGTGTAAAAGGTACATTACAGTTATGCTCCCAGCTTACTGATGGTTATCAGTTGGATGCCTCTTCCATATCTGATAACATTTTAAGGCAACAACAGAGTACCTCAGAAGAGAAAATTTCCTCCCAACAAGATACAAATTTTGCGAAGTTAAGAATACTAAATTGATCTGATCCAAAAAATGCATCTGTAAAATAGTTCTTCCTGGATGTAATCTGGTTCAGCTTGGGTTTGCCCCAATGCAAATGGCCTTGCTTCTAGATATCTTGTCTTAGTTCTAGTGCTGTAACAACTCAATCCATGTTTTGTGGCTGAAATTTATTTAGTAGTGCCTGATCTGCAAGTCACTGAAGATTCTAACAATCTGCTTTTTTTGGCTGTAGTGCTAAATGAAGTGTCAAACAGTAATCCTTTCCACAATGAAATGTATATTGGTTATCAAACATTTTAAGAACTGTGAAGATTCAAGATTTTTAGTTGTTTTGTTTGGTTGGTTTTTTTTTTAAGTCATCCCTAGACACCCAATGCCTTTTGCTGCTAAAAACATGTTTTATGATGAACGTTGGAAGGAGAAGCAGCAACGAGGTTTCACTTGGTGGTTAAATTTTGTACTTACCCCAGATGACTTCAGTGTGAAAACAAACACCTCACATGGTAAGAGTACAAGAATTTTGTCTTTTCCTTTTCTTAAACATTATATATAACATACTTTATTAACACTAATGAGTAGTAGTACTCATTTAACACTAAACCCTTTCAGAGTCATGTTGTTGTGTTTTTTCCCCTTTGATAAGTGTGGATGGCTCACTTGCTCATGACAAGCACAGCACACCATGCCCCTGCACGGGGAGTGTGCTCTGCAACAAAAATGCACTGGAATGTGTGGCTATGGCACTCCTCAGTGGGTGTTGAGTGGGGAATCCCCACCTGCTGGAAGACATTATAGCTGACACCTGCCTAAAAGGATAGCCTACTTTTTCCTCTATCTTTGGCTTCATTTGAAAAAAACGAAGATGAAACCATTAATCATAAAACTGAATTCCTACCACTGCTCACTTATGAACTAAGTGTTCTTATATTTAATAGTTGACTGGTATTTTTGTACTTGACAACATACGTTTAGTGCAAGAGCTGACAAGCTTCCTGAAGGATAAATCATAAGTCAGAACAAAAATAACAAAATGTCAGCTTAAAGAGCGGGAAAAAGTAAATGAGGTGTGCAAAGCTACCTTTATTTGAGATGTAATTGCATACTTTGTGTTTAAACAGTAAATGCAGCTGCTCTTATCTTGGGAGAAGAGAACCACCACAAGATGAGCCTTCCTAAGGCCCCTACGAAGGACGAGGCGTCTCTCAGGGCGTACACGGCTCGCCGCAAGCTGAACAAGCTGCGGCGCGAGGCCTGTTGCCTGTTCACCTCCGAAACCATGGTCAGAGCCATCCAGAAACTCGAGGTGGAGGTCGAAACCAGGCGCCTGCTGGTCCGGAGGGACAGGCACCTCTGGAAGGACATAGGTAAGAGGGCTGAAACCTGCCATTCTCTCCTCTTGTAAGCAGGAAAAGGATTATTCACACATTGAGTTTAATCTAGAATTGGTTAATAGAAATTTCTGCATTGATGTGAAATGTTTACTGGATCTAATATTACAAGATGCTCTCTTGCAGGAGAAAGGCAGAAAGTCCTTAACTGGCTTTTATCTTACAACCCTTTATGGCTGCGTATAGGTCTGGAGGTGAGTGCACTGTGTATTGTCTATAATCTACATTCTAAGTTTAAAGGATATTTAGCAATTTTTTTAGTAGAGATTGTTTTGGGTTTCTCTGTCTTTTCTGTCATACTAATTCAGGTAGGTTGAATTCATTTATAGCATGATGCATATCTTTTAAATTGTTCCAATGCACTTGCTTTAAAAAAGTGATTATTAAGAAGGAAAATATTTAATCAAGGAAAGTGGAAGTTAATTCCCTGACCAATAACAAAAAAGTATTTCCCTATGAGTTTCACTTTACTAAACTGGAGAAGAATGTGGTTGTCTTAAAGAAGTTCCTGATTGATTCTCAGATGTAGATGATCATACATGATTGAAATTAGATTAGATCTTCTGCAATTTCCTTTGGCTTTACCTTTCAGTGACTTACTTGAAAAGTGTTTGATTTTTAGAGACCAATTGCCATTTATTGTTTTAGAATTTCAATAATGTATATTGTTCAAAAAATCACGTAGCATTTAAGGTAACTTTTAACACTTGGTTCTGCTTTTTTTCCCCTTTTTTCATACTAGACTATTTATGGAGAATTGATAGCTTTGGAGAGTAACAGTGATGTTATGGGTTTAGCAATATTTATCCTCAACCGCTTGCTTTGGAACCCTGATATTGCAGCTGAATACAGACATCCCAAGGTGCCCCACCTTTACAGAGAAGGTAAAGACTACTTCCAAAATAACTTATTTGTAAAACTTAATTTTATTTAACTATCACTTATTGAGTTCTATCATTTTAGGTCATGAAGAAGCTTTGTCAAAGTTCACACTGAAAAAGTTGCTGCTGTTGATTTGCTTTCTGGATTGTGCCAAACAGTCCAGAATGATTGACCATGACCCCTGCCTCTTTTGTAAGGATGCAGAGTTCAAGGTGAGAGCTGTGATTTGATGTCTCTCTCCAGTAATGTCCTAAGACTCAGTGTAGAATTTTTTAATTGTTTTTAATCTGACAAATGTTAAAGCTCTGTGACTTGCTAAAAATAATTTTTTTAAAAATACATGATTTTAAGAATTAGACAAGGAAATATGTAATTTGGGAGGTGCAAGGGATGAAAATTGTATTCTGCTTGACAAATATTGTCTTGTTAAGATGTTTTTTGGTTTTTTTTTTAATTGTAGGCTAGCAAAGACCTTTTGCTTGCATTTTCCCGGGACTTTCTGAGTGGTGAAGGTGACCTTTCCCGCCATCTGGGTTTCTTAGGACTACCTGTCAGTCATGTTCAGACTCCACTTGATGAATTTGATTTTGCTGTAACAAACCTGGCTGTGGACTTACAATGTGGGATTCGCCTTGTGTGCGTTGATACAGAATTCTATCGAAATATTGATTTTCTTTTACATAGTACTTAATGTGAGGTCATCAGAGGCATTAAACCATGCAATTATCTTTTGTTAGGAGAACAGTGGAGCTTCTGACCAAAAACTGGAGTCTTTCAAAACAACTGAGAGTTCCTGCAATAAGTCGGCTGCAGAAGATGCATAATGTTGATATTGTTCTTAATGTCCTCAAAGAGCGAGGAGTGCACCTGAAAGACGAAACTGGTAAGGCTGAGAAATCAGGGTTATTTATTCTAAGTGCATCAGATAACTGCTGCACACTTTTAATTCCTTGTTTTATTTGGTAGGTGCTTCAATTGACTCCAGGGATATTGTGGATAGACACAGGGAACGAACATTAGCGCTGCTGTGGAAAATTGTCTTTGCCTTCCAGGTACTATTCAATTGCTTATTTTGTTTGGGTTTTGGTAGTTACAAAGCAGTAATAATGAAAACACCAGTCTTTTCAGGAATACTTGATATCTGTGAAAGCCTCTACTAATCAAATTTTAGACTGAAATTAATTGCTTTGTACATTCACAGCTCCATGTAAACTTTACTAAACTGCTAAATGTTCCCTAACAATACAGCTTGGATAACGTTTTAACTGTGCTTTTTCTTACACATTTGTTCAAGTTTTTGAAAAAAAAATAAACCTCCGAGTTTATACTGTATAGCAGCATAATGATACTTAAAAGTAAAATAATGTTAATCTCAAACTGCAGGACTCTTATTAACTGAAAAGGACATTTTGAGATTACACTGAGACAATTATAGAGTAATCTCTGAAGCTATAGCTCTTCTACTTTTTCTTCCTTTTATCTGAAGCAGTCAATTTCATGAAACATTCTTGAAAAAAGAATGAAGATTTCTTAGGCATTACTGCAATGACATTTCAACAGTTAGTAGAGGAAGTAAAAATAATTTTCTTGAGACTGTTTTAAAGTTAACTTGAGTCAGAGTATTTTTAAAATAAGTGTCGAACTGATAAATCCACTTGGAAGGAATATAACGTATGAAAAGCAAAATAAGATAAAAGTTGAGGTGGAATTTCACCAATAAGTAGTCAGGAATGTAACTGCAATTAAGTATATGTAAAGCAAGAATGTTAAAGACTTTAGCCACAGAACTATCACTAAGATAGAACAATATAATAAAAATCTAATGTAATTAGTTTCTTTCTTAAATACTGTTACACTATTAAGTGCTTAACTTCCTTCAGTTAGTTCTTCTGATGCATGTGTCACAGTTGCATTGCTTTTGATTAGAGGAATAACTTCAGTTAGTACTGGCTTTTTCCAAGCCCTGTGGCTATGCTGCTTGTTCTCCAAATCTCCTTCCATCACAACACCAGCTCAAGTCCTTTTGGAGTCCCTTAAAAGAGGAGGATTGGTATATGGGCTCAGTGGAAATGCAGGCAGGACTCAAATTGTTTGAGAGCATGTTGAAATTACACAGGGAATTTCCCTGTTTCTCCCAACTATTAACTAATGCAGTGACTGTTTTACACAGAACAGTGGGAAGGGTAGATTTAGGGGTTTTAATCTGCCATCTATGCTGGCAAGTTCGGATTATCTAGTACTGATTGTGTGTCAAGTACTGTAAGAAGTGAGTGTAGATTCTCTTTAAAATGCCATGTCTAAAGCTCTGTATCCAGAGCTGTAATGAAGGATGTGTCAGACTGTTGACACGTCAATTTTTTGTTTTTCTTCTTAACAGGTGGATGTTTTTCTGAATGTGGAACAGTTAAAAGAAGAAATCGAGTTTCTGAAGAACACACACAAGAGAAAAGGACTATTGGGTGCCATCAAGACTTTTCCAAATAGTTTTAGAGGACAGGAAGACAGTAGTAACTTCTCATCTCAGAGTTACAGTGAAAATGTGAATCTGCTAATGGCATGGGTTAATGCTGTTTGTGGATTTTACAATATCAAGGTAAATAGTTTTGTGTACACTTCAACACATACACCCTGTACTGTCATAATTCATTACAGAGCAGAGTTCTTCAAACTATCAAATATGTAGTAGAAGTTAATGGTAATTGTTTGTAAATATCCTTCTAGATTTTGTTTAATCTGATTTGAAATAGCCATCACTCTGAGTTTAACTGCAACTCTTTTTAAAAAAATCTGAGCAAAACGATTTCCCCTTCCACTTAGTCTTATGCATAAAAAGGCTTTTGAAAAATAGAACATTTTTGCTGGAATGTGAATTGTTTGTGGACTTTTAATGAGCCTTGATCTTAAAAATATTTGTGCGTGAAATTTTCAGTGTTAATAAGAACTATGAGAATTAAACTAACGTTTGGGATAAAGTCAATTCATCTCCTCAGAGTTGTTTGTTTAGAAGGGATATGTTTGCTCATTCCAAGAAGGGAAGCCCTGGTCAGAGACCTGACGCTGGTCAGGAAACAGTCACAGCTGCTAGTTTTTCTGAAGGGTAAAACAGATCACTTAGGACTGATGCAAGTTCAGAACTTATTTCTGCATTGAAAACCTAATGTAAAGATACCTACAGAAGTTTATTTGAGATCCTACCGTAGAAAGACTGGTTTCTCTTTGGTTTCTTAAATGTTTCCTTTGTAGATTCACTATATAATAACTGACACCTCTTTTGTTTCTGGACTCTCACAGCTGTATGTCACTGTACAGTAAATGTTCAAAGGAACCACTAGCTACCTAATTTTTTTTGTTAGAAAATAATTTGCACTTGGTCACAATTAGAGGTACAAGAGAAGAAATTCCATATCCAGCTTATACCAATTAAATGGGAACAAAAATTCGAAGAATTTGTATCTTACTGCTTTTTATTTACCAGGTGGAAAACTTCACAGTGTGTTTCTCAGATGGCAGAGTATTATGTCATTTGATTCATCACTATCACCCCTGTTACGTGCCTTTGGAAGCTGTGTGCCAACGAACAACTCAAACAGTAGAATGCTCAAGAACTGTTACAGTGGGACTAAACTCTTCCTCCTCATCTGAGTCTGACACTTCTCTAAATGTTGCAGAAGAAATGTTAGACCAAAGTGAGTTATTTGATGCACAGAAGTTCATGTTAGATCTATTTCTTTGATGCACAATTTGATTTGACTAATGTTTTGTCTTTACAAAGCTGTAACTCCCTCAGCCCTATACAAGGAACTCTTGGACAATGAAAAGCAAAACTTCCAGCTGATCAATGCTGCAGTATCTGATCTAGGCGGGATACCAGCAATGATTCATCATGCAGACATGTCAAATACAATTCCTGATGAGAAGGTAAAATGCTTTTTGAGTTGATATAAACGTGTTCTGCCCTCCTGTGAACGTGTCCTGCTCTTTTGTCCAGGCCTTAACCTGCTGTGTTCTATGTTTCTGTAGGTTGTTATCACCTACTTGTCATTTCTATGTTCACGGCTTCTCGATCTTCGCCAAGAAACTCGAGCTGCACGATTAATTCAGGCTGCTTGGAGGAGCTACAGGCTGAAAAGGGAACTGAAACTCTTTCAGGTACTCTTTGCTTGTGCAATATTCATAGCTTCTATTTTGACAGAAAATAAAGAATATGAATTTACTGGAGTTTACAGGTTTATTGGAGTAATATTGGCATTTAAACTAATGAGTACCATTTCTGTCATCAAAATATGCAGCCTTCTTGGTGGTGTAATCTACTGAAAACCACTTTTCTTTAAGACTGTTCTGAATAATTACAGGCATTTAAAGGCTACTGTTCTTTTTTGTGTGTTCTCTTTAAAGCATGTCACCCCTTAGACTCTTTTCCCAATATTTCAAATATAAAATCATTGCACTGCTTCCTTAAAACAAAAAGGCCTAGTTAATTCCTGTTAATGTTTACAAGATGACAGGAATAATTAAACTTTTGCATGGATTTACTATTTTTGTTAAGGAGCTAAGCTTCACCAGTCTTCTGAATTGAATTTTTTGAGTTCTGATATTCTGTATCTTGCTTTTCTGGTAGTTATACCAGATTTTGTGAAGGTTTTAAAAGTATGACACTTAAGATTGCTAAATGCCACCACAGTGTCTTACTGAGTTACATATTGATGTTGGAACAGTGTTCAAATGAAATATTCTAAGAATCTGTGGTGTAGAAGGGGACAGAGGTTCTATTTAGGCTTTTTCATCTCCAGATTCTTTGCTTTATAAAATCTACACAACCTTAATAATGATAACAAAGCATTCTCTTTACAAGTCTTTTGAAATAACTGATAGTAAAGATGCTGGTGGGAGAGAAGGAATAAAAACGAAAAGCCCTTTAAACATTGCAGGCATTATTTTTATTAATTAATCTTACAGTGTGCACATATATGCTATATTTTTATGAAGTTGCTCTAGATAGTTATTCAAATTAAAAATTTGATGAAAATTCCATAGCTAATCTTCAGGGGAACTTACTCTTTGTAGGAAAGAGACAGAGCTGCTCGGATAATTCAAAAATCTGCAATGAACTTCTTGGCTCGCCGACGCATCCAGAGGAAAGAGAATGCAGCCATTTTCATCCAGAAGCACTGGAGAGGATACTTGGCCAGGATGACTCTCTTCAATATGAAAAAGGCAAAACTGGAGGAAGCCAGAAATGTATCTGCCACAGTGATTCAGGTAATACAATCTAAAATCAAATTACACAGCAAGGAAACCTCCTGAAATAGCCTGGCTGAGGAACATTTGTGCTGCTTGCAGCCATTGATGCCTTCATGAAATGTTTTATTGATTATTTTTTTTCCCTCTGCTTTTGAGAGGTTTTAGTAAGTTTCTCTCTTCAGGGAAAGATGGTAATGTGTTGTTAAATTAACAATTAGTCCTTCTTGGTGTATATTTTGGAATACGAAAAACATTAAAACTTGGGGCCTTAAACAGTCAGTGTAAGGACTGATCAGGTTGTGTTGGTTTTCTTCTTTGCAACTGCTGAACATTGCTTAAAGAAGTTTTTAAAAAAAATTAAAAATTTTTTATGTCACCTGGTGTTATGTCATCTGCAGTGGGCACATTCAGAGTGGCAGACGTGGCAATGGTAGTTTGGGCAGTTAATTCAGTTTCTCAAGGTGCTTTTGCCAATAGTACCCAAAGATAAATACTGCACTTCTAGGACTTTTTAGAATGGATATTAAAGAATTGCTGATTTATCAAATAGTTTAAAAGGAAATCTATGGTTGCCAGGGCAAATGTAGACTTTTCCCAGAATTTAAAAAGCTTAAAAAACCAATGATACAAGCATTTAGGTTTTGCGCCTTTTTTTTTTTTTTTTTTTTTCGTATATGGAGATTTCTGGGTTTACTTTCCTAGGGATTAAGATTCAGACATGAGCTCAGTTGAGTAGAGCGTGGTGCTAATAACACTAATGTCATGGGTTTGATCCTGGTATGGGCCATTCACTCAAGTGTTGGACTTGATGATCCTTGTGCAACCCTTCCAGCTCAGAATACTCTATGGCTCTGATAAGTAGGAATAAGACATCTTACAAATTCTGAAGGTGACAGTTCTCATTCATACTTAACTCAAGATACTATGAAGGAAATACTAAATTTTTTCTTTTTTTACCCACAGGCTTATTGGAGGAGATACTCTGCTAGGAAGAGATATTTACAGCTAAGACACTGTGTTATTTTTGTACAAGCAAGGATAAGGATGGTGAAGTCTGTTGCTGCATATAAACGAATTGTTTGGGCTACTGTTACAATTCAGAGACATCTGCGTGCAACTAAGTTGGCAAAAATAGAGCGGCAAAGATATGAAATCTTAAAGTCTTCAGCACTTACTATTCAGTCCGCATTCAGAAGATGGAGAAAATACAAAATTCAACAGAAAATTAAAGCAGCTTTGGTGATTCAGAGTTATTTCCGAAAATGGCAATCTTCAAAACTGGCCAGGAGAAGGAGGGCTGCCCTTGTCATACAATCTTGGTACAGGATGCACAGAGACCTGAAGCAGTATGTACATATAAAGCAAAATGTTATCAAGATTCAGGCTTGGTACAGGTGTCAGCTGGCCAGACATGTTTACCTGGAGCACAGGGCAAAAATAGTGACAATTCAGCGGTATTACAGAGCTTATAAACTGGGGAAAGCTGAGAGAGAGTCTTATTTGCAAAAGCGTGCAGCAGCGATAGTTCTCCAAGCTGCTTTTAGGGGCATGAAGGCTCGAGAGCTGTACAGACAAGCAAAAGCAGCATGTGTTATTCAATCACTGTGGAGAATGAAACAAGAGAAACAAAGATTTCGGCAGTTAAAAAAATCTGTTACTACACTGCAGTCACACATGAGAAAATACCAACAAGTAAAAAGATACAAAGAGATTAAAAATGCAGCTTCTGTAATTCAAACCCGGTATAGGGCACACGTGGCTGCTAAAAAAGCAGCTGCTGCTTTCCAGAGGGTGCGCCTGGCTACCGTTGTTCTCCAGTCTGCCTACAGAGGGATGCAGGCCAGGAGAGAGGCTCGTATCTTGAGATCTGTGATCAAAATCCAGTCAAGTTTCCGTGCTTATGTGGCCCGGAAGAGATTTAAAAACTTGAGAGATGCCACAGTGAAGATTCAAGCTCTGGCAAAGATGAGACAAGTCCGTAAGCGTTACTGTGCACTGAGGGAAGCAACACTTTATGTCCAACGAAGGTATCGCTCTCAGAGATGTGCTCTTCAATTTAAAGAAGATTATAGGAAATTGAAGAGAGGTTGCATAAGAATTCAGGCCCTAATTCGAGGCTATCTTGTCAGGAAACAAATACAAAGATGGAGGGAGGCTGCAGTATTACTTCAGGCCTGCTACAGAATGAAAAGGGAGCGGCAACAATACTTAAGCATCTGTAGTGCTGCCGTTGTCATTCAACAATGTTATCGTGCCTACAAAAAGACCCGGTGTCAGAGGCAGGAGTTTTTGCAAGTTAAAAAAGCAACTGTGTGCTTACAGGCAGCCTACAGGGGTTATAAAACACGCAAAAAGCTCAAACTTGAATGCAGAGCTGCTATTAAAATCCAGACTGCTTTTAGAGCTCATGCTGCACGAGTGAAACACAAGGCAATGGTTCAGGCCTCCATTGTGATTCAGAGGTGGTACAGAAATTGTAAGGGTGGTAAGAGGCAAAGACTGGACTTCTTAATGACAAGAGCAGCAGTGCTTTCTTTACAAGCAGCTTTTCGTGGCTGGAAGGTACGAAAGCAGATTCAAAGACAGCATGTTGCTGCTACTAGGATACAGTCTACCTTCAGAAAATTCATGGCTGTGAAGAAATTCAGGCTTGTGAAGCACGCTGTGCTAACTATCCAAAGGCATTACAGAGCCAGGGTTCTAGGCCAGAGGCAACGGCGAGAATACATCCGGCTGCGTGACGCTGCAGTGCGTCTTCAGGCACTGTGGAGGGGGAGAGCTGTGAGGAAAACGATTCAGAGGAAACATCATCTTGCAACAATTATTCAGTCCTATTACAGAATGCATGTGAATCAACTAAAATACAAGAAACTAAGACAAGCCACTCTGGTGATTCAGAAATACTACAGAGCCTACTGCATGAAAAAAAGCCAACGTGCAATTTATCTAAGAACCAAGGCAGCTGTGTTAGTTTTGCAGTCTGCTTACCGTGGGATGATTGTGAGGAAACAACTGCACAAACTAAACAAAGCTGCTACAACTATACAAGCTGCCTTCAAATCTTACCTGATCAAGAAGCAATATGAAAGACTTAGATCTGCAGCTATAGCCATTCAAAGGCGTTACCGTGCAGTTATTCATGCTAAAAGTCAAAGGCAGAGATATTTGTCTTTAAAAAGAGCCACAGTCAAGGTGCAGGCAATTTACAGAGGTGTAAGAGTGAGGCAACAGGTTCACTGTATGCACCAAGCAGCTGTTTGCATCCAAGCCAGGTTTAAGATGCATTGCACGAGAATAAAATACCGGTCAATGAGATTGGCAGCAATAAGAATTCAAAGGCAATACAGAGCATTTTGTTTGGGCAAAGTACAACGCAAAAAGTACTTGGAATTAAAGAAGTCTGTTATTATCCTCCAGGCTGCGTGCAGAGGCATGAAAGTCCGACAAGGCTTAAGAACTATGCACCGCTCAGCAGCAATAATCCAGTCCTATTATCGGATGCACAAACAACAGAGGGATTTCAGAAAGTTGCTGCTTGCAACGAGGCAGATTCAGCAGTGGTTCCGTGCTTGTAAGGAGAGAGATGCACAAGTTCACAACTACATGATTGTGAAAAATGCTGTACTATGCATCCAGGCTGCATTCCGTGGTATGAAAACAAGAAGACTTATCAGAACCATGAATGAATCAGCTGTGATTATTCAAAGAAGGTTTAGAACTTTTCTCGAAAAAAAACGTTTTATTTCCATTAAGTCAGCTGCTGTTGTAATTCAGAGAAAATACAGAGCAACAAAACTAGCAAAAATTCAGCATCAGAAATATCTCTCTCTCCTTAATGCTGTCGTTATCATACAGTCTGCTTATAGAGGACTTGTGGTAAGAAAAAAAATGCGGCAAATGCATCAAGCTGCTACAGTTATTCAAGCAATGTTAAGAATGCGTAAAATTTACACTTCTTATCAAACACTCAGATTTTCTTCAGTAATCATACAGCAACGTTATCGAGCTTACAGGGAAGGGAAGCGTCAGAGAGAAAAGTACTTAAAACTGTACAATTCTGTTTTAGTTCTTCAAGCTGCCTACAGAGGAATGAAAGCAAGATGCTTCTTGAAGAGACAACATGAGGCAGCACTTACAATACAGAGAAACTACCGAATGTATAGGCAGTACTGTCATTACAGAAGAGTTCAGTGGGCAACCCAGCAAATACAGAGGAGGTACAGAGCCCATAGGCTCAGGAAAATTGCTGTACAGAGTTACATTTCATTAAAGAAAGCAGCAACTTGTATCCAGAGGGCTTTTCGAGACATGCGAGCGAGAAAACAACAGCAAGAAATGCACCGTGCTGCAACTGTGATTCAGAAAAACTTTAAAGCCTTCAGAGACCGCCAGAGATACCTCTCTCTTAAAGCAGCTACTCTTGTCTTTCAGAGAAGGTACCGAGCTTTGGCTCTGGCAAGGCAGCATGCTCTGGAATATCACTCTCTCCGCGGAGCAGCTATTCACATCCAGGCTGTGTACAGAGGTGTCAGGGTGAGGAGGAGTCTTGAGCACATGCATTCATCTGCCAGTACAATACAGGCAGCCTACAGAATGCTCAGGGAGAGAAGGGCCTATCAGAATATGAGGAATGCAGCTATGGTTATACAGAACTACTATCGATCCTATTTGAAAGGAAAGAACCAACGCAAGGAATATCTGACAGTGAAGAGTTCTGTTATTGTTATTCAGGCAGCATACAGAGGCATGAAGGCACGGCAGGAGCTGAAAATCCTGCACGTTTCAGCAGTTGTAATACAATCCAGCTATCGCATGTACGCACAACGTAGGTGGTACAAACAACTGTGCTGGGCTGCCACAGTCACACAACAGAGGTTCAGAGCCAAAATGGCAAGAGAAGCTGCCATGAGAAACTACACAGAAATAAGAAAGGCTGTGATTTGCCTTCAAGCTGCTTTTCGTGCTAGGAAAGCCAGGCAGTTGTACGAAGCCCATGTTGCTGCACGGCGCATTCAATCATTCCTGCGAATGCACGTGGAGAGGAGGCGCTTTCTCGCAAAGAAATCAGCAGCAGTAAGGATCCAGTCGGTGTTCCGGTGCCAGAGAACAAGGGCTCGCTATGCACTGATGCGGAGTTCAGCAGTGGCTGTTCAGAGGTGGTACAGATCCTGCCTCAGGGCTCGTTCACAGAGAGCACAGTACTTGGCTCAAAGACAAGCAATAGTCGTTATTCAGTCTGCCTTCCGAGCTATGAAAGCAAGAAAAACAGCAAGGCAACTACGAGCCGCGAGAAAGATTCAGTCGTTTCTTCAGATGGCTGTGCAGCATAGAAGATACACCCAACTGAGAGCGGCAGCTGTTACATTGCAATCCTATTACTTAATGCATAAATGTAAATCACAGTATATGAGCTATAAAAGGGCAGCAGTTGTCCTGCAGCGGCACTACCGGTCCCACCTGGCTGTGAAGCAGCAGAGAATGACTTACTTACAAACCCGCAGGAACATCATCCTTGTGCAGGCCACAGTCAGAGGACACATTGAAAGGAAGAGGTTTCACAAAATTAAAGAAAGCACAATAAAAATTCAGGTACTTCCGAATGAATAGAAGTTTGGTTTGGGCATATTTTTTTTTTATTTGTAGGTGTTTTAAAGACTTACTGTTTTTGCAAACCACAATTCAAAGCTAAAGTGGAATCAATTTCTGAAGTGTACTACAGGGTAGATGTATAAAACTTACTACCACAGTACACAGAAATAAGGTTCTTTAAGACAACTGAATTTCACCTCTAAGTATTTGTGGCTTAATGAATGTTTTCTTTGATGGGAATATGAATGAAAGCTGTCTTGATGTATTGAATGAGACGGCACTGGTAGTGGGTATAAAGTGACATAAATGGCAAAACCCACATGATTGCTACATTCTTTAGGACTCATGTTTAGGAAGCTAAATAAATCAATCATGTTAGTCCTAGGTTTGCTAATTGTCCCTAGACTAACCTAAGTGCCTAACTAACATTTTGAAGAGGAATTTAAGGAGGTAAATTGCCCTAAATCAAGGAAGAAAGGGAAATAATAATAATTTGTGGCCTTGAGCACCCTGTCCATGTTGGGTGGGTTGGACTCTTGTTGGAGACCACATGCTCTACTTTACTGATAGAAATCAGGTGTGCTTTCCTCACCTCTGTGTTTTGGGGGGAACTGGCAGCTGCTTAGTTATTTTCTGAATGTTTAACTTATACATCCTGAAAAATTTAAGTATGTTTACTTTCCTTAAAAGGTAGAAAAAAACAATTACTTTTGAAATTGGAAATATATTTATTTATATTGTTGTTTTTGTAACAAGCTAGTGAGTACAGCTGTACATAAAAATATACAAGCATTCCTAGCTATTATGGTGCAAGTAGTGAAATATTCCAAGATTATGTCTTTTTATTTGAAGGCCTTTTTCCGTGGATTTACTCAGAGACAGAAATACCTTCAGTGCAAGTTTTTTGCTGTGTTAATACAGCAGCACTACAGAGCCCATCGGATGCGAAATATTGATCAACAAAGATTCCATCAAATGAAAAGAGCTGCCATTACAATTCAGGTAATCATAAAAGTGGTTTTTATTGAGTGGTTTTTTGGTATTTTTAATCTCTTGTATTTGTTTCTTCATGATATAGTTATTTTTTACAGATTAGATTAAAGAGAGTGGCATTTGTGGTATTTCCCTGAATACGTTTCACGTGCTTTTGAAAACCTCTTCTAGTGGTGAGAAATTAAATATTTGTAGTACTTTAGAGATAGGAATCTTAAAAGTTGTTCCTGTTAATGTGACATTTTTTCCTTTTAATTTTGTTCATTCCGTTAGAAGTTCTGATTTTTTAATTTTTATTTTTGTTTCTCTGATAGGCAGCATACAGAGGATATAAAGCCAGGCAGTGGGTTAGCAAGATGAGAGCAGCACAAGTGATCCAAGCCTGGTTCCGAGGTTACAAGGCCCGAAAGGAATACGTGTCTGTGGTCAGAGCTGCCCGTGTTATCCAGAGTCACTTCAGAACCAAACAGCTGAGGACTCGGTAATACTCAGTCTGAGAGAAACCATTCTACTTTTCAAAGCTTTTATTGGTGCAGGTGGGATTATTCTGTTGCACAAGATTTTCATTGCATTTAATATTTTTTCTGTAATGGAAGCTCCTTCACAAGTTGGGAAGCTCATCTCATTCTCAACTGTGTCCATGCCAGTAGCAGTAGAGGATGCTGTTCAGGGATACAAGGTCCTCCCTCAGCATCCCTGCTTTTTAAACATCCTTGCCTGTTCCTATTACTCTTATGGACCTGCTGTATGTCAGTCTGTCCAATGCCTTTCAAACTGCTGTGTCCCTCTCCAGCCTCCTTTGGCAGCGAGTTAGGGAAATACCTCCTATGGGAAACCAGAAAGTATTTTCTGTTTAAAATCAGTCTTTCTGCCAGTGTTGCTGGCTATTCCCATTTTCTAGTGTTCCAAGATCTGGTTGGTAACAGCTCTGTTTTCCCAATATCTACCTTAATGATTTTGTAAACCATCACTGTTTTCTTACTTAAAAATGTATTTCCATGTTAGGTTTTTGAAAATGAAGTCCTGTGCACTCACCATCCAAAGAGTCTGGAGAGCAACCTGCACTGCCCGAAGGGTCCGGCAGCAGTTTCTGGCAATAAAGGGTGCTGCAGTCAGGATTCAGCTGGCATACAGGCAGCACAGGGCTAGGAGACTTCTAAGAAAGGTATGTTTTCACTTGCACTCTAACATGTCGTGGTTATTTTTAAAGTTTTCAATATATTTGAGTGATTTTTGTCATCAATGTGCAGGAGCATAGAAAAGGTGGAATAAGAGCAAAGATTGTTCAATCTTCAAAGTATTAAATATGCTTTTTTGCTTTAAGTAACAGGGTTGATTCTTGGTTTTGAACAGTTCCAATTGTTGAATTACCCCTCTATATACTGATACCAAAATAAAATGCAAAATTTCCTGCTGGCTTTATAGCTTGAAAAAGATTAAGCCCATATTTTGGCCCCATTTAGGTAAATGGAAAGACCTTCCAAACTGTGAAAGTGCATTTTATAAAAACTGGTACTGTATGAGTTTACTTGTATTTCTCATTCCATTTTTGTTCTTATGATGGGAAAAAAACCCCTAGAACTAAAAATAAATGTGTATTGATCCTGACATGAATGAACAAAAGTTTAATTATCAATGCATTCTTGAAAATCTTTTCCAGAAGCACCAGGCTGCATGTCTGATCCAAAACACCTACAGAGGTTTCAAGGCAAGAAGGAAATTTGTTCAACAAAAAGCTGCTGCTGTAATTATCCAAAAACATCTGCGGGCTTGGCAGGAAGGCAGGCTTCAATTTATGAAATACAATAATGCTAGAAGAGCTGTCATTAAACTGCAAGCGTTTATACGGGGTTATTTAGTCAGGAAAAAGGTTGGTATAATTCAAATTAAAACTATGCTTTGGGTGTAAAGTGTCTCTAGAGCTGTTTTACCATTAATTCTGACTGGCAAGGAGAGGAAAACTTGATTTCTTATTGTTGAAATCAACTTCTTCTTGGCTGCTTTGAGTATTGGGCAGGTCAGAATAGATCAAACACAGTTTAAGCCTTTTCTTACAATCCTTTAGCGCTGTAGTAGATTTTCATTGTTGGGTATTGTTTTAGCTTCTGAGATCTTTCTGGCTTACCTAGAACTGATAGTTCTGCACACACAGGCTTACAATGAAATTGTTCTCTGCTGTGTATTACATTGTGACTTACAGTCACTTCTCTGTGTTAGCATTTAGATTAGACCTAGACCTGCAGAGAGGTAGCTCAGTTTGGGTCTGAGGTGATTTTCCAGTATCTAATAGTATATTGCTGTGTTCTTTGGGCAGACATCCAACTACCTCAGAGAATGAAAATTAATGATGTTCCTTGTTTTGTTTTCCTTCCACAGACTTCAGAGCAGAAACAAGAGAAGAGACTTCTTTATTTTACAGCAGCTGCATATCATCATATCTCTGCAATTAAAATTCAAAGGGCCTACAGGATTCACCTCACCTTAAAACTTGCACAAACCCAGATCTCGTCTGTTCTTATAATACAGGTTGGTCTAATTAAGGCTGAATGATTTTGTGTAACAATCTAATTTGTTTTCTGTTTTCTCTAGTTTGTGAGCTAAGCTATAGCACTAAGACACTGTAGTTCCTTCACATGTGAAAATCAAGCTGAATAATGGATACAATGATTTATTAAATAATGCTGCTTATACACAGCTAAGAAAGCTTTGGAGACTTAAGCATTTTAAAGCTGAGGGTGGATGGGAAAGTTTGTTTCCTTCAGACCCTCAAGCTTGCTAAAGGAATCTGCGTGCTGTCTTAGCCTATTTCTTTATATCCTACTGGAGATAGAAAAGATCAAACACAACAACGTGTAAGGTTTGTGAAATGTAGAGCATCTCCTTACACAAACTTGGGATACTGTGATTTATTTGGTTGGCTATTTCTGATCTGCCAGTGGTACCAGAGCCTGTGTAGGTTGCAGCATTTTAATAAAACCAGGTTTTACATATCTAGAAACAAGATCAAAAATCAGGTCTGTATTGCAGTATTAGCAGATTGTGAAAATTACTTTCAGGTCTCCAGACCTAGCTTAGCTCCAATAATGGGAGGTCTAATAACTGGATAAATGGAGAGGCTGAAATGGAAGCCTGAAACAGCTGTTCTCTGGTCAAGGATGTCATGGCGAACTTTGCCCTACTACTTTTCCATATATACAGATCTGTCATTGCTCCCTATAAGTTAGATTTTCTCTTTAAGGCAAGAGAGAATGGACGGAAAAGGGTTTTTTATTGCTCTGATTTGGCACACAGTACCCTGCCTCCCTTCTTGGTTTACAGAGGGGAAGAAACAGAGCTGGGAAATGAGAAAAGTGGGGAGTGGTGGTTCTTAAAAGCCAGCCAAGAGAAAGAGAACTCCTAGGACATAGTAATGCTGCACACAAGTATAAATTGGGAGAGTTACATATTTTATCATTTGGTCAGCCCTGAAGTAGTCAGACTGTTGGTCTGGATGATCATTGTAGGTCCCTTCCAACTGAAAACTATTTGATCTACCCGTCCTTCTCTACCTGTCCTTCTCTCCTCAGGATGCTTCCCTAGTGCCTCCTAGTTAAGATTTCATTCTGCAGTCTTGCATTTCAGCTACCCAAGGCCAATCAGAGTTATGGAGATTATATATGACTGGTGATGTTTATAGTGGAGATTATATATGACTGGTGATGTTCATAGTGCCTCTATCTGTCAAAGCTCGTGTTAAAACACTCAGTTTTTATCAGTGCTTATTTAGGATGGGAAAAGGCAATGTAGGGAAGAGTTTTAAATAAACAGAAAGGTGCTTTCATTTTAAACAGAGATGGTTCCGAGCCAAATTGCAACGAAAGAGATTTTTAAGAGATTATCAAAGAGTTGTTGGATTACAACGTGCGGTTCGAGGCTGGCTGAGGCGCAGGAATGAGGCAGCAACCGTAATCCAGAGAAACGTGAGGAGATTCCTCGCCTGCAGACGCAGGAGAAAATTTGCAGTGGGAATAATTAAATTTCAGGTAAACACCTTTTGTAAGAAAATGTTTGGGTTTGTTTGTTTATTTATTTATTTTTATTATCTGGTTTTTTTCTCATGGGTGTTTGGGGAGAGGGAAGATCTTTACTTTGGTTGATGAATTTATCAGTGAAATCGCAAGCCAAGTCAGCTTTGGTCATTCAGTGCTTTGTCAGACCTGTGTAAAACTGATTTGGAATGGTGAGGGAAGTTCTGTTGTCTTATCTCTCCTTTACAACTTTTTTCTCTTTGTGGAATTCCTTTTCTGTAGGCATTGTGGAGAGGATATTCTTGGAGAAAGATGACTGACACAGCAAAAACCAGAGCTTTGAGACTCAGTTTAGAAAAGGCCAATGAAAAGAGCAGAGAAGAAAACAAACTGGGCAACAGAACTGCAATTGCAATTGAACACCTTCTAAAATACAGACATCTCTCCTACATTCTTGCAGCACTAAAGAATCTTGGTTGGTATTTTGTTTTATTATAACTGATGGATTTTCAGAATGATAAAAACTGGATTTTTTTCAGCTGAGAAGGGTTCATAATGATATTTAGGCTTTCTGCATGACTGTCAAATGTGAACATTAGAGGGTATAATGGAGGGTTTTCCAGACTAAAATTAGATTATTGATTTAAGAGCAATATTTAAACAGTTATTTAGAGAAAGGAAATCCTGTATCATTGCTCTAATTTCCTGTCAGTCCTAGTAATGCTATACCTTATGTAAGTTTATCATAATTTTTACTATCGGTATATGTTCTCTGTGGATCATTTTGTCTGCTTAATTTTTAGTCTGGAATATTAAATCTATTGCTTAAATCAATAATGGCAGTTTTTACATTGCACTTTACTTAAAAAATCCTGATTTGCAATTATTTTGCTTGAATGTCAGAGTTTTCTTTGCTCTATTTGTTTTTCTTTAATTGTTTTAGAGGTGGCTACCAGGCTGTCCCCACTGTGTTGTGAAAATATGGCCCAGAGCAAAGCAATCCTCAGTATTTTCCTTCTGATTCGAAGTTGCAACCGGAGTGTTCCATGCATGGATGTGATCAGATACTCAGTGCAGGTTCTACTCAATCTTTCAAAGGTAACTTGCATGTTTTCTTTTGCAGGTTTGTAAGCAGTAGACTACTTTATTGTAGTACTTGTTTATCCACAAAATTTCTGAATAAATCTGGAACAACAAAAGTAGTAGTTTTGAATATAAACAGTTTCTGATTTTTCACTGTTCTTTTGAAACCAGTTATTTATTTACCTTGTAATAGTTTGGTGGAGGTTTTTGGCCAAAAAAATTATTTCATGGCCTTAAGGCATTTCAAGGTATCACAAGTATTTTTAAATTTCTCTGAACTTATTCTAATTTATTTCTTTATTTTAAATGTAAAATCATATTCTATGGATTTCTAAACAAGGGGGAAGCACAAAAGGTACCTTTTTATAATCTGTTACAATTGTGTAAATACAGAAGTGATTTTTATTGCTTGGATACCAGCTCAGCCACAAATTTATTCTAGGGGAGAATATGGGCTTTGGTTTTTCCTCTAACCTCTAAATATTAATCTGTAAAATAAAGATATTTTAAAGATCTGGCTGTATAAGCTCTCTTGTCTCTTTCTCGCGTAACAGTATGAAAGAACTACTCGAGCAGTTTATGAAGTAGAAAGTTCTATAGATACTTTACTAGACCTACTGCAAATGTACAGAGGCAAAGCTGGGAACAAAGTTTCAGAGAAAGGAGGAAGCATTTTCACAAAGACCTGTTGTTTGCTGGCCATCCTTTCAAAGGACTCAAAAAGAGCTTTGGTAAGACCTAAATGTTTGGGGTTTAATGGTTTGATTTAACATACTTTTCTTGCATGTTTTGGTGGTGGTTGTAAATTTTTTTTTTTCTCTTCCTCTCTACCATACCTATTATGGTGTAATATTAATTATGACTAAACTCTGGTTTAAAAAAATGCATTTCCAAGATGTTCAGCACACTCATATTTTCTTGATTGAAGCTGTTTTTGAACTTACAGTGGTGACTGTGTGCTGTTTTCACCTTTGCTCAGGAAATCCGAGGCATGCCAAGAGCTGTTCCTTGCATCCAGAGCATCTATAAACTCACAGCTCGGAAACACAGGATGGATGCAGAGAGAACACTGGTGAAGCAGAAAACAAACCCTGCCTTAGGTGGGACTTCCTCTGTTCCAGTAACTCCTCTAAGAATAAAAACAGTTTCAAGGTAAGTACTTACAAATCAGTCTTCTATTTCTGCTGTGATATTGAAATATTTTAATGCAAGCCACTTATCTTTTCACAGGATTAAACCAGACTGGGTCTTGAGGAAAGATAACATGCAAGAAGTTGTGGATCCTCTGCAAGCAATTGTGATGGTGATGGACACACTTGGTATTGCCTGCTACTGAAATGTAAATGATGTATAGGAAGATGTATTTGTACAGTATGTATGTAGTAGATGGATAAATGATTTTGAAAAAAGGCAAATAAGTGTTAAACTACAGCTGGAAATGTTTTTTCAGATTACAATTAACATTTTGGTAATTTTTTGTATTGTATACAGTTTTGAAACCCTATTTTGTACTTCTACCAAAACCAACTGTACAATAAAATCAATTCACTGGATTTTACTGGAAATATCACTGGTGCACTGATGTATTGTTGTCACACGACTGTGAATGTTACAAATAGCATGGGATTCTTCACTCTGGTTAGATATTGTAGAATTCTATTAAAAGTAGTTGTTTGTGTGGGACAGTAAAATGTTGTCTGATCTAGAGAAGTGTAGAAAGGGAGGCTTAGGCTCTGGAATTCAAAACTGGCTGGTTTTGGGGAGCTTGAGTCTACTTTCTAGTAATGTCTTGAGAGATCATGTATGGCATCAAGAAAAAAACCCACATAATTCCTCTGTTTCTTAGACATTTCATGATAGTGATGGAACAACAGGATGTTGTAAGGGTGAATTTAGAAATCCTCACTTGACGTTTTAAGGAGGTAATCTGTGAGTTCTTTCTTCCTATCAAGTGAGCAATACATACAAGCATGCATCTCCTCTGGCTGAATAGATTGTGTTCATGAGAGCATCCCTGTTCATTCTGTTCTCTTCTGCATTCTCAGAATTGTGTTTTCATAGAAAAAGGCCAAGAAAATGCAAACTGTAAAATTATACCCTCTCACTCCCAAATGTAAGCATTATACCTCTAATGGTGCTAAAACAACTGGTTGCCACTAGTCAGTCAAGTGACTGTAAATAAGGTTCTTTTTTGTTTGTTTGGGTTTTTTTATTTGGGTTTGTTTTGTTTGTTTGTTTTAAACAATGCTTGAAAGAGGCTTGCTGTATTCAACACAACTCAGATAATAATAGTGGCTATGTTGTTCATGTAAGAAACTGCAAAATCATGAATATCCATAGCATGCAACTGCCTGGTTTACTCTGGGGGTAGGCTCGAGGATGTGGGAATTGTCTCTGTTTTCAGCCAAGGTAAATAATCTGATAACAGAATGCCCTTTAAACCTGGGACTCAGGACGTTGTGAGGGGAACAGTGATCAGCAAGTTTAAATTGTTCCATAAGCTTGTTGCCTGATTTCACTGTAAAATGATAAATTACAGGTGGCAAAGTGTGTCAAATGGAAGTAGAATCCTGCCAGTGTAGTGCCAAGGTATTTGGAGAACTAAAATAAATGAAAATAGTTTTTCCAGTGAATTAACTTGTTACAAAGTACCATAGACATTAAGGCATTTGTAGAATACCTTTGAAAATTCAGTTAATTATTTACAAAAGTAATACTTAGGGAGTTTTCACTGGTGGTGGAAACTGTAGATGGAAACAGTAACGAAGATGAGATTTAAAAGCTGGTTTTTCTTCTTTGTTGTGGTGTGTTCAGGGAAACTCTTTGCAGAAGGTAAATACACTGAATTCTATTGTACATTGAATCTAGAATATGCAGTCTTAGTAACTCCAGTTCAATGTCTTTCATCTTTATCCTGAGTAAACACTGCTTTTAAATTTAAATACAATTCTGTTGTGACATGGCTGATGATCACGATTTGGCTGTTGCTGATTCCTGTCTAAGTCTCAAAACTGTAATATTGAAATGTCCAGACTTTAGTTTAGAAGAAGATTCTTTTGAAATGTCTTTGAGTTGTTTCGAGGCACTTACGCAAATTGAATTTTGTACTATTAAAACTTTAGATATATATTGATGTGTCTGGGGGATTGAAATGTTTTCACTTTGTTACAAAGCAAAATAGTGGAAGTTAAATGCAACCTGCAGAAGTTAATCTGGGGTGGTCCTGCATTTTCTATCCTGCATTGATTTCTTCTCCTGTTTGTTGTTTTGGGGTTTGTTGTTCACTTGTTTACTTTTGTTATTTTGGGTTTTTTTTAAAGTAACAATGTCATATTCAGCAATGCTCTTTAAAAAGGTTTTCTCCTATTAATGGAATTTGGGGTTTTTTGTTTTGTGGGGGTTTTTTTGTTTTTTTTAATTGCCTTTCTGCTTATTTTTTCCTTAGTCTCCATTTCTTCTTTCTTTTCTGTTGAATGTTCTTAAATTCCCTTTCTTAAGCAAGCCTAACACCTATATTGCCTCCTGGTGGTTTGTCCTGCTTTTCTGGTAACATTTTCTGAATTGAGGAGCTGAGGCACAGCTAATCCTGACACTTGCCACTGAATTTTACAGTAGGCATTGGTGTTTTTGTGCAGCAAAGGGTGTTCATGCTTCTGGGCAAAACAGTAAAATAAAGGTGTCCTGCATCAGTTTTGCCCAGTTCACATTAGGAGGTTTTGTTCTACAGCTGTGAACCCTAAGAGCAAAAGCTGATAAAATTGTAGTATATCCCCATTTCAGCAGGTCTTAAAAGGCCCTTCATGCTTGTAAGTATTCAGAATTTTGTTCTTGTTTGAAAGCCTGAATCAGTCGAGCTGATATTAAATAAATTAATGCAAACCCCTCATATCTGGGCTGAAATTTTTAGCAGGAAATATATTTATCTTTTTTGCAGATACACCTTGTGATTTGCCACATATAGAGAATGGAAACCTTGCCCAGTACTATTACAGTTTCAAAAGTTACTATTTCCCTATGCGTAAAGGAAAAAAACTCTCCTATACTTGTATGGTTGGTTACACAACTGAAACTGGCACTCAAGATGGAAGAATAACTTGTACAGCAAAAGGATGGTCTCCAGTGCCACAATGCTACAGTGAGTAAGCTTTGTTCATCTCCTCATTGCTTCCAGCAGGAACATTTCCTAGCTGGTTTTCCTGGGACAAACAGGAAAAGAAGCTGCATAACTGAAGGGATAAAATGTACAGGATGCAATCAATTATTTATGTTGAGACTACATAGGTTTATATATGGAATATTTTTACAATAATACATATTTTATGGGCTTTTAACCATTCATGCTTTTTATAAGAACATAAGAAAATTGCCCAGTTTTCTTATTTTGGGACAACTTAGTTTCCCCTTAGATGTATAATTTCTTGAGCCTCCCTAGCTCTAGATTCCTTGGCTGTATTCCATGTTACTGGTGTTTTGATGATTGGGGCAGAGTTTCTTCAATAGGTCAAGAAAACAAGATTAGATCAGTATAGCTACAAACCCTTTCCTTTGCTTACTGGAGAACAAAAATATTCCATTCTTTCTTTCTAACCAAGCTGTCTTCTTTCCTTCAGAAAAATGCAACAAGCCTCTTTTGGAAAATGGCTCTTTTTTCAGTACAGAAATGTACTTCACAATCCATGAGAAATTGCAATACAAATGTGATCCAGGCTACCACACCCTGGGTGGTGGTACTGAAGATACAGTGCAGTGTCAGCCACAAGGTTGGTCCTTGCAGCCAAGGTGCACTAAAAAACTTGGTAAGATTCTGCATTTTTCTCCTTTTTAATCTATTGCAGATGTATATAATTCCCCTGTCCTTCCTGTATCTGTAGGGCCAAACTGCCTATGACAGGCTGTCATTTGGGTACTCCTAAAGCAGGTTCTCAGCTGTTCCTCTGGGGAAGAACTTGTCAGGTTTCACATGCTGCTGGTTTTGAGCATTTTAATAGATGCAGTTATATGTAAAATGAATCAGTTGAGATGAAATCACACTGTTTCAAATAAATCCATTGCCATACAAACTTTGTGTTCTAAAGGACGAGTGGAAAACTTGTGCAAACAACCGTGTTTGTAATTATTCGTTATTTCCCAAGATCTTGCATGGGATATGACAACTTTTAAGGTGCGTATAAGGAAAACTTCGGAATACTCGCAACAAAAAGTGCAATTAATATCCTGTCTGTGCTTTATTTCTTTGAGAGTCGTGTCAGGTGCCCAGGTTACAGCACGGCAGCTACTCGCGAGCCGTGCGGGAGGTGCCGCTGAACGGGACGCTGCGGTACTCGTGTGAGGAGGGATATCGCACCTCTGCCGGGAGCGCCTCGGACGCAGCGCTGTGCCTCGCACACGGCTGGGCCCTGCCCCCCAGCTGCACCCGTACGTCATTTCTCTTTGGAAACTGTTTTATTCTGCACATAAACGTTGGCAAAGAGGCTTCTTTTATCAGCCTTCCTCAACTGGTTTTCACTGCTGTGTTTTCTTCCCAGGAATAACTTGCTCCTCTTTGAGTGAAGTGGCTCATGGAGGTTTCCACCCTGTGAAGGAAATGTATGCACAAGGAGATGTCGTTCACTTTTTCTGTGACAAACATTATTCTGTCACTGGATCTGACTTAATTCAGTGTTATGATTTTGGGTGGTATCCAGACCCTCCAGTGTGTGAAGGTATGCCGTTTTTATAGTTCTACTATGTCAAATTCTTAGAGAAAAACTAGAACCTTCTTTCAAGAAATACTTTATGAATACAAAATAAAAACACAGGGTTTGCACCACTTTGTAGCCTAAATCTAAATGAAGTGTTAGCCAAAGGGCAGGGAGCCAAGGTAACAGGAAAGGAGGCAGTGGTAATTGGAACTACTTTTCTGTGAACTCTAACAACAGACCAGAAACTGTCTCTTACTGTTGTTTCTCTATTTCATCCTGGAGAAGCAGGAATCAATGCTTACAGGGAATGTTTTAGACCCTGAAGCTCAATAAACTGTGTTCAGAATACATGAAGGTTTAGGCAGGCCTGCTTAATCCTGCCTTGTGGGGTAGGGATGTACCTCTTGAGAGGCATTAAAATTTGTAACAAGGTCCTCCTTGGCTTGTGGTACTTTTCAGAGTTGTACAGCCTCCCCAAACTCCACTTGTTATGAACAGCATTAATTCAAAGGTTGTTCTGGGGATAGAAACACACCTTTAGCAATTGCTATAACTTCACCAGTCATTGGGGCATAATGGAGTCTCAGTAAAGAAAGTTCTGAAAGAATGAAAGGTGAAGCAGTTAAGATACAGAATAGAGCAGCATGGGTAAACCTGTAGTACTGCTTAGACCACAGTCCTGTGTTTATTCTCATGACACAGCAGGAACTTTTCTTGAGTGAGGGCAGAGAAGGTGGAGATGCTCAGGAGGATGAAAACAAGGCCTAAATCTACTTTTGAGGATACAGTAATCACAAACTTAATTTGGAGATAGGAAATGGACTATCATTATTGCTCCTTCTGTAGCATTAGAATTAATGCATAATTTGCTTTAAATATTATATGAATGGAGAGTGTGGGAAATCTCTATTTCCTGGAATCCTTTAAAGAACATTTTATTAGGTCTCTGTGGAGAAATTATAAATTTGTTTATAGAAGTACAATGACATAGTACTTCTATTTTATATTTGTTGAATGCAAAATCACTTGTTTGTTTAAGTCTCCCATTGTATTAAGGAAATTTTATTAAGAAATTACTCTGGGTTAGCCAAAAAAACCTTTTGAGTGATTGGCTTGCATTGTGTATGGTGACCTTAATTGTGTACGTGGTTTTGTTAAGAGAGAATACAATATACAACTTTTTATTTTCAGGTGTAAAAAATAAATGTCCTCCACCACCACTCCCTCATGGCCATTTCAGCACAGCCAGAAGAACATATCATAATGGAGACAAAGTCCATGTACAGTGTACCTTGGGAAGAAGAGGATCTGAGGAAATCCAGTGTGAAGGAGGAAAATGGACATCACGCTCTACCTGCATTGGTTAGTACTTCTGTAGAATGACAACTGAACAGAAATGGTTCTTCAAACCATGCCTTAATTTTCTTGAGAGCTTTAGTTTCTGTATCTGCAAAAGTGTTTGCCTTCTTCTGTCAAAAGCCTTGAGAGGCAAAATGCTGCATATTTTGCAGGCAGTTCGTGGTTCCCAGATTAAAGAGAGAGGATGAGCTAGGTGAATTCAGCTTCCACCTGTGACATCTTCTTTGGAAACCTGGGATTATTACATTATGCAATGCATCAGGTCTGTCTGTTTTAGTACTTTAAAATGAGCTGAGAAAACTGGTTCTGGGTTTCTGCTATGGTTACAGGAATTGTGGATAAACAGGAATCTGAGACGCCACCATCACTCGAGGTAGATGCAGAAATAAGGACAAGCCAAACACATCACAATGAAGATATGAGTAGGTGAACATTGCTTTTCTATTTAAAAGGGATTGTCCAATGCTATTATAGGCATTATATAACTACTCTGCTCCTTTACTACAGGACAGTTCCTTATTCTTGAAAATGCTTTCACGTGCTACAGATGTCAATGTAGCCAATTAATGAAAGGCCATTGTTGCTTATTTCTAAATTACACCAATAAGCCTGCTCTGTATTTGTAATTTTATTTCACATAAAATAGAGAACATTTACTTTTAGTCATATTGTACCCCTTAATATTATTCGGACATGCAAATTCATGAGTATTTTGTTGTTCCTTTGATTAATACTTCCAGTGAGGTTTCTTGAGTAAACATTTCCAGTAAGAAATAAGATGGTCTTGTCACATAAAAACTAATTTGTGTGGAGTGTAAACCAGCAAGAGTCAAAAGTAGACATAAAGTGTAGAGGGTAATGAAATGCATGTCTGCAATCCAGTAAGGCAAGTGTAGAGTTTCTGAAAATGAAATTTGCCAAAGAAATTATATTGGTTTAGATTTTATTTGTATGCAAATTTTTTTGCTCAGTGTAGCATTGGTCTAATACTTTCACCAGTGTTAACATTGTTCTAATCTGATCAAGATTTAATTGCCTGTTTCTCTATCTCATATCAGAAATGCAGCAAGACTGTGCCTCTCCACCTGTGATTACAAATGGTGGTGTTCTGGGCCCATTATTGGCAAGCTACAAAAATGGTTCCTCAGTGGAATATGGCTGTCAGCATCACCACGTTTTGGATGGGCCCAGTACTGTTTATTGTGATGATGGAAACTGGACACAACAACCAACCTGCTTAGGTGAGTCTTGTGAGGAAAAGCAAGTTTTGTCATACCTAATATAGAAAGGGAAAATTGGAAAGAACCTCTGAATAATCTTTTATTACCATCTTTTCTCTTTTATTGGGGATAATAAAGATTCCAGAAATATGAGGATGAACCAAAATTAAATTTTTAGCAGGCCTCTCCTGCTGGGTGTCCTCTAGCCTGTTCCTAAAACCACCCAATTAAATAGATTCCTCTGTTTCCTGAGTGAGCCATTCTGGAATATAGCTATCCCTGTTTCCTGGGAGGATTCTCCAGTTTCTTTCTTCCATATTCTCTATTCAGTTAATTTCTTCCTGTCTTTCAATAGATGATTAGAACGAATGGTGTGGCCATGGCCAAAATGGCTTTTAGATACAATTAATAAAGAATTAACAATGACTTCTTGAACTTTTGGTTTTAAACCTTCAGCCTTTTTTTTTTGTTTTAATTATGTGTCTTTAACTGTTGTTTCATCCTGGCATGGACCTTCTAATTTTTCTGTGTTGCTCTTATGTATGCTGCTCAAAACAATGGATAGAACTCCCTCTAGAAAATTACCAATGCTAGCAGGAATACAAACAAGAGTTGTTTGTTTATCTTTCTTTCCTTCCTCTAATGAAATAATTCAATTTTACTAATATCCTTTGTTAAATTGGCTCACCTTTAAGTTAGTAATCTACTGTGAAAATGAAAATAAACAACCAGTTTTAATTGCTTATTTCTAAATGAAGAAAAGTAACCTCATCTGGACTGAAAGGTCCAGGTCAGCATTTTTGGATCTGAATATTCAAATTTAACAAATCTTGTGAAATAATGAAATCTCATTTCCTGTGAGCATTATTTGTCTCCTAAGCATCCAAATAAGCCCATCACCCTTTGCATGTTTTCTGAGATTTCTTTTCAACGCTCACCTAATCAGACCAGAAAGAGCACATGCAGTGGTTATCTTCAGGAAAATTCCATGTGAATTTGGTGTTATACTGCTTCTCCAGACTGCCAATAACTGAGTTCTCCATGTCTTTCCCACAGCAAAGCATCAATAAGGGCCTTTATCAGCCAATGATTCTCGTGGAACTTGTAGAAATTTATTTTGTAGGTGACCCTCTCTCAGGCTTTGTTGAAGTTGAACAGAGGTTTCAGAAGTTTAACAAGGTTAATCATCTAATGGAAGGCTACACTCTACTGTGTAGTCACTCTACTGTGACCCTGGCACTGGGTTTTAAGAACCCTGTCAGGAAGCATCCATTCCTTTTGCATGTGGTTTTTTTTCTTCTGTTACTTCAGACCATTTCTTTCCTTTTGCATTTTTTTATGCATCTGTAGTTCTTTGTCTTGCGAGATTCAGAAGCATTTTAGAACTATTGACTTGGGTTTCTCTTTCTTGGCTCCTACAAAAGGGAGCTAAGAAATTAGTTAAGGTGGCTTTTTATTAAAATACACTTTTATTTCCTAGAACCATGTACTCTTAATGTAACTTATATGGACAGCAACAACATATCATTGAAATGGAGACGGGAAGAATTCATTTTCCTGCATGGAGATCTCATAGAGTTTGAATGTAAACAGGGATATGATTTTCTCCAAACTGCCATTCCATCTCCTGGGAGGACACAATGTGACCGTGGCAGACTGAAATATCCAAAATGTGTTATTCAAGGTAAAACAATATTTTTAAATTAATCAATCTTAGCCATATATAGAAACTATTTGCTTTGCTTTTAGTGTGGACCTAGAGTCTATTGTAAATAATCAGTGCTTAGGCTTCAACAATACAGATGCACAAGGCATATTGCTTAATATATCCAAGCATGGAAAAGTGTTACACCTTCCTTTGATGGGCAAGGCTGTAGAAAGGAGGGGGAAGCTCTTCTCCAAGCCCAGGAAACTGAAAACTCAGTAGAAAGACAACTGTAAAAACAAAACTTTAATGTTCCTTTATGATAAAGCTGTCAATTTGTTAGTTGCTTATGCTGAATGTTTCTGAAATGTTTTTATTGTTATTGCAGCTGCTACAGAAAAATGTGGCTCTCCGCCATCTATTGCAAATGGAACTCTCACTGTCCCAGCACTGCCCCAGTATGACAGTGGTTCTTCAGTTCAATATATCTGCTCTGACTATCACTTTTTGCAAGGCTCTGAGAGAATCTACTGCTCTGAAGGACAGTGGACTTTGCCACCAGTTTGTATAGGTAGGTGTGAGAGATAAGATAAATAAGCACTTATTTCTCTAAATAATTCATAGCCTCAAGGAGCAGCTTGGCCCTGACCTGTAAGGGCCATCCAGGCCAACTCCCTGCAATGAGCAGGGACAGCTGCAGCTACCTCAGGTTGCTCAGAGCGCTGTCCAGCCCGACCTTGGGTGTTCCCAGGAATGGGGCAACCACTGCCTTTCCGGGAAAACTCTTGCAGTGTTTTACCACCCTCACTGGTGGTAATGTCTTTCTTATGTCTAGGCTGAATCTACCCTCTCTGAGTTTAAAACCATAATCCCCTGTCCTATTGCTACAGGCTCTACTAAAAAGTCTCTCTTCATCTTAGGCTTATAAGTTTAGGTTCTGGAAGGGTGCAATGAGGTCTTCCTGGATCCTCCTTTTCTCCAGACTGAACAGCCCCAATTCTCTCTAAATTCAGATACTTAAAATTTATAAATTGAGTATTGTCAACTAGAACTTTTAGATCTTATTTTGGTTTTTTCAGTTAGAAAGTTTTAATAGAAACAAGTAAAGCTCATCTGGCTTCTTTTTAAATTTCCGTAACTATGATATGCCTGCAGTATAATTAGGCAATGGGAAGTCATTTACAGTTTTAGTGTAGCATGGTCAAAATGATGCTGTTCCAAAAAAAATCAATTTATTAGACCTGATCAAGTCTCTCTTTTTTAGGGCCATGTACTTTGTCAAAAAATGAAATGGAGAAAAATAATGTGCTGCTACAAGCATTCTACGCAGATCAAGTTTACTTTTACCACGGTGATTATGTTGGATTTTACTGTAAACAGAACCATTTTGGAGCAGAATCTGGCACAACTTTATTTCAAGTACAGTGTAAGAGAGGACAGCTGACCTATCCAAGGTGTGTTGAAAGAGGAAAACAAGCATGGACTTGAGGAAAGCCTCCAGGAAAGGTATGTACATGTTCTTTATCTCCTATTAACAGGTGAATTAGGGCAGCCTTGTGTTCTCCAGGTCTCTCCAGTCAGCTTCGAGAAATGAGAGCTCAGGGATGGTGCTGGGTCCGAGCCAGAGGAGGAGGGATGGGAAAGGCCTTTGGGGTATGAGGGTGCAATATTGGCATACACATGGAAAAATCAGGAGGAAGGAGTTTTATAAGGCCTACAGGGAAAAACTTGAGGATGCATCACAATCTGCAGGACTTGAGCAAAAGGCCACCACGAGATGCTGAACACGTGCCCTTTGGGAGGATCCTCACAGACAGAAGGAGGGGGTTTGTGATACAGAATACAGCTAAATTGAGATTCCATTTCATGTTTAGCTATCATTGTCCAGGGAGAAAGGAGAGGCCTGTTTGTACATCTAAACAGCACCCATGTCTCCCTTCACAGGTAAAGAGCCTCTAAAGTGCAAGGCTTGAGGAGCAATATAAAACACTAAATATAAAAAAAGTTTTTAAGGGATCTGTAAAACTACTTAAAACCTAACAATATACAAATGTACTGAGTAGTTAATTATTATTTTTAGAACTATTGTAAGAATATTAAAATCCAAGTCCTTTGCGTGATTCCCTACGACACTTGAATATTGGTACTCTTAAGGTTCTGCCTGTGACCGTGTGTGACTACAGCTATGAAGAAAATCCAGGAATATCAACAATGTTTGCCTTGCATCCATTTCGGTCTGTTTTAATAAAAAGATTCACTAGAAGGGTGTCATCTGTCTTTTATGTCTAAACTCATCTGTCTGGGAAATCATAGCATGTATGGTGCTATGTATGGGTTTCCGTGGCTTTTGCAAATGTTACATGAATGAATAAAACAACAAAAAGAAATGAAAGCATTCAGGACTAGATAAATTCTGCTTATTTAAATCAAAACCCAGTCAACTAATAGGTGGAAAAAAAGGCTGATAAAAGTATTTTACACAGTGTATATAACAGCAATACCCTTCTTCTTACAGAGCAAACTGGGGGAAATGGAGGGAAAGGGAGTAAAAGGCCCTTCCTGGAACATCTGGTGGAAGGAGAACTCATTTACCCTGTCACTTCTTCTGGTTGAACACACAACACTGGCTGTGTGGCTGTGAGCAGAGGACAGGATGAGGGGCACTGCAGATGTAAAGGCAGCATCTTGATGACTTTTGAGGCAAAGAATGCATCAAATACTTGTGCTTCATTGGCACTGCTGCTACTAAATCACCTACCTCGTGTAGTGATGTGCCCCATTTTCTTATTCATTGTTTTAATCCTAGTGTAGTAGTAGAATATGTTCTTGTGACCCTTGATGTCCTTTGCAAGTGGCACTCTGAGCTTCAGCTTTTCCAACATTATCCATACATACCACATCAGTGCCATGGACAGCTCACCTTGGAGCCTGTTCTTGCCTCAATCCCTTGAACATTGATTTCTTTTCTGCTTCAGAGATCTCTGTGAAGTCTCTGATTATATAAGCTAGTCCAGGTAGAAGTTTTTCCTCCTGAAGATGAGAATTGAATAATCTTGTGCTTGCAAGATTCTGTGCTTCAAGACCTACAAGCCTTTCTGGACTCCTATGACTCCCAAGCAATCCCATCTACTCTTTTCCTAAATAAGTCAAAGTCTGCTCTCCTAAGGTGCCTGATTTGTACTCTGGTACTCTGCTTTTCTCTCTCTCCTCTGAATCACGAACTGCAGTAGTACATGGTTACCACAGCAAGGCTGCCACTGATTTCCACAGGCACCTCCTCCTTGTTACTGAAGGGCAGAGGGGGCTGGGGGTGGCACAGACTGGCCCATCCAGAACCTGGATCAGGAAGTAGTGCCCACCTTCACCTAGAAACCCCAATTACTTGCACCCCAACCTCTTGCCTTTGCAGGAAATATCTGTCTCAAGCCCCTCAGAAGAACTGGTTCTGGCTAGAGACTTCCTTGAGTTGTTCAAAGGAGACTCCACTTACTTGCTTTTTCTGCTCAGGCACTCAGGACACTCACCCCAGGCTCATTTCCAAGGAAGTGCATGGAGAAGAAGGCAGGAATAGACAAGGCCAAACACATTCTATGTGCTGAGCATCAAATTAGCTGTCAGCTTTAATTCTTGTCTCAGTATGCCATCAAAGTCAGCCTGTTTATAGTACACAATTGTTAATAAAAATAACAGTAAGATAATATAGAATGGATAAAATGCAAGCACAACCCTTTGGCTGGATAAAATGTAAATACATTTACAAAACTAGATCTAATGTGGATAATAAGCAAACACAATCAGCCAATAATAAAAACAATAATAAATTCCAAGACAGTAAATTAACTAAGCTGCAAATAAAGCACAGCAACAGGGAAAACACCAAGAAAAGTTGAGCTCAAATCACTGGGTGGGTTGAGGGCTCTTTCATTTCCACAGCTGGGCTCCCTCATGCCATTTCCATTTACCCCTGCCACCACGGTCCTGTGTGAAGAGGAAAAAAAAGGGAAAAGGCATGAATACCAATCCTGACACACCACAGAGCAGTGGCCAGGCAATTTCAGCAGAACTGCTTCCTACAAGCCCATGTCTTTGGCAGGGAGCACTTACTTTCACACTCAGGGTATGTAATCACTCCATCCAGGCACTGCGCTCTGAATTTGTCAGCCTGGGAAACCGGCCGGTGCCTGTTCTTGCACCCAAAGACAATGGGATCCCCCGAGTTGTAGTAAAGGCTCGACTGGCTGGAGGACTGCAACTGAATATTTTTCCTTTCCATGGTTTTCTGATCCAGGACACAGTTCCCTGCAAAAATACTTGTGTTATTTGTAGATCTCACATGGGACAACTGATGCTCTGTTGGCAGCCCCTGAGTGCCCCGAGGGCCCCTTTCCCCAGCACTGTCTCCAGCTCAGGTGTGCTGGGCAATGACTTCTTGGGAGCACTGCCCCTCCCTGCCTGCAGCTTCAGGAGGCTCAGAAAGGCTTTTCTGCTTCCTTTCACGCAACAACAGAGCAGCTAAGCTGATGAGGGGATGACTTACTTCCTGGTGTGCAGCGTGGGTATTGCAATGTCCCCTCCATACACTGTACTCTGAAGTCAGGAGTACTCGGGTCTTTCAAATATCCCGGTTTACAGCTGAATTCAATGAAGTCACCCGATGTGGAATACAGCTTGGTTTTTGCAACCCATTTCAGCTCAATGTTGTTTCTGTCCATATCTTCTTCTGATGCTGTACAGGCCACTTGAAAAAGTCAAGAGAAGAGTGTCAGCACTTCATACAGACACACCACAGGTGACTGTTTTGCCCCTAGAGACTATAAAAGTTCTTCACATCAAAAAATGCTTCCAAGTACTTGTTCTGACCCTCTTACTTGCAACAGAAAAGACATTCACATCCAAGCTAAAGGGAAAAAAAAACTCTGGAAAAGCCTTGTCACACTGACAGTCACGCAGGGCAAGAATGAAGCACAGGTGGGGAAGACACCAGGCACCAATGAACTTCCCCATATACTTTTTGAGATCCCTCCTTCCTTTCTGCTCAGTACTTCTCTAAATTTGTTTTCTTGTCATGGAGGCAACTCCTGGCTTTCCCAAGTACTGCCACTCATGCAGACCCACCCTCCTAGCTCACAGCCTGCTAGGTGGAAGCATGTCCAAGAGTTCTGCACGGTAATGGAGATCTCCTCACAGAGAGTTGTTCAGCCAACTCCCCTCCTCATAGACTTGTTGGCAGCAGAGGAGACTACACAAGCTGACTTTAAGAAGAATCTCCTTTGGGACCAAAGGAGGACTTACTGCCATTCTGCCCTGCCAGCATTCTGGCCCCAGCACCAGTGCTGCTGCATCAGTGCTGCCCTCAGGGTCTGAGAAAACAAGAGGAACAATCACACAGCCTTTGGCCACCCAGCACATGCTTCAACCTACCTAGGCAAACTGGGGGGCTTGTCCACTGCCCATTAAGGCAGGTGATTGTCGGAGATCCTTTCAAGATATAGAAATTCGGGCATTTGTACTCCACAGTATCACCTTGTCGATACTCTGGCTTGGCAAAGGAAAGAAGATCTCCACTTTCAATACGTGGAGGGGTGCCACATCTCCCAGCTTGTCCTGAAAGAAATTTCCCAATCAGAGAGGAAGTTTGACTGCAGAAGAGGTCTGATCAGAAACACCACCCACGGTATGTTGGCACTACTCAGAGAAGCAGAGGAAAGCAGAGAGAAAACCAAACAGCTGGCAGGAGCAAGAGTTTCTCATTTCTCCAGTGTTGAGACTCACAACTACCAGTTCACCCCATTTGAACACAGCTGAAGTGCTTGCAGCTGTCTGCAGGACTTCATCTTGTCCTGCATGAGGGAAGCCCCCTGGGTCACTCAGCTTGGTAAACTCATCCCATCTGAACAGAGACCTTGGCCTTGTCCTGAGTGTGCCAGATCCATTGCAGCTGTGTGTGGTGAGGGCACTGAGATGCTAAATGCCAGTGAGGCAGCTTCATGGTGGTATCACTGACAGGAGACTGGATAGCGAGAGATAAATTACCTTTGCATATTGGCAGCTCTGTCCACGTCCCATTCTGGCACACTACAGCGGGAGCTCCGGTCATCTTAAAATTTTCCCAGCACTGATACTTTGCACTCTCCCCAGGGAAATACCTGGACTTTTTAACATCCTCAATTCTACCACCAGCAATTTCTGGAGGAGGTTCACATGTCACATCTGAAAAGAGACACAGGTGCAGTCACCTTTGCAGTTGTTAAGATGTTCATCTATACAACCAAAAGTGAAAGGAATTAGCCTTGTTACAATTGCTGTACAGATTTTCTGCCTCAGGTGGCTCATAGGAGTTCCCCATGGGGAAAGCAATGAGGGGTAGCAGTGGCAGCAGAACACTCTCTGGGACTCTCAGGAGATGGCAGGGTCAATAGGAGTTTCTGGAAAAAGCCAGCGTTTCTGTACTCATGCACAAGAACCACACCAGCCTTGTCTCTCCCCAGGGAGCCCTGGCCTTCCTGGAAACCACAGGGGTGGCAGCCAAACTGATGCCCTGCTGAAGTGCAGAGCTCTGGAGGGTTGGCAGTGCTGGAGGAGCATGTCAGCCTGCACTGCTCAGGGCTGGGTAAGCACAGCCAGCTCCACAGAGCTGTGCTCACCCTGTAGCCACAGACTGGGACAGAGGACTGGAGCTCAGCACCTGAATGTTGCTTGTCATGGGAATGATCTTTTCACTTCCATGGCCCTAGCAGATCTTACATGGTTTAGATCTGGGTCTCTGCTGGGGCCTGCATTGTTCAGAGTGGAGCCCTGCAGAAGAAGAGCTGCTTTCCTGCCCTACTGCTGCTTCCATTCAGCTTTGAACACCAGAGAGAAGTCCACTGAAAGTGGTGGACACCGGGGAAATACCAACAGCATCTAGGAGAATGACAGAGCAGCACATTTTAGGCCCTGCTGCTTCAGGAATGTTTTTGCTATTGATGGAAAAAAATCCAGTATTTCTAGAAGCATCAAATTAAAGTGCCATGCAAGGAAGCAACAGCAAGTACAAAGTTGGGGTAGTCAAAGAAAACAGAAGTCAAAAAGTTAAAATCTTTAGAGTATTTAGGTAGAGAACTGGCTGCCTCTACACTAACAGGCAAGAGGAAAGCACAGATTCCTACCTCTGCAAACTGGTGCTTGTGACCATTGACCATTTGAACAAACGACGTAATTTCCCCCTGTGATTTGAAAGTTGCTTTCACACTGGTAGTGCACTCTGGCCCCGGGCAGGTAGCGCTCCAGCGGGGCGCTGACCACGCGCCCATTGGGGATTTCAGGCGCAGCCCCACAGCTGACATCTGCAAAGAGAGGAGCGTGTAGAGAGCAATAGAGGACTCACAGAACACGGCATTCCACAGCTCCTGGGGAGCAAAAGCAGGCTGAGTAATGCACAGCACTTTCTACAGGCAGAAAAAGAAGATATTATGGTTTATTTCGCAGTGCTTCAGCATGCAGCATTATGTTTGCCTCAAGTGACTAAAAAGAGAGAAGTCCCAGAGATAAGCCAGGTGTGCTGTACAGCATCGTGTGCCACCGGGCTGGGAAGTGACGTGATTTATTCACTATTTGAAGGTACCTGTCAGCAACTGACATGCTTAGTGATGTGAAAATAAGATCCATTACCCTACAGTTATCTCCACCTTTGCAGCATTCCTCCATAACGTCTGCCTGCTTGATTTCAGCAGAGAGCCAGGATTCAGCTGCCAGCTCTAGCCCACAGGGAGACGATTGCTTTGCTGATCTCCCCTGCTTCTTGCTTCCCAGAAGCCAGAAAAATAGGTCTTGTAGCAGCTTATTCAAAGCAAGTCACCTGTTGGCCTGACTCACTTGCATGTCCAAGTTAAAATTATTTTAATTCACAACATTAAATGCCAAGAAGGATCATGGATTACTTAGAAGTAGAACCTGTACCTTGACAGAAGGGTGGTGCTGTCCAGTTTCCTTGTTTGCAGATAATTTCAGGGGAACCAACAGTCAGGAACCCTGAATTACACTGATAGCGAATTGTTTCACCAGGCTCATAAAATCTCTTTTTTCTGCCTTCAAACTGAGAATTGGCAACTTTTGGAACACTTTCACATGGCATTTCTGAAAAGATAAAATAAATCTGATGCTTGTGCTACTGTGATACACATTGACGAAGTGCACTTTTTCCATCAAACAGGTGCTTTCTAGAGCTATTTCTAACATCAGCATAGTCATCTCTCACAGTGGACTATATAATTATAGAACTATAATTAGTTAATAATTGTATCAAAGGTAGCACATAGAAGATTAAATAAGTCATTCCCCCAAATATGCACAGACTTCCATCACTGAAATATTTTGATTCTGTTTCTAAACATGCCAGAAAGTTTACTGGAGGCTTTGGTCCCTTGCTGCACTGAAGTGATTTCCATCACTGAGGCACACAGCAACTTTTAATCACTAGTGGACTCTGTAGAAAACAGATCCTTGGATCATGAGGATGTGCCTAGGACTCATCTGGCAGAGATATGAACTGAACCAAGACTGCAAGAATATGAAGGAATATTTAAAAACTAAGCTGCATTCAGAAAGACAGTTTTGCATCCAATCAGGATTGCTCTGAAGACATCCATGATGGAAGATAAGATTCCACAGCAAAATATAGAGTGGAAAAAGAGGCTTTTACTGATCAACCTCCAGTTTTAAATTCTTTCCATTCCCTTGCTAAATGCACTTCAAAAAAAGTAATTTTTGATATTACCCAAGCATGAAGGAGCTGCAGTCCATTTTCCCATAGAACAATTTCTTTCTGTTGGTCCATCTAACATGTATCCAGAACGAGAAACATACTTAAATCTAGCACCAGCCAGATAAATTGTTTTCCCTTCTCTTTCAATTTTTAAGTTTGGATTTTCCAGCCTGGGAGCATCAGCACATTCCAAAGATTGTGGTGGTAAACATGGTTTTTCTAAAAAACACAGATGACACAGATAAACAATAATGCAAGACAATTAATATTGCAACTGCAACTAAGTAATAAATAATTTACAGAATACAGGACACTACTTAAAGCCCCCAGTCAAAACTGAGATTCTATAATGCAACATACTAAACAAACAAATGAGCACACAGCTCTTTAGGGACTACCTGAAAATTATATACGCCATCTCAGATAAATCTGTGTAAACGAAAAGACTGCAGTTGTTTGCACTCTTTTTAGCAACTTATGTTCTACTGCTGCTCTGCAGTTACCTGTTCATGATAATCTTAGGTAAATAACAGCAGCCTCCTGCTCATGATGACTGCAAATGGGTAACACAGATATTCATAATAAAATAGATGGAAAAGAAATATGCCAGTACTGACCCACACAGTGAGGTGGTGATTGCCATTTCCCTTCTATACAGGTTATTTCCTTTGTACCCATGAGCTGGAAACCCTCGGGACATGAAAAAGCTGCTTTACTCCCATTCCTGTAGTTTCTTCCTACTGTTGTCTGCTGAGCTCCAGGCACCTGAGGTGGAGGTGGGCACATGCCCTCCTCAGCTAAGGACACATATTCATGTTACAATAGAACAAAGAGAAAGTGTGGCAGTTCATCAGAGATGACAACACAAACAACCAAGACAACACTGGCGCTAGATAACTCCAATAGCTATGTCAAGCTTCAATTAATACAATGATCCTTTTGCTCTGCATCAGAAACACCAGAGCTGCCTTCAGATGCTCATATGCTTTCAGAGTTGTAGAAAAGTCACAGTTGTCTGCACCAAGATAAGCTGGAGGTTCTTGTAGCCCCTGCTTTCCATTTCACACAGCTGCACACTTGTGCCCTGGTCCTCTCTTTATAATGAACTGTTTTAGGAAAACTGAACCAACTTCTGGAATTCGTGTTTTATTTTTTCTTCAGACTTAGCTGATAGAGCTAAATGAGAAAGCTAAAAGAAAATAAAGAAATAGGCTTAAAATTTGCCACTCCAGGAATGAAGGGCTCTTTCTGCCAAAGGAAAGAAAAAGGGAGAGAATGAGGTAGGTCCACGACAGAGACCTGAGGAGACTTGCAGAGCTTGGTTTCTTGCTTCTAGTGGTTCCAGAAAACTAAGGTAGGGACAGTGATGGCCATACTTCTCCCACTTCCATGCATCATTTCCCAAAAATCTGGTATAACCAAAGCAGGGAATGAGGCAATGGTTGTTTACAATCATGCTTTCTACAGACAATATCCTGCTGTACTTTGCAAAGAGGCAGCCCTGCAGGCATTAACCTCTGGTATATGTTACATATGGGCAGCCTCCTCTGGGTCTGTGCTTTTGCATTAGCCAACTCAGCTTTTTTCTCCTAATTTCACTACGAAGCAATTGGAAAAAATGGAGGAAAAAAAATCAGGAATAGAAAAACTTTGAACATTTACAGGAAATAAAGGAACTTGAGCTATGTGCTCTCTGATTTGAATCAGGGTAAAGCCCTTTTGAAGAACTGAGTTTAAATTTGCCACTGCATCTTTTCTCACACCAGAAGTGCCAGTGACAACCATTCCAATTGTCAGAGTAGAGAGGATTAAGTCTGCCTGACTAAAGTAGTGCATCTCTAAACCTAATTAACTGCTCAAATGATGGCCATAGCTACCCTTTAGCACATGATCAAGTAAGCATTCCTATTTCAGCCTAGTGATACAGCAACACTAAGAATCCTTAATCATGACCATTGATCATACCTGCATCAAAAGAAATGGTGCAAATGTAAGAACACACCTGTACATGCAATCTCTGGTATCCATCTCCCAGACACACAAGTTGCCTGTTTAATATTTTCATCAGCTGATGTACATCTATAATGGATAACTTGGTGGAACCCAGACTTGCTTCTTGACATGGCATATTGGCCAGAGCACACCAGCTCAACATCCTCTGGAATTACACACCGAGGGTATGCATCTGAAAAAGAATAAAAAGAGCTTAAAAATAGATTTAGATCTGGTAGTATGTACTGATGAAGATTTCATCAGTTGTAGAGAAGTTCCATGTGGCTGAGGAAGAACTTTACTGAGTGGGTGCTTGAGCAGGAAGGTTGAACCAGATGACCCAGTGTGGTCCCTTCCAACCTCACTCATTCTGTGAAAAGGATTAATCCACATAAAAGTGGTTAGGATGGGATAAGCCTAACACATTGTGGCTATTAATATTACTTTTAATTCCTTTTAATAGTTGATTTTAACCCCTGTGCAAGTGCCTACATTTCCTTCCCTTTACAAAGCTGTAGGTGCAGAGTCTTTCCAGGGTGAAGCACATGCTTTCATTTAAAAGGAGTCAATTAAAACCACTTAGTTTTGATGCATAAAACTACAGCATGTCTGGCTACATACTGATGGCTAAAGTCCTTGAAATTTTGTATACAACTATGTTACACTCACGTCTAAAATATTATGGAAACAGATTACCAGCACAAATAGGTAAAGGCTTCCATTCTCCATTAAGACATTTTATTTTCATTTCCTCAGTATTGTCAGAGCCTGGTTTACATCTACAAATTACTTCATCACCATGTGAATACTGAGTCTGGTCTGCCTGACGCAGAAGAACATTCGGGATAGAGGAAGGTGATTCACAGGGCGTTCTGTCTTCTGTTGAAAAGAGCAGAAGTATCCCACAATAATACTGGAGTCACATATCAATAACTGAAAAAAAACTTACATAAAAACAACTGTATTTGCATTTGGTGAACCAAACCTACACCCACTAAATGTAGCAACACAGTTGGAGTATGTATATTGTTTTAGTCAGTTTGCTAAATTACTCTCCTGTCTTTTCCCTTCCTTTTCTAACACTGGCACGATCCACAAGTAGCTTCAATTTACAGTGCTTTCCCAAACCGTCGGTACATAAACCATAAAGAGTAACCATAAACCTTCAATTAATTCAAGTCACCTGAATCCCTGATTCTGATCAGTCAAAATTATAGTTGATCATACACCTACACATTTGCAATGTTTCAATTAGAATCATTACAAGAACTGAAGCCCGTTGTCAAGTGTCTTAGAGGACCGCAGAGCTGTCGCCTCTCTGTGAGAACTACAGTTCCTGCTTTGGGCTGCTGCTGTGGCTGTGGCAGTGACAGCACAAGGTAATGGCTTGTCATGCAGTTTTATCTTATTATTTTATTACTTTGAACACAACATTACATCTGCAAATATGTAATCTTAATTGTGAAAATATCTATGATGTAATTGCCTGCAGAGAATGACAGACTTCTCAGAAGTAAGAGTTATGTAGATTACCAATGCACGAGGGAGGAGGTGACCACTGTCCATCAACACATTCTATTTCCTTTGATCCAACCAACTTGAATTCGCCGTTACATTCATATTGCTTTCTGTCCCCATGCTGGTACTGTTCCACAGAATCATCAACAACACCTCCATTGGCAATTTCAGGGGGAGGTCCACAGCCTGTGACACTCGCTGGAATCAAGAGATCAAATCTATGTACTCAATACTCTCACCACAGCTATATGTTAAGTACAACATGAAAAAAATTGAATTTGTCACTTAAAGTGAAGAAAAATCAGTGGAATGGGTTAAGCAGGTCATTGATTTACGCCTTTGAACATCTGGATTTGTGCTGGGCTGGAGATCACAAACAGCTACGTGTGACCCTGGATCACTCTTGTCTCTCACCTCCACACACTGTCAATGCCTGCTCTGATAAAAGTGATTGATAAAACCAACTCAGTTTTAAGAAAAAAAAAGTGTTACAACAATAGCAACTTCAGTATTCTTCAAAAAAAATTAAAAATTACAATTCTGCAAGTAATAATAACCTATGTCCTAAAATTCACCCAGCAAGTTATATATACATATATATATATATACACACTGTATATTAAAAGAATTCACTTTTGATGCAGTGAGTGGAACTCCTATTAAGGGAGCTTAAAATGTTCCTGAGCTAAAGAGCCAAATACATGATATAGACTTGCTTTTAAATGCAAAAGAGAGTGAGCAAAAAGAAGGATGACAAAGTGAAAGTCATCAAGAAAGCTGATTGAGTGGGAAGAAAGGGAGGTCAGAAATATGAGGTCCTTTCATCCACTCAAACTTCATGGAAGCCTATGCACCTCATGAGAGGGCTCAGCAGCAGCACAAGAAACTCTTCTCAGATGCCAGGAAGTTGTGCTCTATATTAAAAAGGATAGAAAGTACAGTATATATACTTTTTTTAAATTTTTGAATGAATTTGTGCTTCCTACTATATGAAACTAAAGATTTCACAGGAAAATCCTTCACGGGGTTTCTTTTGTTTGGATCCAGCTCTGTGTTATCTCCAAAAGAGTTCTTTTGCTTGAATTTCATGTGATCAGAAAAAAAGAGCACAGCATGGGATATCTGATGAGTATCAAAACTAGGCAATGGCAAAACTTAGGACATCTGGAACGTAGTAAGAGAGGCCACTGTTCAAATTAATCATTGCCATACTGCACATTATTTATACAGTTTTGAACAATAACATTTTTTTCGAGCATTAAAGTCAATACTCTGATTAATGTTTTGTGCAAGCCATTTACCAGCTCAGTTTCAGTTATTGCAGAAGAATTACCTTTACACACTGGTGGTGCTGGAAACCATCCAAAGTCATAGCACTGAGTAGAGGCAGGTCCCACCCTTATGTATTTGTTTGCACAGGTAAATTTCACAACATCTCCACTGCGGTATTTGTCCTCCTTGGGAGAGAAATCTCCATTGCGCAACAGTGGCAGCGCACATTCTATTTCTACAGACAAAAAAAATTTTAAAATAGAGTCTACAACCTACAGAAAGTACATTAAATGCTACTGGTTTGAACAAAACCAAAGAAAGTCTTTAAAAAAAAGGTTCACAGATTGTATACAGAGTCACTCTGATTAGCAAACACAAAAATATTCACCATGACACTGGGGTGCTGGACTCCATTCTCCATTTTTGCCACACATTGTGGTATCAGTTGGCATATTATTTGTAGTTTTATATCCCTCCAAACATGAATACTCAATTGTATCTTCAGGCATGAACACAGTTTTATTTGTGTGGTAAATCAAAATGTGCCCTGATGCTTTACATGATTCTGTGGAAAAAAACAAATTGCATTCGTTATCCAGAAACACTGCCCTTTGGAAGCATCATCCTGCAGGTATATTTGAAACATCAATAATTCCGCATTGCCAGAATATTATTATAGAATATGCAGCATATTCACATATTAACTATTGCATTAGTCTTCAGAAATGTGTCTAAAAGTAATATTTAGCATACATATTTCTTCCTTAGATTCAATTATTTCCTTCTGATTATTATTATTATTAATAATAATAATTTTGGTGTCACAGCAAATGATTTGTACTGCTGTTCCCATGGTCAATTGTGAGTGGGTCAGAAAAGAAGCCACAAAATCCTAAAGGCAGTCTGAAATAAAAGGACAAGATAAAACAGCAGCAAAACCTGGACAATATTATGACAAATAACAATAGAAGATTAAATCTCCTACTGTACTACACCTGTGTTCAGGAGAGGAAGGAACTTTAAAATAATGAATCCAATTTGTCTCCAATTTGGTCACATTTAAATAAAGTTCTTGGCAGAATGCCTTGGTTCACAGACAGTGCGTCATAAACTGGGAATAAATTTGGGCAAATGCACCTTGTATCAGGTAAGAACCACTGAAGAGGTCAGTGATTACCATTTACTCAGCACTAAAAAGTTCCAAAAAGATCCTTCATGTTTTCTCTGTATTTCTTGGAGCCTGAGAGAGGTTAATCTCTGGAGGATCAGTCCTCTGTCTGTCTCCCTCTGCCCAGTAAGAAACCTCTACAAATCAAACTGACAAAACTCTGTCACTAGGGCAGACATGGTGTCCTGTGGACTCCATGAAAGGGAGCTCTGAAACCTTCAGCTACTCACTGATGCACTTTGGAGGTGGAGTCCAGCCACTCTCTTGGCAGCGTGTGTGTCCCATTTCTTGTCCTTCTGGAGTCACAAAGCCAGTATGACATCTATATAAGATCGTCTGTTTTAAATTGAATGTTCTGCTCCCCGAGTTCAAATAGCCATTCTCAAAAATTATATTCTCGCATTTTTCTGAAAAAGACAAGATTTCTTCCAAGTAAAGCACTGCCGAACTACATGCATATAAATCACAGTAGAAGGGTAACAATAGAAGCAGCAGCAAGATTTAGAAAATGTTTAATACGTGGTCAATGGAATACAGTTTTAATTTAACACATTGTTAATACATAATGCTTAATATGCTGTTTAAATGGATGGAAGTCTTGGTTGGATGTTTTAGTCTTATATTCTGAGAGAAAACTTCTGTATTGTATTAAATTCTTTACTACTAAATCATTCTGTGAAGGAGAGCCTTCATTTTAAGAAATTACCACCACAACAAATAGTTTTAGATAGAAACCTCACCAAAATACAAGCACTCACTTTTACGGGTGCATCTCGGAGGGGGTGCCCAGCCATTCCTTGTGCATGTGACTTCTTCATGCTCAGCTTGGTAGTCAGTGTAGCAGCCATAGCTGACTCTTTCACCTTCCTTGTAAAAATCGACCCTGCCGTGGTATGGGAAATAAACATTTTCCACCTCTCTGATGGAACATTTTTCTAAAGAAGGAAGGAAAATACATTTAACCACAGAAATTTCTACAGCAAGAACTGAGGGAAATTAATCCTTAGGAAGGCAGTTACTAAAAAACAGGCCTCCAAGCACCCTTCTGTAGCCTTGTATCACAAAAAGACACACGTGTGCAAATCTGAATGGAAGCGTGTTTCAGTACCTTGTGATTAATGGACCACAGGAACACAAGTGGAAGTCCCTATGTAAAGTGATATGAGGTGGCCTAGTAACCAAAAATCTCTTATCTATTGTTCACAGGCAATCTTAGCTTACTTCAGTGCCTCTCACATCATGTGCACCTGCTCTAGGTTTGGTCTGATATATCTCTGAAATGTTGATGTATGCCCAGAGTGCTTTCCAACATTTGCCTCCAGAAGATTTTATCATCTCTGTAGGAGTGTATCAGTGTCTCAAACCAGCTCTAGAGATTTTAGCAACAGCTTAGCACACTGCTCTAAGGCCTCCTGGCCACAAAAACCCAGACATAAAGCAGATGGCTGAAGGAATGTTGTATTGTGTTATCTGAGTGACTGCTCCTTTCCTCCAGGCAGGGCTCCATTCATTTCCTGCTCTGAGCACTACTCCGCTGAGGGCAACAAGGAAAGAGCAACCTTTTGTAACCCACTTTAGTGCCCTACCAGTAGGTAGGAACTTTGCTGTGACTGAAGATACGTAGGAGGAGGCCTCATCTCGCTCTTTTAAATTTAAGTCTAATTTATTTTAAATCTGAGTCAGTGTATCTGGTTCTCTTGCTGATGCCATGATCAATTTCAGCTTATTGCAAGAGCGTGACACCTTTTCAGCACTAAAAGCTTTCCAAAGGGACCAGGCAATGGTTCTCAGAGAGGACTAAGACTAAATGCCAAAGTTCCCAAGCCACAGAAGTGAGAATATATTTACATAGAGTAGAAACTCTCTATGTGCAGATCAAAGTACATGCTTGCACATTACCCAGAAGCCAGAGAAGAGGAAGGTTTCCTATATATTTCTTACTCTAATGAATATTTTCAGGAGTAAAGAATCTTCAAAATCCAGAAGCATAATTTCAGCCTGACTCATTTCAGAGTGTCCCTAGCTGACAGTTTGTGCTCTGCAGAGAGGGAGACAGTCTGGGTGCAGTTTCAGGGGTCAACTAAAGCAGTTTGACTTTTAGAAGCTGTTTTGGCTTGTGTTCCATGAGAACAATTTCTGCTGCACAGATCTTTGATAATTATAACAGAATTGAGCATATAGTGGAAATGTACTTACTCAGGCATTTTGGCTCTGGAGACCAGCCCCCTACAGAACAGGTAATTCGAACCCAGTACTCTCCAGTGGGGGTTGAATAGCCATCCAAGCAGTGATAATCTACAGTCTGTCCAAATCTTTTTGGAAAGCCACTGTATCTGTAGTACTCTTGTGAACGACTTAACCTGCCATTTTCTATATCTGGATAGTCACACGGTTTCCCTTGAAATAGAATGTAACAGCAACAATATCAACACATGCATGATAAAAAGCTCAGGACACAATTAATTCAGATTCAGCTTCATCATCTGAGTGTTTTCAGAAATGGACAGAACTGGGCCTGCACAGCCTGGCAAATCCTAAGGAGTGCAGGAACAAACACACACTACTCCTGAGTCTTTGCCAGTGCCTATAGCTGTGTTACTTCCCTCAATTCCATTGTAACCAACAGAAATCCAGCCAGCATTCTCAGCAGACTCCTGAGGGTGATTCATGAGACCAAAGTTAGTATTCATTCTACAGTGAGATGACACTGTAGAGGGTCTTGATTAAATTTACTATTCTGACCATAATGGGAGCCCAGTCATCTGGCTCAGATATAGAAACTGAACTGTGCACTCTTAAAATTGAGATGACTCCTGCCACCACTTCTATTTGTGACTTTTGGGATCCTGCAACAAAAGCTCTTTCTGACTCTTCTCATTTTTATTTTAAAGCTGCAGCATTTTAATTTTCTCCTCTTGATTCCTCAAAAGAACTGACCCTTTCCAGGGACAAGTCAAGGTCGGAAGGAGATTCTCAGAAGCTTCCGTTCGAGTTGACTGAGCACCCTCCTGAAATGCTCTGACTCAGAGCCTGCATGCCAGGGCAGGGCAGATCACCCACTGCACAGACCATTCAATAATGAGTGAAGTGGGCTCAGAATGATATCTGAATTTTAGAACCCACTCTAATATAGAGACAACACTAACTCAGACACTAAAAGAGCACATCTCAGAAATAGCTCAAATCATCTTACCCAAAGATTTATTTACAACACTGATTTCATCAGGGTTTCTCTCACGTTCTGTTTTATTTTCAGTGACCAAAGATTGAAGAATGTTAAATTATGAAACTAGCTGCTAATTTACATATTTATTTTTTATACTGTACCTCCTGGCCAAAACTATCATTGCAATGATGGGAAGTTTAAGGCAAGAAAGAACTCATCAACCATCCAGAACACCTTCCTTTATTATCTGACAGGTTATAAAATAGATAGAACCCTGTGACTGTCCATAACACCAAACCACAACTCAAAAGTAAAAATCTAGAGCTGTGATGCTACAAGCAAAGGTATCTTCCCATCATGACTTATGGTTTGGCTACTTTAAACTCCCTATATCCTCTAATCCTGACTGGGATGCTATTCCTCGAGTGGAACATGAACTTTCCTGACAGTGAGCTGACTGTAGCACATTTTAACAGATTTGCAAATACAGTACTAGGTAATACCAGTGTTAAGAAACACAATGTAAATATGGATTATAAATATGGATTATACCATTGTTTTTATAGGTGACTTTTCTAAATCATCAAATGAAGTTTTACAGCACAAAGAAACAAAGCGAATAAGCGCCTCCCATGTCTAACGCTCCTTAAGTTTTGCTCTTGACTCTTTTTTCTGAGATACTTTCAAAAATTCTACATCTTGCAACTTCATTTATGAGAGCTACTTACGGACACAAGCTGGCTCAGGCACCCAGCCATTCTTGGTGCATTCAGCTGTGGTTCTGCCAGTTTCCACTTTAAAATGATATCCAGCATCACACTCTACTGTGATTGTATTACCCTGGACGTACTTGTCTTTTTGAGGTCTAAAGTTCCCAGAGGAAATTACTGGAGGAGAGCATTCAATTTCTAAATAAAAATTTTAAAAAATGAAGAATATGTTTAAATTTATTGCATAATTTCTTGTTTTCATAGTATATTGGCCATAACTGCCAAAACATAAAATTGTTAAAAATACGTTTCTTAGAGTAAAGAAAAGGTTACATTTCTTCCTCACTCTTAGAAATGTATATTTCTGTAAGAGAAGTTGTTACTGATATTATGTTATTTAGAAGATTAAAACGTAATTGCAAAGAGAATGGTTGGAGAAAGAACTGAAAGCCATCAAACTGAACTTGACTAATTTTTTCATTCTGTAGCTGTGTTATGCTGTGCTCATTTATGGACATTGTCCCAAAGGAGGGCAGTTTCATTGGCAGGTCCTAAATGGGGAAATAATTATATTTAACTAGGAACTGATTATTCAGAGGCTATGTGATTAAGATTAGTGTCCTGCACTGACACTGGAAATATTTCAACACCTGAAAAAGGTAAAGCATCTTACTCTAAGAAACTCAAGATATTTTTACGCTCAGAGAAGCCAGGCAAACATATTTATAAACCAGAGCCTGTCTTTTGGTTTTTTTGTATCTTCTTCCAGTTCAGAAAACATCACCAACACACTGAGGGCTGGGAGGGGATGACTGCCAGTTAACTACAGGTTGGTCCTGCTGCGGAATGAGGGTGGGTGAAGCAGTTTTCATGCATGCTTGAGGTCCAGTGATAAGCCCAGTAGGATCCAGAACCACTATCTGAGTACAGCCCAAGTACCAGAGCCCAGCACATCAGTGTCTAGAAGAATGTTTTGTTTGGCACTCCTCACAAGCAGTATGTTGCTAAACTGTAGGCAATGCATATTAATTAGTATCATCACCAATCCTGAATCAGAAAGGTCAAAAACTGAGTGGGCCCCAAGACTGACAACAACTCTTTCTGGAAGAGGTCCCAGGAAGGTGGGTGGTGCATAAAATCCTACAATGTTGCCCTGGTGCCAACATATTTTTCCAGTTTCAAGATTTTGGCAATTCCTTGAAGAAAATTCAAGGCACTGATAAATTCCCCAAAATTTCATCAAACTGTTTCAGTTGGGATATGACATACATATTTCTGTTTGTGGGATCTGGAGATTTAAATATAGCCTTTGAGTGCTGCAATTGAATGAAAGTAAAGTAAAATCCATGACCCAGAGGGCTCATGTCAAACAGGAATAGCCTCAGGAATTATGGATTTGTCACATAAACTGCTCAGAAGGCATTTGAGAGTTAAAAAGCAACACGGAGCTTTAGCATTGTAAATATATTAATTTGTAGAGATTCACAACAAGATTCTAGTTTTGCTACTGCTCTTCATGAAAACTCTTATCCAGTTGTTTGGTCCCTTCTGCCCTTAATCCTTCCAGTCTTCATGGCTATTGGCTGGACTTATTTTGTTATGAATGAATTTATTAATATCTAAAATTACTTCCAAACCCAACAAAAGGGCAAAACCACTTTAGGCAATACTGACCAGTGCAAAAGGGAAGTGGATTCCATCCTGATTCAGTGCACAGTGCATCTGCTCTGTCACGATATTTGTAGCCCACATCACAGAAATACTGCATTATTTCATTTTCCTTGTAAGACTTCTTTGGAGAACGGACATATCCATGCTCAATTCCTGGCACCTCACAGATAACTTCTGAAATTGAAACACACAAAAATCCAGGTATCTTTATTTTTATTTGCTAAGAATAAATTTCTATGATAGTAAAATCTGGGTTTTTGGTTGGTTGCTTTGGGGTTGTATGGGGTGGTTTTTTTGGTTGTTTTTTTTTTT
>VZTJ01005621.1:70410-91287 GCA_013397795.1 Orthonyx spaldingii | reverse complement strand
TTTTTTCTTTTTCTTTTTTTTTTAATTCACAAAAACTTTTGCATTTGGAGGTGGTTTGGAACTTATTTGAGCACTTACTTTATTCTGGGTTCCAGGTGGAAAATGTGGTGTATCACAGCTTCAATTGCAAATTGGTTCATGAGGCAGATTTCAGGGATTTGCTTTGGACTTTAATGGATTTCAGGATCAAGAGATAAGGCAGAAGGCATTCCAAATTAAGACACTAGGCTAGCTGAAATTTAGGATTTTCTGTTTTTCAGGTAATTTCTTTATAATTTCCAACAAACTTAATGTGCTCTCAGAGCTAGTAGATTAGTAGTTAAATCATGACATCAAAAGGAGAAAAGAATTAAAGTACCTGAAAAACTGACACTAGAATGCTTAATATCTATTAAAAAAATCAGTGTTCCCAGTTCCTTGCCGAACCAAATAAAGCCACCAAGATCTTGCAATTTCCTAAAAATGCATTCATAAAGCCAGAAAATATTCAATGCTTTGTTTCCTAGGCCACAGAACAGGACACCAAAGAGTTCTCTTGGATTCTTTTATTGAATTTACTTTGTATTTAGAATGAAATATAGCTCATGGGAATTGTCACTGTTTAATGAAATCCACTATATTCTGCAAATGTTACAAGAACATATGTTTAGTTCCACTTTATGCTGTCCAAAATACAATAAATGGGGGTTTCAAAGCAGCAAAATGTAGCACTGAAATTGTGAACATACCATAAGTGTATTTGCCATTCTGACTTATGTATTCTGCTCTTCTAAACACAAACTTCCTGATCAAATAGCATAGAAATAATCCAAGAAATTTGATGTTCTGAATATTTAAGTGTTTGTTATCATAACCTTCCTGGGATTCATTCTTATATACTGACAATCCTATCCCATACATTCTCTGTTCAGAAACTGGGAGGAATAACCCCATCCACCAGTACCAGCTGCAGGCAGGGCAATATGGAGCTGACTGGCCGAAAAGCAGTTTTGCAGAAAAAAAAAAATTGATGGACAAGTTGGACAAAAGCCAGCAATGGGCCTTAGCAGCACAGAAAACACCCTGGGCTCCACTGGGAAAAGTGTTGCCAGCAGAACAAAAGAGGTGATCCTGCCCTTCTACTCCTCTCCAGGTCAGAACTCCCAGGAGAGGAAAGATAGGGACATACTGGAGCAGGTCCAAGTAAGGGAGAAGAGGGTAATGAAGGAGTTAGAAAAACTGACCAATAGAAAGGAGAAAAGAGGGCTTGGGGGAGGAGGGACAGCCTTTTCCACATGTGTAAATTCCTGGCTGCAGTGGGGCAGGCAGAGGTAAAAATGATGGAACCAGACCTTTCTCACTGGGCACCAGCCATACCATGAGAAGCAATGGGCATGAACTGAAATACAGGAAATGCCACTTCAACGTTTTTACCAAAGGGACTTCAACCCCTGCAGTGGGTTATCCAGAGAGGCTGTGGATCTCCATCCTTGGAGATATTAAAAGCTATATACTTGAGTAACTTGCCCCAGCTAATTGCTTCCTTCAGAGGTCCCACACCACCTCACTGATTCTGTGGTTCTGTAAAAACTAAACATGAACCTTCTCACTTTTCCAAACACATTAGTGTGAGCAAAGAAAAATCAGCAGGATGATTTTTTTGTATTCCGTATACCCTAAGAATTAAAATCCTACTTGTTTATTAAACTTGGTTCACACAGATTCAAAGTTGTTTCTGATTACTTTGCTTAAACCAACCCTGAAGTGGTTGCCTCTTATGCAGACATATCAAAGAATTTGACTGCAGCCTGGCAAAACACACAGCTTGTAGGAAAAATGTGGAAGAAACAGATGGTCTATTATGATTATATTAGTATCCAACATTGTTATATGTCTCTTTCTTATCCTGCTTCTTCATATATGCAATGGAGATTGTTTACAGACAAACTGTGCTTAATTGATGTGAAGTGAAAACTTTGTAGCTTCCCATATGGTAACCCGTATTTAGGAGTCTGTGAGAACAAAGTCTCTTATTTGCACCTAGCAAACAGTGTCCCTTTTACCTTGGCACTGAGGCACATCGTTACTCCATTTTCCATTCGAAGAGCAAACGATTTCTGCAGCTCCGACAAGCCGGTGTTTTGGATTGCATTCAAAATTTACAACCTGGCCAAAGGAATATTCTTGGCCTAGCTCAAATGCACCAGTCATAATTATCCTTCCATTTTCAGGTTCTTGTACAGGTAAACACTTTATCACTAGGAAAACAAAGCAAGGAAAGGAAAAAAAAAAAGTCATTTTGAGGTCTATTCTGTAAAATAAGATGACACACAAAAAAGTTAAAATACAGAAAAATCACTGTAATTTCCTTACACATTTTAAAAATATACACTCTAGCTATGTATTCAGATATCATTTGCAGCAAATGTAATACAAAGCCCTCAGCAAAAAGGCAGAGTGACATAGGAAGAAGCTTTTAGACCTGCTCTCATCATCCTTGAAAGCTAAAGACAGAGAACCCACTGAATTAGATTACCTCACCCAATCGAAATTATCCTGGGATCCTGCATTCTATGGATGGTTAGCTGAGCCTTGACTGACACCATTAAAATTTGTCAAAATCAGTTGACTTGGTTTACAGTTGTGCCAACCTGAGTCTTCTATGGACAGATAACTGGAAAAGTGCTGCATTACAGACTGGCTAGAAGAGTTAATTTACTAACTACAATTCTAGTTAAGGATATCAGAGTAATTATACTACTAAAGTAAACAAACATAGTGTCAGACATTAATTTAGACCTCTTTTACCTCCCAGTTTTGTACCTGCAGAAAAAAAAGAACACAAGTCATGAGATTTCTTATTAAGGGGGGAAATGACTATCAAAGCTCATTCTTAAATATTCACATGGATATCACTGAGCAGGTAAAAAAGTGGCTTCTGTTTTGTCTACCAAAGGTACTTCTCTCTGACAACACTTGCCATTTTATAAGTCATCTGTCTTTTCTATGAGCTCAAATTCTGTCTCCTGGGTTCTTCACATTTAGGATATTACACAAATACTTTCTTTCACAGGCAATCATATTTCAGTGAAAACTCAGCCATGACAGAATTAACTTCGGAGGATATTGAAATTGAAGTATCTTGGTGAGACATGACAAAAAATGTTGGAAAACTTTGCTCCATATGGTGCAGACAGACCTCAATACCTAAGTGTGAGGGCACTGAAAATCCAGTAAACTAAACATGAAGTATCTAAATCCAAGGAAATGTCGAAATGCAGACAAGTAACTCTAGACAAGAGAAAGATTTTTACTTTCATTTGTGGTTCTTAGAGACCCTTTCCTGACATCAGATGCTTAATCCAAAGAAAAACGTCACTGCTGCCCACATATGTTAAAACAGACCAGTTAAAACTTATCTCTGGGAAGAAAGGAACCTTATTTTCATGATCATACAGGTTTGAAACTGGTGAAAATGTTTCTAAAACCAGGGAGCCATCCAGTCTATTAAGTCTTGCTCTCACTCTTGCTTACTGAATGTTTTCCATAGTGTGCTAATAGAGAGACCTTAACAAAATCTTAATGCTTAGGATATTCACAAGAGTCGAGGAGGAAATCAGCTAAAAACACACATGCCTTCACAGGAGTTTGAAACACATCATCCCAAATGTCATTTGCAACCATGTTTTGCAGGCAGTGACTCTATCAGGGCTTTTAGGTGAGGCAGAGCTTTAAGCCAGGCTGGAAGTGGCAGGACTCCTTTGTGAAGGGTTTTTAACAAAAGCTTAACAAAACAGCTGAGCAGTCACCATAAGAGCTTCACTGCTGCCTAACTTGAACTCAAACAGATGTGAATTAATACTAGTAAAGCAATCACAGACTATTTTAGATAGTATCAGACAGACACAAAACAATTTAATAGAGAACTAAACGTCAAAGTCCATTTACCTTCGCAGTGAGGGATGTCATTGCTCCATCCATCTGCCTGACACTCACGGTAATTTCTCTGGCTGAGCATCTGGTATCTTACCAAATAAAAAGTAAAAAATGCTAACATACAGTTTCATTATGTGACAGAAACATCAGTGCTGCTGTCTTTGAAGCAAAGGAAGAAGGCTTCAGGTGTTCCAGCATAGAATAACCAAAATGTGACAAGAGTGAGTAGCTTTTTTACCTGAATTTTCCCTATTTGCTTTCTTCTAATTGCATATGAGAAAACATAAAATAAAATCAGAGAGTAGGAAGGAATAAGTAAGAAGGCTTGTTCATTACTGAGATAGCAAGCTTTGGCTACATAAAAAATGCTCTCAGAGGAAGGACAGCTACTCTGAAATGACAGTGAGGAACTGAAGGGATTAAGAACAATATTGATTTTGGAACTCTCTTTGTGGAACTCAGACTAAATTCCGGTAATATAACAACTAAAAAAGCATTGCTAAACTACTGTATCAAAGATGATTTGCTTTTCAAGAGGAAAATACCCAGTCACAGGCACAATACCATGTATTTGACTTGCTGCACTTTCCACTGGAGAGGATGAAGAGAGGAGGAAGAGAGAAGAATTTCTTTCAAGCATTCAGTGAAGACATGTTAGTGAGTCTGCCAGAAATGTCTTCTTTCAAACATTTTTTACAACACATAAGCAAGCATCAAATATCATCAAGCTGCATTACAGAGAACAAATCTGTAACTGACAGTATAACTAACACCTTATGTTAATCCCCATACATTGAATTAAACAAGTATTACCCATCATTACATCTGTACTCAACTCTGGCACCAAACACAAATTCATTTCCATTGGTAAGTTCAAAGAAACCAAACTCAGTATCTCCAGGATGTCCACAGGGCTTATCTGGTTCAAAAAAAAAAAAAGGAAAAAAGCCTTACTTACATGATACATAGGAAGGTGAAAGTGTGAAAAACAGCATTTTTCCAATGATTAGTAGCAAGTACAGGCCTTTGGGGCCTTTCAAAAACTCAGAAATGCTCAGCATTTTGATTAAAGATTTGATCTTGATGCTTTGATTAACCTCTCCTTTTTATCACTATTTTCAAAGTGTTCAATGGTAACATACTGGAGTACACTTATTTAAAAAAACAAGACAAAACCAACCTACCAACAAAAAACCCCGAAAAACAAATTAGCAAGTTTTATTCCTTTAAAAAGGAACTGAACTTGTATTCAGTTTTATGACAAATTTATGGCAATTTTCATACAATTTGTGACATAATCTGGTCCAAAGCCTCCACTAGAGAATCCGTCCACGATTAGAAATGAAATTTCCTTAATCTAATGGGGATTGGCTGAGTGAGGTGAGGTGATCTAAAGCCACAGGAGTTAGTTTCCTTAGTGCTTGCTGCTCAAAGCTCCCCACAGGACTTTCCTTATGGCCTGGCCCTAACTTTTTGCCTTGGATTCCCAAAAGAGTGGCAAAGATGAATACATCTTCCCTCTCACTCATCCCCTTCTAATGTTTTACTATGGGCTTCAAAATAAACTGCACAGCTGAGACCTATTACCCTTCCTCAGCAGAAATCTTTCCTGGTTCTTGGCAAGCAAGGCAATTTAATTCTTGGGGCATATCAACATTCTTCGTTTTTAACCAAGAAAGATGTGTTGGAGTAGGCCCTAAACCTGCTCCTGTGGGATTCAGAGAAAATGGAAACTCGTGATCAATGTTTCTGTCTTCTGCCCTGCCAAGGGAATGAGTTCCCTCTGCCTGTGGCACAGCATCCTCCCTCCTCTCTCTCCACGCCTTCCTTGCCGGTGGCAGCAGCTGCTCACTGGGTGGCAGCAGTTGCTAAAATATGCTACAAACTACACCAAATTTTGTGTAGGTCCGTGTTCATTGACTAGTTATACAAAGAAATCTAACACTGAGACAGAGACTAAATAAAAAATGCAAAAAAAGCTATTAGCAACTTACTAATTCTTACCGTGCACATCAATCGCTGTTTGAATGACACCCAGGACTTACATTTATATTATCAAACCAAATATTTGCTAGTAAAAATTTTGTATGTCAGATACAAAAGAACAACCCCTCATTTCTAAAATTCCTTTCTGTTTAAAGCTCATTTATTACAGAAAAGAGGTATCTCCTGACTAATGATAACAAACTTCAATTTCTCCACTAACGAATTCTGTATGAGAGTGTGGGATACTTGTGAGCTCTTAGCACAGTATGCTAGAGATAATAAATACCAGCTCTCATCCTAATCTGTGAATTACAGATTAAAAGAAAAGGCAGGGGAAAAGAATTTCCCACTTCCAAGAAATTATATCTTTCATAGGACTAGTTGAATAAACTGTCTCTTTACTCACATTCAGAAGCCAGGTTAGTACTTTATCCTGCTTAGACTAAAAAATTTTGAAAACAAGCTTCTAGGAACTTAATAATTGATTTTAATAATGTAAATTGTGTTAATAAGGCTGGCCTAGAATAAGATCCTCTGTAATAATAAAAAAAAAATCCTTTGATCTGGAGAAAAGGAACTTAAAAAAAGTTCCCTTAAGCACACATACCTTTTAGGGTGATATTTTAAAGAGTGCAGAAACAAGTAATTTATGGGCAAAGATACAATTTCACATTGAAATCACTGCCAAGGAATATGATCTGCCAGAGCAAATGTTTGCAGATATTTTGCATAAATACTTACGTCTGCATTCTGTCACTGGGGTCACCTGCTTCCATGTTCCATCAACGCACTGAAACGCAACGCGTCCAATTTTTACATATCCAGGCCGACAGCTGTAGGTTGCTTGGGTACCATGTGGATAGGGAGGCTTATCCATTCTTTTAGTAGGCACTTCTTTCATCCTCCTAGGAGGAGGTTCTTCACAAGCTAAAAATTTTAAATAAAAACACTGGTGACTGAAGCACGCGCTACAAACACCAAAATAATTTTGCAATAGGAAACATTGCAAGAAATCCTAGGGCCATTTGTGATCAAACCAGCATGTGTTTTCTGTTTTCTACTGAATCAGCACAAAATAGGGAACTGCCAAGGATCCACATTTTGTAGGAATGTGAATAGACATTTAGAAGGACATAGGAATAGCCAGGTGCCATGAAACCACAGAGGACGGTGACGATTCATGAAACAGATTTTAGTTACAAGGACTGAGACGAGATCAGTGCCCTGGTTCCAACTGCAGACACCTCCTACCCTTCCATCTGCAGGAGCTGCTCCAGGCCTGTCCTTCCAACTCTGTACTCTGTGGTTCCCTTTCAAACTATTTCCTTCTCCTGCCACCATTACCCTTACTGACACTATTTCATATGTCATTTGATTAAGTTCTGTCAAACTTCTCTCACCTTTACATTGCCTAAACTGTCTCTCCAGGCTCAGATGACCCGATATTCCAAAACTTATTTCCTCTTGTTCCTTACTTATAAGTTCCTTATTACACAATATAATGAATTCTAGGTATTCCCTCTGACCTTTAGCTTCCAAGCATTTTGACTCAGTTTGGGGAGTGGATGGTGGTGTCTGGTATTTCTTATTAGCTCAACATTATCCAGTCCTTCCCCAAAAACTCCTTTCTGGGCCTTCTTCAGTGCATGTGAAATGTACAGCCACCTCCATATGAACTACAACAAATGAACCTGAATTAATTTTATTAAGAAGTTCCTCAACAGCTTGAGAATGAGAAAAGTCAGACCAAACGGGAAAGAAGCAAATGTTGGGAAGCTGTTAATGAAAGACTAATTGATTTTGTCAAGAAATAATTGACCTAATTTCAGTGGCTAATTTTCGGTGCTTCGGTGCTTCCAAAATATACTCATTTTGGAAGCTGAAGCTTCACCCAGAATAACAGTTTGAACAGCTGAGCTAATTACATGCAATGAACTCTGTTTTCCATCTGAACATGAAAGGTGAGCATTCACCAAGAATAAATAAAACAAGCCCTGAGAAATGAATCCTTGGAAAAGGAACAAAATCTCTGTATAGAAAGTAAACGGGAGAAGAAATGTCCACCAGGGAAAGAAATTCCTTGGTGAGTAGAGTCATTACTGAGCAGAGACCTGGCACAGGTGTCCTCTCCCCAGTTTAGCTGCAAGGCCACACGTTTAAGAAAGCAGCAGTGTTCTCACTGAAACCTTCCTATGGGTTGTTCAGGTGCTGCCTGGAAATAGGACTATGAGAAAAATATTTGGGATCTTTCCTCACGTGAGTGATGTGGAGTTACAGCTCACTGAACTGCACTGCAGAGATCACAGGCACACATTGAGTAGCTGATGGGGAAGGTGTATTTAATCTGCAAGAAGTGTATTTAATCTGCTCGCTTAGTGTGGAAAGTGAGTTTTACTTGACTTTCACAAAGACACACCCTTGAGAACTCACTGTATTTCAGTCAGGGGAGTACCCACCAAATTAGAGGCATAATTTTATAAAATTGTTTAAAAAGCAGGGAAAAAAGATTTGTTACAAGAAAAAAAACTGTATAATTTTAAGTGTTCGGTTTGGCATTTTGAAAATATAAAGAAAATAATGTTAATTGTGAGATTAGTTTGGTGGTTTTAATTAGCCAGAATTAGACAAGCTTTGACAATACTGTTGAGGTACTAAAGGAAGCGTGTGCCCACACTTTCATGTTTTTTCCAATTACTTCAATAAGTATTCTCCCTCCTATGAATGACTATATATGAATAAAAATTATTGTTTCTGTGCACTAGAGGGTACTAGGCTACTATAAAAAAAGTAGTAGGGACTTTTTTTTTAAGCAAGACTAAGATTCAAATTCTAACAACATTTTTTGCAAAATGTAGGAGTAAGCAAAATGAACAGGAATCCTGTAGCTAGCTGTGTCTTTCAAATGTGTTGAAAATGGTTAGTTTACCCAAAAAGGTTTTTTGTAATGGTGAGAAAAGGAATGTTTCTAATTCCACATATTTTTAGTTAGACATTGTTTGAATTAACTTTCAGTTTGCAGATTTGAAATAACTTTCAGTTCGCAAGCTGAAAAATCATACTGAAATCTATAATTTAAAAAATAGGTTATTGAGTACAGGGAGAGCTTCTCTACTCTATCCCTCCCTCTGAATTGTATCATGTTTTTACTGTCTGTTGTACAGAATGCAGCCTCTTAACTCCTCCTTGTTTACATTTAAAAAATCCCTCAAAAATGAAAGATAATCTCTTTAGTCCCTTCATCATTACTAAAATGTGCTGGGTCTTGCTTGGTTTTATCTCAACTCTTCCCCTCTCCTGCGCTCATGTCAAACTATGTGTTACCATCAAATGTCAGAGTATGTATATTTTTATATATATATATATTTACACATATTTCTGACTACAACTAATTATTAGGATTTTTTAAAATGCAGTTCCTTAGTGGCTTGAGGTGAAGAAATCTGCTGGCAGGTTGTGCTTCAAAACTATATTAATTCCATCATGCACTCATCAATGCTTGAGGGTTTTATTTCTATATTGGAAAGCATGCACTAAATGGTTACCTTCAGATTCTGTAGTGACAGAGCAAGAGAGCTGGAATTACTCGTTGAGTATTTACATGTGACTTGACCTCAGTTAGAAATAAGCTCAAGCTGCTTTTTTGCCAACAATATGCTGGTAGCAGCTTCTACAAAGGAATTATTGCCAGGGAATTATTTTATATATATATATAGATAGAATATAACACCTACAAATACAAGCACAATTACAAATCCATGTACAAGTGGTTTTCATTCCTTGTGCAAAATCCAGCTCTCAGAACAACTCACAGAGACTTTCAGCATGAAGCTTAAATAAGAATCCTGCATGATCCATGGTAATAGTTGCCCTGGATAAATCAAATTTTGCTACATTCACATTCCTTTCCAATCTCCCTAACTCAAAGAAAGCATTGTGAAAATGAAGTGCAAGTTCAGGCAAACTTTCATTTTTAATTCCAGGACTTTTCTGCACTTCTTTGCAAACAAATTAGACTATTAGTTGCTTTGAGGCAGTATTTATTTATATTTAATTAAGATAGGACCTTCCTTTAATTTCCTGGTTTTTCAGTTTTTCAAAGTAAAATCCATTGGGTTGCTTTGATGAATAAGGTCTTCATAACTTCCAACTAAAATTAAAACCAACCTAAACCAAGCAAAGACACACAAGCTCAAAACTACATAGCACCCCCTGCACAACACTCTATGCAAAGAAACTCAGACAGAAAGAAAAAAATTTAAATTACTAAGGATACACTAAATAATATAAACACAAATGAAGAAAAATACATTGAATAGAGAAACAGAAAACATCAGAGACTTCTGAAAAGATAAATAGAAAGCTAGCTACCTCTTTAAACATGAAGAAAAGCATACCTGTATATATTTCTCATTTCCTACACTAAAACAAATCAGTCAATAGATATATTAGAAGCTTTTCAGTCAATGTAGTAATAATTCATCTTTCCCAGATCATCTCACAGATTATTCCAGTCAGAAACAAAATATTCCATAAATGTGAATTTCTGCTTTAATCTACCAGTTGCTTCCCGGTTTTAGATATTAGAATAGTTAGCAAACATGATGAATAGAAAGTTAGTCTGGCTCTAGTTTACTGTGATAACAACCATTGAAAAAACTGGGCAACAAATTAATAACAGCAGTAGTTATCCAAATAAATAGGCAAAAGTAATCCTGTGACAGAATACTAAATACTAGATGCTGCCAGAAGAAATCTCAATTACTGTTGTCAGAAATTCAAGGATAAAAGCTACAATGACTTTACATATTGCTTTAGTTACCATCTTCACAGACACTTTAAGATAAGAGTTTGGGGTTTTTCCACATTAAAGCTTAGCTTACCTCTCTGTGCAGCACAGTGCATCCAACACAAGAGCAGAGCTGCATAGCCCAGGAACGACATTCTAGAGATTCAAAACCTCAGCAAACACATCCAGTATTGTAGCCTACTTTTTTTATTACTTTGTGTTATTTCCACTCCTTTTTTACTTAACTGGTCCAGGGAATGACCTTGCAAAACATTTATACTCTGATTTCAGCAGTCACTTCCCCTAAACCTCTTGCAACACACAAGTGTTTCTTTTTTTTAAACCCCCTCTTTAAACCTTGCTAAATGAATAAATAAACAAATGCCTGGCAATTTAGGTCGACACATTCCTTTCCCTGGGGTATGCCTGTTTTTACATCACACTTTTTTTCCACATTTATCCCTTCCAGGCTCATATAAGGTTATGCCTTTTGAAATCTAAAAGTTGTACAAATAAATTATTTTGCAATTCCTTGTGTATTGTATGCTTAGTTAGAAAATAAATATTGTGTGCAAAAATGAACTTCTCTACACATATAATTCAAGATGCATGCTGCAAATAATCAAAATAACAAGCAGGAAAAAATACAGTGACTTAGGGGTCACTCACTGGTTCTTACAGAAGATCACCAACTACCCAGAGCAAAGGAAATCTATTTGGTCAAATTCCTCATTAAATAAACCCAGGTGATGTTGAAGCACTTCAGTATCATATGAGAAATGATAAGATGGAGAAGATTTGAATGGGTTGTAAGACAGATAATGAATTTTCCAAAGGAAAATAAAAAATTATGTGAAAATAACTATATGCCTAACAAAGGAATTTCTCATGGGTTCATGTAAGTTCATGTCTTATCAACAATTTCATGAAATGTCTTGGCTTTACAAGTGCTCTCCAGTAGAAATGGAGATCATATGAAGATAATTGTTTGAGACTGAGAATTAGGGGAAAAAAATGTAATAGTACAAAGTGCTCACAGGAAATGGACATGAAACAACTACAGGCCAGATGCCCCACAGTGGTGATGTCTGACTGGCATGGAGTGCACACAAATCCGTTCCCAAAACCCACAGAACACACCCTTAAAAATCACTAGCTTAGCTTGTGTACTGCTATAGGATAAAAATGAGTGTCTACAGAACAGATCTCAAATCAAACCTGAATTCCACAGCACTTGCAGCAGTTAAAACTTTTTCTCTTCTTAAAATGCAGATGGAATATTTTTTTTAACTTTGGGCTGTGTTTTCAGTCACCAATTCTAAGAAATGGTCTTAGTAAAACTGGCATTCAGCTGTTTCTCCAACAGAAATGACTTCAGAGAGCATAATGTCTCTTCCTTTCCCTTCCCCTTGACAAATGACTCACGTGGAGAATGAACTCTCACCCTGCTCCATGACCCTGTGATGATCGATCTGCATCCAGTTTGCAGTTTCTGGTGCACACCTTATCAGTAAATGGATATTTCATTCACCTGTCAGTTTTAAGTATTAAATCATCTGATGTCATGAAGCTCAAACTGGTTCAGGTCTTGTCAAACTGCTTTTGGGTTATTAAACCACTTGCAAAATAATTATGGGCTTGAAACACAGTCAAAGATATTTTCAGGTACAGCTGAACCAGAACAGGAACTGAAACGGTACCATAAATTTCCTGACTGTTCTCTATAAATACAGGCATTGCTAAAACTATTTAAGCTAAAAGATAACATCAGCATGCAAAACCAGACAGATATAAAATATATCTGAATAAATTTAAGCTGAAAATTAGAAGACTCGCCTCAGCTGGAGAAGCTTTGAAGCAATATTTGCACAGGCATAACATAGGCCTATACAAAGAAACCATCTTCAACCACAAATCAAGGGACCAGACCCAGTCCTGGGTTTGTGATCTTCTTAAGCCATTGATTAAACTTACCTTAGCAAATGGAACTAGAATCAGAAGCTTAAACTTTCTTTCCTTCCTCACCTCTTCCATGGGCTATCAACTCAAAATCGAATGTCTTCAGTTGTGTCTCACTTTATTTACAGCCACCTCCAGCCTTTAACAAAACAGAGCACACAGACAAACCATGCCTCAGGACCTCTAAGGCAAGGAGAAAAGAACTGATCTCTAGAGTTTGCCTCCTACTCATGAGAAAGGCAGAAACATCTCAGTAGTTATGCAACCAAAGACAGCTGGATTTTATTGAAGGAAGCAGAGCTACTGCCTTGAGAACTGGTGTGACTGCGCTCAAAATACTGCTGTGGACACGGCCAGACAGCCAAAATATCACTACATATTCCCTGTACAAGCAAAACTGCGTATCAGGATGTGGGATCAGAGGAAAGTACAGATTGGAAGTTGTCTTGTCCAAAACTCCTCCACAAAGCAGAGTCAGTATGAGGTCAGAGTAAGTTACTCAGGTTTTCATTAGTTCCTTACTCAATACAGTGGTTTAAGATCAAAATTCAGAGTGCTTGTTCAAACCTGAATAATTTTGAGAACAATGTTTGGAAGCCATTTTGTGTTAGGAAAACAGACCTGAGGAAATCAATGTATTCCATAGGGGACTAATGATGACTAGTAATGGGAACTTAATTAGCCACAGCTGAAATAGCATCTCTGGCCAGTATAATTTCAGCATGTTCTAACAGCATGCTTGCTGTCACACTTGAGTTTAATGACCTCATTAGAGCACACAGAATTCTAGCACCAGCCACTGCTTTGCCCAGCAATTGTCATGAAAATGTCCTATCCCACTGTATTAATAGTGAGATTATCTTTGCAGCGTCAACATTTGTCTCTTCTCCCAGTTGCACACAACTTCTGTGACTCATAATTACACACAACACATCATGTAACAGCTACAATCACAACCTAAGGCCGTGACAGGGAAAAACGGCTCAGTTTACTTCGTTTAAACCAAATCATAATCAGACTGGTTTATTGATTTATTAATAGAACACAATTAACTGGTAACCAGTGGAATATACTTTCAGGATCAGTATGGGCAATATACTGTTAAACAAAATGTTAATAAACACCTAACAAATAAAGAACCTTTGTTCACTAATCCTCCAAAGTTCTAATCACGCACACAAAGCTGTGCACCCACCCACCCACGGTTACACACACAATTTCCCTCTCACACGTACCTCTGTAGGAGAATGTGGGTACTTACTGTGTACCTTGCTGCTCCTTACAACCTGCTAATGCAGGCAGCAGGGAGGAAGCACCACAGCCCCAGCTGTGAGCCCCGACCTGTTCCACCTGCCCAGTCACTGCCCGAGCTGGGTGAAGGCTGCTGGCACGTCCACACAGAGTTTCTGATGCCAGCGGTCGAACACACAACAAACGGTGTCAAACCCATCTCTTCTGTTTTTGACCACTTGCTCCACTCCCACTGTTCTCCCTCCCGTTAAAATTTCATTTGTTCCATACATTTCTTTCCAAATTGGCCCTTCCCTTATTTCAGAACACACTTGGTAACTCCCTAGTGGTTTGTCATCCGCATTAATAGGATCAGCTGTGGCATAGGCACTCTCAGACAGGTTTGGATGCTTGAACTTGCATTCCCATCTTAACAGCTGTTGCTGTTCAGGTCATTTCACCAAGAATGGGTCATGGGAGCACCCTTGCAAATAGAAACACAATATTAGGAATTCTTTAGGAATATTCCTTCAGCTTCTTCTACAGTAAATTAGATAACAGCATGTGCTCAGGCAGGGTTTTGCAGCAATGACAGGAGATATATCATGTCCAATTCTAAAAGTAATATAAACCCACTTCTGATTACTTGTGTTTAAGTACCACCTCATTCTCCTGCCTTGGTGCTCTGCACTCAAAAGTGAAGTGAAAATTACTTGAAAAGGTGTTCTTTGCAAAAAAAGATGTTCTCCTCCTATATAAAAGCAGCTGTCAGTAACCCTACTTTTAAATGAAGTAAGTCCTCCCACTCGCAGCCAAGTGAAGATTTACTGGAAGGCAATTCCCAGGTTATCACCATTTCCCACCAGCCTGCTCTCCCGTGACACAGTGCTGCTCTTCTCTTGCTCCTACAGCTCCTTTCCAGGTCACCACAGATGCCAGAGGGCCGGGGTGCTCCAGGACCCTGGGTGGCCCTGAAGTGCACGCTGTCCCTTTTCGGATCTGGGCTGTGCTGGCTTAGCACAGAAGAATAAAAGGATCAGGTCATATGGGATGCCCTGTGTCTGAAAGAACTCTCTAAAGATCATGCTTGCAATGCAGTCCTGCTCGCTGGGCTACGGAAAACATGCCCTCTACCTACCAACATTTCAGCTTAATTAGATACATGAAACCATCTCCTTTTTTTTTAATGCTTTCAGAGGAATTATCAAATTTGAAATCCCTCATTTTGCTTTCTGCCCTAGCTTTGCAGATTTACAGTGACCTTAAAACTCTGTTCTCACTTTGGGCTATTTCAGTCTGTTACTGTTTCTGAATCACTATCAAACCTTTCACGCCAGCAGAACAGTCTGCTACTGCACAGCCATTTAAAAAAACAGGCATCAAGTGGAAAGATAGGAGGGCTCCAAGAACATTTTTTCCCCTGAAGTTTAAACAATTCCAAACTTTGCAGCATTGCACTCTGGAAGGTATATGAGACAAAAGAAAAATAAAGAGATATGCAAAATAGACAATAAAAAGTAAATAGGGTCAATAAAGATTTAAAGGTATGTAACAACAGCAAGATTGGCTTAGAAATAAATAGTCCTTTTAGAAAAAAAAAAACATGGAGCAGGCTGGAGCTTGTGCTGCTTGTAAGAAAATGATGATTATGACTCTTTCTTTAGTTTCATTACCTATCAGTAGTACTCCCCCAATGGCTGTACTTTCCTAAAGTAAAATTAAAGTTACCATCAACTCTTCCTGTTACTAGTCCAGCACACAACCCAGCTACCTAGCAAGGAGGTGACACAAGCATTTCTTTCTGCAGAAACTTACTGGGCTACACTATCATTTTAATGCTAATACTCAGACCCATTACCTAATGGCAATACTCAGACCCCATCCCCAGACTGTATTGTAAAATTGAGAATAAGCCAAAAACGGGCCTTATCCCCAAAAGCCAAGAATCCAGTAAGGTGTAACAGCAGTACACTTAAACTAGCAAGCAAAAAAAAAAGGGACAAACCCAAATAAGCTCGTGCTGCCCTAATTCTCTAGCAAGTACTTTTTAAGAAAGGGATGTGAAAGAGAAGAGTGGGATTGCAGTCACAGATCCTTTGCAGCAAGGGAGAAGTAAGAATATGATGATGCTTTCAAATTATAATGTGTGGGAACAGAGGCTATTAGGGAAAGATGCAAGACAAGTAATCATCTGAATAGGAAATGACACAGAAGAACAAGGCAGAGTCCATGCAGTTGTTGGAGTTGAAATGGAAATAAATAGCTCCTCCTTGATCTAATAGGCTTGGTGTTATGGTCACAAAAACAAAGAAGGTAAAACAGGCTTCCCTTATCCAACAGTAACTGCCACACAAAATGGGCCTAAGAAATTATATTTTCGATTACACAAAGTAAATGTGCAAGAACGAGATATTGTGGAGGTAAGGACCTAAAAGTACAATCTCAAAGGAGTGGGGGCTCTGCAAATGTTGCACTGCTCAGTAACATCCCTTTGCTTTCCATCAGCCTCAAGGAGCACAAACACTGGGTAAAGGTGAGCCAAAGGCTATATAACTTACAGGTCATTTTGCCCAACTCAGTGCCCGCTTTGGCATCCTGGCCAAGATCTCTTACTAAGGATTCTCAGTGTGCAGTAGTTCTAAAAACTCAAAATTGCAGTCAATGACCTTAAACTCAATCAGACATTGACTGATGTAGTCTTTAGCCCTACACTCCACATCACTAAATAACTGTCCTGGACCAAGGCAGGTAAAGAGGGAGTGTCCTCAAAACACACCTCTTGCCAGTTTTTGCTGCTGATTTGATTTAACCTCTCAGATACACTTCAGATTGCAGGATGCTGAGACTCAGTCTAGCATACCTAATTTCAGTCTGATAAGGCACCTGTACTTCAGATTTGAGATTGCTTTTGGAGGTGATGGTCTGAAAGCCACAGGAGAAAAAAAAAATAGATGGTAACAAATTTCTTAAAAAAATAAAAAATGTTTTCTAACTGAGAAGTATACCTTTCTTCATGCTGAAATTCTGTTTTGTGATATAAGGAATATTTATTAGCAAGGATTCTTCAGACTTCCATCCAGGTGACATTTGCAGAGATATAGTCATGATGCTTTTTTTCACAGAAGTTTCCACCTTTGCAGACTATTTTGGAAGTGAAACTGCAGCTAAAGTAAATAAAATATTGTTGAAGTACAGTTCACTAATCTAAACTCCAAATAATTTTTGGACTCTGAATGCTGAGTCCCTAAATATTCTATCAGCTACCAAAGGTGCAGAACTATTTAATGAGTTTCCAGCACTGTCAGTGCTCTAGTTCCTTGTTCTAGTCTTAAACCCAAAGCTACATGGACATACTTGAGTGAGAACTGCTCACCTTGCAGAAATGTGAGAGTTCCAAAGTTCCCAACAGCAACATAAACATCCAGATGCTACTTAATTGTGCGAAAGAAAAAAAAATTTCAAAACAGACTTGGGGAAAAAAACCTCAAACTGAGCTTGAGTTTTATTTAATTTTTTAGCCAATTAGTTTTTCAGCCTGCCTAACCCTTTATTAACACTGACAGACAAAAAATAAACACACAAACTCTGCAAAGAAGGAATTTCCACTGACCATTTTTCACTGCAGCCCAGACTACTCCCTACAGTAAGTGCCTTGTGCATGTCTGCTGAGTTACCTGAATGCCATCCAGACAATACCAGCCTACCTTCCTTGAAAGGATGATAAATACAAGTTACTCGTGCTACAGAACCCTTTAAAAGGATTTACTGTGCATTCCCTTCATAAATGCCTCATCCTTCTTCACCCTTTTGTTAAAAAAATTTATATTTACCGGTGTTCTTTCTTCCCCCAACCTCACACTGTTGTTTAGGAGAACAAAAACAATGGTTGGGATGATAAGAATATCAGCTGGGCACGACAACTCTCTGAGTCATGGCAGACATTTGAAAAGCGATGGAGGGAACAGGAGGAAGAACTGTGCCTGGCAGGACTATTTCAGCACCTCAACACTGAGGATCAGCAACACATTCAGAGGTTGAAATGGAGTTTGTCATGGACAAGATGCTGTCCTAACTCCCTGCAATGAAGTTTAGCTTTGTTTTACCTGAATAATTTTAGGTATCAATACCATTAGTAAAGAATGTTCCAGTGAGTGTCAATAATTAAACTGATTAATTATAAAGAGAATGTTGCAAGATTTTGGAGCAAAATATCAAAAACTAACCTGATAATCTGATTTACTTTATTACAGTAGATTACATAACTCAGATTTAGAGAGGCAGAACATCTTGAATTAAGAACAGTATCAATAACCTATGTTTACCTCCACATACACTGCAATTGTTCAAGAAGTCCAGAAGCCATTTACATTGCTTCAATCTGTTTTACCTATGTGCCATTGAAAATATGGTAACCTAAAAAGAACACCTACATAATTTGTTTTTGTTCTTTCTATTCTTCACTATGATCTAGGATTTAAATTCAAACACAAGAATAAATTCAGTTAGACAGTTCTTAAACCCCCTCTCTCTTTCAGACTTCAAAGTTAACTACTTAGAGCTACTCACCTGTACCTACCCACTTCTACAAAGAGAAAAAATAGATTGATTAAAGCCTATTTTTAGTCCCCAAGTCAGGGTCACAGATGCTGCTGACATTTCTCAGGGCCAGAATCACTCTGAAGGTACAAACCTACATTTGTTCCTGAGCGTGGCTCACAGCTTTTCTCTAACACAAACACCTAACAAGGAACACCTGGCTGGAGCACCGTGACCCAGTATGATGGATCAAAACCAGCACCTGTCTCCAAGCAGGTGACTCAGTGTCTCCTCTGCTTGAAGACAAAAGTTTCCCAAGTGTTTGGAGTTACCAATCAAAATATTGGATTTAGCTAACTAAAATCCCCCTTCTGCCCAATTTTATATACTTAGAGCTTTTCAGAGTGAGCAGGCATCATACTGTCAGACATGTAAAAACACATTTTACATTGCAAAGAGTTTCTATTACTTGAGAGCACAGAATTAAGCATCTCTATAAATTGCATGACTATAGTCTCAGTAACGAGTTTGTTTTCTATTAGCTCTGCTCAACTGCTCACCAGGTTGCTCGTTTCCCAGCCAGCTATTACCTGTCTGAAGTGCTTTTCCACGGTAGAAAAAGAGCAAAAGCTTCTCCTGCTACTTAGCTCCTCAAGTATGAAAACACATGTTAAATTAATCAACTCAGGTGGAAAAATTAATGAGGCTGCTGGAAGGTAGAGTAGAAACACCATTAATTTCCCAACCAGTCTAGGATTCACAGCCTTCGGAAAAGGACTGCAGTCAGCTGAACTACTTTGCTTTTATAACAAAACAGGCTTCACCCCACCTCAAGTTTTGGTAAGATGAAAGGTAACCAAGCAGAGAGAGGAAACAATGCTTTCTTACAAGAGAGAGCCCCTTTAACTGGAGCAGCAGCTGAGAAAGAAAAAAGTGGGCAGCATGTAACAAATATTCTAAAGAAAGATCCTGGACTTTTTTTTTTTTTAATTAGACTTCTAGAGAGCTCTGACCTGAGAACACAGCATGGTAAAACTGGCAAGAATGTGGATGCAGAATAATTTGCTATTTTATTTATTTCCCATATCAGCCAAAGCAAAGAGCAAGTTACCTTTGAACTCTTGCCACATACGTGCATCTGTTTTGCTTCACCTAACAAGGCTTTCTGAGAAGCACATTGTAAATGCTGAGTGCAGCAAGCTGTGAAAAAGGGTAAGCATCATACTCCAGTGATCCCAGCATTTTACAGGGCCTGGGACTCTACACTGCAGCTCTCTAAAGCAACAGCAATCACAAAAGCTGTGCTTAAGAGCTTTGTGCTAAAGAAGCAAGGAAAGATGCAATGGCTGTAACAACAGCAGAGATAATCTGAGTCCCGAATTGAGCTACCTGTTGGTTGCCTGAGGAAATCTTTGCATCACAGCATGGAGCTCAGAGCTGGGTTCTCAGCAGGGCACGTTGTTATGTGATATACTCCAGGCTGCCATACTTGAGCTGATCCTCTATGTGCCACACCAGCTTTTAACTGGCTTACTTCTACACAGAAATCCAGCTGACTGGAAAATACAAGGTTCACTCTTCAATACACCTAATGAATCCATGCAACCCCCTTATTAAACACATGGTATTTAAACCACATTTAGGAAGTAAATTCTTGTTGATCACTTAGCTCTTGCTCCAGCAAAATCTCAATCTGAATCTAAAAACTGACCAGTGTTAAGATTATGCATGACTTCATTCTAGGAAACAATTGCTACAACTGAATAGTTTAGGTGAAGACTTACTTGAGGAAACAAATCAAGACAGGCTGCAGAAAACGCAGTTATGTCAGTGTTTACTGAAATGGTTTATTAGAAGTGTTTGGCAGAACATTAGATGATTAGTATGACAGTCTCGATTAAAGTGACCCTTTAAGGGCAAATCTAAAAACATTATTCACTCCTAGTGACAGTGAATTCAATCAAATCTCCATATTGGTGTTCTGTGCTTCATCAGTCAAGCATGGAATTAAAAAACTTTTACAGTATCTCACACTTCCACACATTGCCTCCAAATCTCAACCACGGGAATAGTTCAACTTCTCTGTGGTCTTTTTTACAGGGCCTGCACACCTGCTACGTCCAACAGCAATTAAGCCGTTCCCAATTAAGCGAAGGCAGAAAGGGACCGAACGCTTACACGCTCACAGCTGGCACGCGAGAGGAGCTGGCAGTGCCCAGCTGTGTCTGATTAGCGCGGAGCACCAGACGAGGCTGGGGCAGCCCGGGCACCGTCACTACCACGGGGGACTATGCGGACGCTGCCTACGGTAAAACACCCACTTCCCACGTTTCGGGGCCTGCGGAGAAGCCCCCCTGAGGCAGCCCCGGGCGGGGGGGCAGGAGGCGGGGAACCGCTCGGAGGGCGAGGCGGGTGCCGAGCCCAGTGCGGAGCCGCCGGCCCGGCCTGGCACAGCCCTTTGTTGT
>VZTJ01005621.1:0-70079 GCA_013397795.1 Orthonyx spaldingii | reverse complement strand
ACCGCTTTCGGGACTTGCTGCTGGGCGACCAGGGCTGGCAGAGCGACGACAGGTGAGCGCGGCGTCCCCGGCGGGGCGCGGGGCCGGCGGCGCTCCGGGAGGGCACCAGCTCCGCCCGCGGCGGCGCAGCCCCGGGGGAAACTTTGCCGGGCGTGGGGAGCGGGGCCGCAGAGGGGCCGCGCCCCGCCCGCTGCCGGGGCGAGCCGGGCCGGCGCCCCTGAGCGAGCGCGGGGCATGCTGCGGGCTCCGGAGCGCTCCCGCCGGCGGAGGAGCCTTGCCCTGCCCTGCCCCACGGCAGGAGCAGGACAGGTGAGAGATGGTCTCCCTGTGATAACGTCCCAAACAGAACATGCTTTGCCCGTTTGTCCAAAGGCTAATTGCAGGATGCTTTCGCTGTCCTGTATCCAGGCTTCTTTACATGCAGTTTCTTTTCATGCTGGGATCCTAGGCATGGACGTAACTACCATTATTTTATTCCTTTGTGAATTCTTTCAGGTCTGTCAGCGTCTTTAATTACAAACCGATAGAAAAAGGTTTGTTTACTTCAAGTCCAATGTTGTCCTTAAAAATAGTAAACAAAGAACCCCTTACATTGAAAGAAACAAGCAAACTGGGAATGTGTGATCAGTTTCAAAATGCTGAATGAACAGCGTTCATGAACAGCACCAGCATCATTCCTCTCTGCCGGACCATACAATCTCCTGTCTCAGTAGACTATTACATGGTCCCATGTTGCAAAATGATCCCATCTTGCAAAATTATGTGTCATATCCATTTTGTACAACACTTTCTTGTAGTCAAATGACAGAAAAGTAAAATCGGCAACGTATTGGATAGATTTTAATTCAATATATTTGCATTGTCAGAGTATGTCTTTAACTTGGCAGTCAGAAACTTTGATTTTCATGCTGTTCTACATTGTTCAGACTTCTGCCACTTTCCTACAGAAAGATGGATTCTTATTGATTGATAATCATAAGATCATGCAAATATGTAACTAAATATTACCTTTGTTTAGGAGAATATGCTATACGTTGAAGCAGTTAAGCAAATGGTGTTTATTCAGACAGTGATAAAATGGTTAATGACATCTTAATATAGTCACAAAAAATGAATGGTGTTGGTTGGAAATGACAGCATTGTAACTGCATAATAGAGAGTGAAATAGTATGTTTATCAAAGCATGGTTTTACCGTTTAAAAAAAATTATAAGTATATTGTAATGCAGCCATTACTTCTGATTATGGTATTTTTTGAGATTTTAGAAAATGTAATCTTAGCATATTATACCTGCATCTTATTACCTACTGGAATAGGAAAAAAACTCCACAACCTTTCTTGTTTCAACAACTTTATTTATTTGTTCTGGGTTTTGATGGCTACAATTTACAAAATATTCTTTGTATACCTTTTTGCGTCGCTCTGGGGCTTAACGCTTTTTCCAACTCTAGTTCAAACTTCTGTCAAGCACTTGCCTCATGCCAGTTGTTTGACTTGCACTTTATGAAGTTACCTGCTACAGAAGAAGCATGATCTGGTCTCAAATAGCAAATAGTGTAACTGCACTACGCAGAGCATCCTTTCAGCTATTGTCTATTTCAGATCTATGTGCAGTTAACAAAACAAAAGCAAACAATCCTTAAAACAATCTTGATAGCAGAATTATAGCATAAAAGTCTTCCAGAGCGTGGTTGCCATTTGAAAACTGCAGCAAAGAACTGGTGGGAAATTAATTCATTACTATGAATTATTTCATTACTATTCCAGCAAGCATTACAAGAAAGCTCTCTGGCACAATCTGAAATATGAAAATGTAAATGACTTTCTATATCTTTATGCATTGTCCTGTGCTGAGGCTGGACACAGCTGCACAGTGGCAGGAAGGTGTGCAGGGGTTTCCCCACAGTGCAAGCAAGATTGTGCTTTACGTGAGGCTGTGATAGCAGCACTCTCTCCTCCAGCTCTGCAAGTTACCATAGCAGTATTTTTGGATGCCAGATTTCCAGTAACTGAACAAGAGCCATTCTTATAAAGATCTTGAGTATTATCTTCTGTTTGTCTGTCCAGATTCTTACTTTCCTGAAGGCTATCACGTGTAATAGTGAAATATTCACTCCTTCCTATGTTGCTGGAATATTGATGCTGTCCATTATAGAAAAACCATGCATGTTCTGCATAGAAATAGTGTCAAGTGGAATATTTAGAATATTAGACATACTTCCAGGAAAAACTGAATGAGAAAGACTGCAGACCTATGGGAACCCTGAGATCAGCTTCTTATTAGTTTGCAAGGATTGGTATTACACAAGTATGTATTATTTTTGTCTGTTTTATTGTCTTTTCTTTGCACTCTGATGTAAATGAGTCTTGGTTTTGGTGAAGCACATCCTTTGTATTCTATTCTAAGCAGTGTGCAATATAGATATTGCCAGAGGTGTTGTTTGCAACTCTCCAGTAGAATGGATGTTAACTATGAATGGAATATCTGAACACTGAAGCTTGAATTAGCCTTGTAGTATGGCTGCACATGGTCAAGGTAGTTCATTTTAGTTATTGGCTGAGATGCTGCAAATAATTTTCTGCCTATTTCCAGTTCACTGCAACTTCTTAATTCCACTTGCTCTCAACTCTGGCAGTGTGATGTATGTTAAGGGTTTTCCATCTGTGTGATCTTCTGTGTGAACTTCAGGTCTGTTACCAGCCAAGCTCTGTGTCTTGCCTTAGTTCCATTCTCTTTTTGATCTTCCCAGTTTGTTCATCCCTGGGGGATCTCTTTTCTTCTTCCATTATGCCCTTTCTGGAAGAATGCTTGCTTTTTGCTAAAAGGGTCCATCTCCTAGTTTTCAGATGCTTGTTGATTCTTTAGAGTGGAGAGGAGATGGAATTATTCCTCTCGTCTGCCACAACCCACCCAGGATTCTGTGTTGCCAGATCACAGTTTTAACGGCGTAGTTTGCCATTATATGTCATCTGGTAGTATTTAATAATAAATATGATTGAAATTATGTGACCTCTGCTCTTTTTGTTGAAAGATGTAGTTCTGACATAATCATAGTTCAATTTTGAAACCTTAATAGTTATGTTTCTTTAGGATGAGTGTTTGATCACCTATTTCTTTTAAATGTTCCTGTTAATTTATAAAATGCACGTGTGCTAAAATGCTTAGCTGATTGTAATAGGACTCTCATTCAGGAATTTTTGTTCTTAGATCTCTACTTCTTTGGAAGCAGATTTCTAATCTTTTTTTTTTTTTCTTTCCTTCCTTCTCCCATAGTGGAGCTTCACTAAGACTTTTCTTTTTTTTGGTATCTAGTTCATGATCCACTCCTTACCTGTATTTCTTCAGTACAGTAACATCCACCTCACTGCTTTTGCATTTCTGTCCCCTCCCCCCAAAAATTCTTTCATAGCTTGGATTCATTGCCAGCCTTGCAGTTGGCTGCAGTAACAGATGGGTTCTGGGCTGTCATCTTCCACAAACCGCCAAATTGGATTGTATATTATTTTTCATAAAAGAAGTTGCTGTGTGCAGAAGAACGTGGTGAATCTTTGACAAATGATTTTGTTCAGTAAGAGAGCTACTTTGAATAATTTATTGGCATTCTTGAATTTGCTGAGTGGTTTGGTTTTTTTCAAGAAAAGGATGTAAAAACCAGTTTTGGTTTTTGAAAAGCTAGATTTTCAAAGGACCTGGTTCCCTTTGAAAACCATGGAGATGAAGCTTGGTGCTTACACTACACTCATGGAAAACATTTCTACAAGGTGCCATGTAAAAGATCAGCCAGCTACAGCATGTCTGTGTGTCAAGTGGGTGAATTCTGTGGCAAGTAGGGCAGTGGATCAGGTTTCCTCTGGCCTTGTAAATATCTCAGGCACTGGGTTTAGGGTAAAGAGAAGATTGAACCATTGACTTTCTTACTAGTTTTGTAAATATTGCTAATATCCCTTTGTGAATCTTACATTTTGCTTTCATTATTGAAAGCATCTGAAAGTGAAACAGACTGTTTTGATTTGCTGATATTCTGAGATGTTTGTTGACCATCATAATGCAATTTACATTTCAGTTTGGCTGCTGGGAAGTGAGCAGAAATAAAGGGGGAACTCAGTGATTAGCACAAGTTATTCACCTGTTAATTCAGCCAGATTTCACTAAATTGTGATTGTAACAGTAAACTATGTAATGAAATGTTTCATAACCCTACTGATCATCCTTATTCTTATCAGCTGTGTTGAAGAGCAACACAGACAAAATTAGAAAATACCCTACCTGGTGGAGAGGTGACATGTTCAAAGTTGGTAAATAATTTGCCTCAAAGGAGGGGAGAAGAGAGGGTGTTTGTTTTAGGTTCCCATGTAAGTTTGGGAAAGCTACAGTTAAGAGGTTTTTGTGTGCATAAATAGTTACCACGTGCTTCAAAACAGCCAAACCACAGCACGTGAGAGGTGTAGAGAAAGTATTCTAAGTTAAAAATTAAAAAGCATTTACATTCTGTCCATATCACTGCCTTTTTACTAAGGTCTTTAGTATCTTGCAGAGCACAGTTTACCTCACATTTCTTAAATCATTTATGTCCAGACATTTAATTCTTTCTTTAGAAGCTTATGAAGATATAAAAACTGCATTTGTTTTAGTGAATTCTAGCAAGCCAGGAATGTTTCCCACCACTGAAGTGTGACTGCTTATTCTGGTGAACTGTTCAAATTCTCCTCTGCCTGCTCTGCCCATAAATTTTGCTCTGCCAACCAAAAATGTCTTGAACTGTGCAGTGCCTAGGAATGGTTTGGCAGTTGGAGTGTCCAAGGAAACAATACGAACAGATAACTTGTGGGTAGTCCAACCCCCACCTTGAAAGCATCAGATTTCATAACTTTTCTAAATGCTTTTGCAAGATATTTTTACAATTTCAGTCATGGAACAAGAATTTACATTTCCAATTCTGTAAATTTTTTTTTCTATTCTGTATATATATAACAAGAACATTTACTGGTGCTGGAAATTCATTTCAAATCTGCTTCTGTATTGAGATTAAAATTTGAGTCATTTTGCTACAGTGTATATACTTTAATTTTAAAACTATAGAGCTAAATTCTGCCTTGGTGAAAGAACTGTTCTTACATTGAGTGCTTATAGGATAAATTAAAACCAGCCTTCCATTCTGGTGTGCTTTCTTCATAAATGCACATTACCACCTATCCTAAAAGGAAGGAGATTCACATAATACAGAACACCTCCACACATCACTTGGGCAATTGCATCCTGCTGGCTGTCATGTTGACTGGTGACTTTCAAGGAATAGCTCCCCACTGGAAATCTCAGAAGGCACTTTAACAGTCATTTGTCACGGTGTGAATTAGTGAGTAAAGCCCTCCCTTTGCCTTTCCTTTTGGAAATCACCTGAGATTGTTAAACTAAAAGGGGATGAAAAGCCCACACATTTCTGATTCAAGTGATTTAAAATAACTGAGTCTAGATTCAACTTGTATGAAAATTCTATTATAATTTCCTCAAAAGAAAATTCTATTACGGTTTCTTCAAAATAATCCTCCTCTTTCCTTCAAGAAATACTTTAGTCAATTTGGCCTCCTCATTTTAGAAAACATGTTAACTTACAGGAATTCTTTCACTTAACAGAGGCTACAAATAAAAGGATTTGAGCAGATACTGTCAAATTTATCTTGACTTACCCTTGTAATTAAATTTTCAAAACACAGAAAGAGATTTAGAGCCTCAACTCTATTGTTTTTGATTTTGATTGCTCAAGATCTTAACAGTCTAATTCTCTAAGAGAGCAAGTGTTTTCCTATCTGCAGTGAGACTCTGCATAGCAGTAGTTGGAAAGTCTGAGTTGCCCTAAACCGTGAAAAAACTTGCTGCAGGTACAGGCCAAACCCTTTCTCACTGCTTAAAAAAGATTAAAGAAAAATATTGACATTTGTAAAACTGCAGCATTTGCCGCACTGAGAAGCCTGAGTTTACACTCTTGTGGCAGTTTAGGAGTACGGTCCCAGATAAGTAAACTGAATATATCCCCATACTCACCATCCTTCTGAATTTACCTTAAGACTGGGTTCCTATTGCTGTGTGTAAGGGAGAGGAAGTAATGCTTTGTAGAAAGCAGTGCCATCAGCCTCATTCTAATTTGTGTTTTGCCATATTTCTTGCAACACCAACAGAGGCCAAAAAGCGTTGTGTGTTTCTGTATTCTACTTAAACTAGCACACAGTGTGGAATTGGGGAAGGACAGAAAGAAAAAAGTAAGATTTCAGTGCTGTTATGGCAGGAGCTGTCCAAAGAAGACTTTGGTAGCACACCCCAGCAGAAGTTTCATACTGCACAAACCATTGAAGTGTCTCATCTTGAAAACTCTCACAGCCCAAGTAGTTTTCCTCCTCTGGGACACCATGATGCACAGTTTGTAAATGTACTTGGTGCTTCAATCATTACTTAATTATAGACTTATTGCTGAAGCTCTTATTTTTCCATCTACAACTTGACACATACTACTTTACATCTGGCAGACTCTATAATACTCCATGGGGAGCTAAAGCAGTTCTTCCCCTCTTAATTTTATGATTATTATTCTATCACATCCAATGATTAAGACTATTTATTTTATAATAGTAAGCTCTGTGCTGCACTATGCCTTTCTTTCCGAATGACTCTTCTGTAACAAATGGTAACATTGATTCATATTGTCTTCTTTATCCTGTAACAAAGAAATAGATCGCTTGGAGCATCAGAAATGTCTGCACTTTCTTCTATAGGAAGAGTAAAGTTGCAAAATAAATCTGCTAATCATTTCTGCACTATACATTCAGTTTCTAGACTTCACAGTTAAAGGTGATCTTTATCTTATCTGAATTCTGACACAGTATGCCCAAATGCTTATACTAATCCACTAAACACTTTCAGTGTGGATTCTTCACTTTTTTTCTAAGTAAATGAGCAAGTCAAGTCCGTCCTGGAGGCCTCCACTCCATGGTCCCATAATGTGTGTCATTGAAGAGAATGCCATTCAAGAGCTGTAAATGTTCTGCAGCATAGAAGATTTGGTGCAGAATGTCTTAAAACAGCTGTTAAAGATTTCAGCCTCCCCCGTGCAATCATCTGCTAATTATGTTAGCAGTCAACTTCCTGGTGGGAAGTAGCAATAAAACAGAAACAGTCATTAGGAGACAAAACCCCGTGTTTATGCTCACAGATAAAAACAGTGATATTATTATTTACTCAGAAGTATCTCGAGGGACAAATCCTGCCTCCACTTATGGAGATATCTGTTGGGAAGTGCTGTACTTTTGTGGTGGAAAGCAGGTTGCCAAGTCTGTCTGTCATCTTTGTGCCTGCCTTGCCAAGTACCAAGCTATGGAAGATGTGGAAGGAAGGCATTAGGTTAAGATCAGTGCAAGCTATCTACTGAGCTAGCAAAAAAAGAGAAGGCTCTGCCTGCCCCTGTGCCTGGGTGTGACAGGTCTCCTGCCAGATTTAGCCATTAATAACTGCACCTCCAACAGCCAGCACAAGCGTCATGTGCCTGGCAGGGACCATGTTTGAGCAACAGTCCTCACCATGGGTTAGCTCTGCCAGGAAAGTCTGGCCCTCCCTCCTAGGGTCTGTACCCTGAGTCAAACCCCCTTGGCGTTTCATAAAGAAAAGAGTTTTGCCCTTTAGCTTTCTATGATGTTAAATTTAATGGCATTTACTGTATTTGTAGCTTAAAGTTACAGAGCTCCTTCACAGTACAGTTATTGTTAAAATATTTAATAAGGAGTAAACATTATAAAATAGCCTCATTTATTGTTCCAAATAACCAAAATGTTTTAGAGATTTTCTGTTTTTCTCACTTTGTTTTCTCTTGCCCTTGTGGCTCAAGAAAATTGCAGTAAAGACAAAACCAGGGTTACCAAACCTAATCTGAACCAAATGCCAATGGGAAAAAAACCAGCAAGCTGCACTGCAAATGGAAAACTGTGGTTATGTTTGTTGCTTATGAATAACACCTGTTAATACACAACATTCCCTGACCCTGGAATGGGATTTAGTTTCCCATCTTCACACCACATTCAAAAGAAGCTGAGGGCACTGGTCACTTATCACTGTTGCCCTGTAGTTCTCACCATGGAGCAGAGACAGCTCTAACAGAGGGACTGAAGGCTAAACTCTATATTTAGCTGAATGTACCCTTTTGAGAAGTGAGCAAACTCTTTTACAGCAATATAGAATCTGATCCTTGTTCAAAGGGGTTTAATCAGTTCAACAAAAATCTTTTGAAAAGCTGTTTTTGTAGATCATGGCCAGTCTTTAATTACTGTTTTGTTCTCTCAGTAGTAATTCAAAGAACATAATACAAACACAAAAAGTGGAGCAAACTACTCTGTAATGTGCAAATGTTGATTAATCAACCTGGTTTTATAATGACTATCAAAATCTAGGTAGATTTTTCATCTACCTAAAAGTATCATAAAAGTGCAGCTAGTCTCACAAGAGCAGTTCCAGATATCGTGTGTCTCATTCACACTGAGGACTTCATTTACAAACTGCATTCAAACAGTGACCCACATGATCATTTATTTTTGTACTGGCACTGACCGCAGATTGCATGCAAATTATAATTTAGCTGAAATGATACAAACAACATTTAAAATGCACTGAATTAATTTTAAAGTCTTGATTAGTTTTTCCTTCAATTTTTTCAATTTTTTGGTGGTTCACAGCTCACAGTTTGAGTTCTGAAAAAAACAACAAAGCGAGTTAAATTCATACTGACGTTATGAATCCATTTAAGACAATTAATTGTGGCACTCACTGTTTGTGACCAGCTCAACTGGTGATTCAGAATGTTGGGATTTCAGTGTGGTGTTGGCAGAGCATTTCGTGTAGGAAGAACAAGGCTGGCTCCTGGGGATGTTTCAGATTATGGAGGAAGTACCTCTGAGTGCGTAGGAGAGAGGCAAATTTTAGGAGCCTCTAAAAGGCAGTCTGCTGGGATAGAGCACGGGCTGATCTGAGACTATTGTGGAGGACCTCAGGTTTTGCTCCTACTGTCAGATAAGAATGAGCTGTTAGAAGATCACCATTATCACGATTATGAGGTGAATGTCTTCTGAGGCAGACGAGTGGGGACATAGACTCGTGTGGCAACCTGCTGCTACTTGACTTCAAGCTAAGCTGAACTGAGCAATTAGAAATTCCTTTCCTTTCTAAGGTGGCAGAGCCACTTTACGGTGACAAAAATGGCCAGATGGAGAGAGCTGGGAATACCGGGAGTGCTGCTGTGCTTTCTTGTATCACCCCAGCCATTGGAGAATTGGCTGTCAGACCTCCTGGCATCCATACAGCCAGTTTAGCCCATGAACACAGACCTTTGCTCCTTGTATCCATGTATTCCACCTAAATCCGATCAGCATTAAGATCTATATAAGATTTGAAAACAAGATGACAGAACAACACCAGTCCTAAGCCACCTCACCAATACACTGATCTAAAGAGATCTTAAATAACTTGACTGTCAAAAAAGCCAGCAAAATCTGAAATTTCTGCACTCATTTTGGAAGTTACGTTTAAGGGGAAAAAGTAGTGTTTGCATTGACTAGGCCAGTATTCCGAAGGCACTTGCTAAATGATTTTCTAAACACATACAAGGCACATTTTGAAAGTTTGACATTATTATTCTGTAAAATGAAATACTGGGCAAACTATTCTGCCAGCCATAAAACTGATGAACAGCATTTTACTTCAGAGAGTACTAAGTGTTATTTAATATGAATAAAGATGACAGAATTAAACTTTTAAAATATTGTGAAACTTGATATTTTAAATTTTTCTTAAACTAATGAAGAGATAATTAAAACCATGCCTTATGATTAATCAGGAAGTGTAATAGCTCACTGTGAGTAAGAAGACTGAGATTTATATGAAGTCAGTAATTATATGTACCCTGTTCGCTATGGAGAGAACAGTATCAGACAGGTGACATTTTAGAGATAATAATGACTTTTAAAGCACTTGTTCAGTTATGCGTTCAGAGTTCTTGAATCATTGCCACTCCTTAATGAGACATTTATAATTTATATGAAAATTTTGTAATTTTTTTTCCGCGTAAAACAATAATCATATCTGTGCATCAGGCTGCGTTTGAAAGGAAGGAATCAGTTCCAATCCACTGTTAGATATATTGCACTGTATACGTATGTTAAGCTGCAAGTATTACTTCAGAAATCCTGCATATTTCATCCTCCATCTGGATGTCAACATTGGAGCCAAAGCAGCTTTAAATACTAGAGAATGAAGACAGATATGTATCAAGGTGCAATTCTTTGGGAAGGAGTCATCAGCAGGAAATGTCATCAGCACTCTTCTCCTGATGATTTGGTTGAGGAAATGGAGTCTCCACAACCTTTCCTCTGTGGGAAGCGTCGGGAGAGACACCTCCTGTCAAGTGTTGGGCTTTTGGTTTATGTCTTTTCCTGAGTGTTTGCCTTCTCTTTGTATTTATCTGTTAAATACTCGCCTTTTGTGTAGCTGGTAAATGTGTGCTTGTGGGAGACTGGAAGCTTACACAGCTCCCATAATTTCAGGAAAATTGCTATAATCCAATATTCAGCTCTGTATTACTTCTCAGAGTTGTTGGCATTCTAATGGCATATTTTGGGGTGTTGTCTAAGTGTTTCCAGATTGCATATGTGGACTGTCTCAATATGTAACTTTAAAAAGACACTCCTTTTTATAAAGTTACCCTGCTCCTGGGCATGTGTAAAAAGCATATGCAGTATAATTTTTTTTTTTCTTTTTCACTTTTTAACACTTCAGCTATAAATGGAATCTCAGAAAAGTTCTTTCTAGGCTTGTTAAGGTATCTGTGGGAAGTTCCTGAGAAATTTCATTTGACTTTTTATGACTTTTTTTCCTTCCAGATCAGGCATGGTTCCCATAATTTCTTGTCCTGTAATAAACAAATACTGTTAATCTAAGCAAAGCTGTGGACAGGTAAGGAATCGAGCAGAGTACAGAAAAAAAGACTTAAGCTTTTAAACTAACTTTATGTATTGCCTTTGATGTCACAGTCTTGCATCTTACCTAATCCTTTCCTACTAGAAGGAAAAATGTAGCTTAGAGAAGAAATAAAAACACAAGAAAAATTTAGCTTAAATGATCTGATGTAATGTTATTCCACACTCCTGTGTGTTTTGTGACAATGGTCAGTACATAATCTTGGAATACGATCCGAAAGATAATGGTGTATTATTTTTAGTTACTAAAAACTCTAAAAATAGTAAATACAGTATCATTACCTTTAATAGTGCTATTATTAACTAGTGATAGTTCTCCTTTGGGAATACTGCTGGCTATGACTAGAACCAAGAAAGAACTATAAAAGCTAAGCTTCATTGTGTATTGTTTTGGGTGTTTTTCCTTACAGATAAATAAAATACCCAAATACCAGCTCTGTTCCTTATTTGCTTTGCTCTCCTCCTAATTGCTCCTTCACCTCCAACAGATTTATAGTTGAAACTATACTGTGGAAGCCAAACACCAGCGTTTTATCTGTGAGATTGCCATGCCACCTAAAGCGCATTTGTACAAATTCTCCATCACTAGTGTACATTATTGTTTAGGCCAGAGTAGTATTCCCTAGGTGTCATTTAAATACTGTAAACCCACTAAATCTACGTGAAGAAAGTTAGCCAGAAAGTGTCCTGACAGTTATGGAGGATTGGGACACATATAAAATTCTTTTTAAGTAATTTATAGAGGGATTTTCATATTTTCATATTGAACACCACCTTCTTCTAAGGAGAAGTCCTGTTCATTTCAGCAGGAATATTTATGGGTCTTAGTCTTAGTAGAAGAGGTTGTTTTCTCTTGAAGTACCAGGCAATACAGTGTCATGACTTCTGAACAACTTTATTGCACCTTGATCCAGTGTAACTTACTAAGGCAGTGGATATAACTGCAGAGATTTTCCAATATATGGAAAACTCAAAGCTAGCTTCAATTGTCCTTACCACTAGAATAAATATAGGCGTAATAGGTAAAATAGAAACACAATCTAAACATAGGTCCTGTAAATTCATATGCTGATTTTTTCCACTATCAAATGTGAAATAACAGTTTATTACTCTAAGTCTCAGTTTGATAAATGAGTCACGATAAATGCATGACTACATTTCCAGCCCCTACAGAGTTGGGATGTATGTGTAACTAGTAATTATTGCAAACCATTCTGTGCTACCCTGTATTGAGGTTCATGGAGCATTCTGCCAGTGCACCCCTCTTGTTTTATATATTTTAAATGGCAGTGCATACTGTCAGTTCCTAAATAGAATGTTTCAGGTGACAGCTTAGCCACCAGTGTTTTTGACAATCTAAAAATATTCTAGGAGATTGAGAGGTTCACAGATAAGACGTGTATCAGTCAAAATATTGAAAAAAATATGCTAATTTGTTGTTATTCAGTATTTTAAGGATGGAGATGCTTTGGGTGCTTCTGTAAATACAACTTCTCTACAAGTCCGTTGCTAAACAACAAGCAGGTGCAGAAATGATAACTGCATATTGTAGCACTTGGTTTTCTTGTAAACCTTAGCACCAGGTCCCATTTCAAGTATTATTTCAAGAGAATGCAAACTGGCTAATTTGGAGAATCAGAGTCTGGGAAACTAATTATATTAAGAATCAAAGCATGGCCAGTATTTCTTTTAATTTCATTTATTTTAATTTGGAAAGTACCCCAGGCTGAAGTTTGCAGTGCCAAATAATAAACTGAGACAATCTTTTTTTGTGTGTGTCAAGCTTTACTTTAAAATGTAATTTATCATCAGAGATAAGCTAACATTAAAGTAGGTGGCATTTAGGTAGCCAAGAGGAAGTTTTGCTCTCATTAACCTTACAAGGAAGTCTCTCATAAATTACTACATAGCTCTCTAACCATAGACAGAAGATCTAAATCTTACTCTGAAGTCTGGCTGAGATTTTGATAAGATGTTACAAAGATAAGTGTAAAAAATAAAATTACATGTCAGATTGATCTTCAGGATAAAAAAAAATATAGTCATATGTGTTTAAAGTTAATTCAGTAGCTTCATTGAAAATTTGGTGATTTTTAAAGGCATACTAGAGAGAAGCCAGAGTGGTATAGAAAATTTCCCATTGGTATTTGATCATCTCACCCATTATATGGCAGCATAAGTGGGATTGCTGGATAAATGCTGAAATACTGGCATAAATAGACTCCATAAATACAGTAGGAATGCTATTTAACAGTATATTTGAATATATCTGAGATATACTTTTCTATTTCCAAAGGAGAAATAGTTCAATACAGTCAACTGGAATAAAATTATTCTATTGATAAATTACACTAATTTCCTTTTCAACTGTGCCGAATTGAGGGGAAAAAAAAGAGAGAAAAACAAAACCAAAACTCCAGGTAGACTAATTTATTTAATCTCTGAGTCTAGACTGAATTTGCTACAGCTTTCTCATCAACTTCCCCCAAGTCAGTCATTATTGCACGGCTTCATTAGTGATAAGAATCTAGAGCATTTTGAAGACGAGGCATTTTACACTCTGTCATTTTAACTGAGACTGTTTCATTCACATTTTAGTGATTATGATGTACATTTCACAGCACTCTAAGGTATGAAAGCATGGTTTTATAACTTTTATCTGCCTGTAGTTTTTGTGGAAACCTTTTAGAGCTGAAGAGTAGAGTGCCGAAATAAGCAAGTGACCACAGACAATGCGAGAAGCCCAGGCTGCAGCAGGGATTTGAATCGACATGCAAGAGAAGGGCATGTTTTCTCTCAGTACCTATGATAAAATGAGTGGATTAGATTTGTAAAATGTAGGAAGCAAATAACCATTGTCTTCCTGCTCTTCCAATGAAGTTGGTAAACTACGAGTCCTAATCTTTGCATTGCCTCGCAGGTAATTTCTCAGCCTTCCACCTGTAACAATGCAATTTCAGACCTTTAGTTCAGTCACAGAGGTACTGGGAAGATGGATATGTGCACTTAGAGCTGTTAGAAAGGGGGAAAAAAATTATTAAAGGCCTTGGAACTGTTTGATTTTCCAAGTCGCACAATCCTGGAAATTGTTCATACTTCTTTTCCCTTTCCTTGTTAAAAATATATACCCTTCATTTGCATTACAAAAATCCTAGAAAAGGGTGAGTGCAGTAGAATATCAGGAAACATGAGCTTGGAAAACTACTGAAGTAGACTAATTTCCTTATGACAAAGGGGTGAGGATTGAAAAGTGAGCACAAATCAAAATTCTTACCTCTACTTGTGCTTTATAAGATATTAAGATGAATTCTTAGCCTGTGGTGAGACAAACAGCAAAAATCTCATTTAATGGAGCAGGATATATGTCTGCTTATGGGGGAAATGTATATGGGTCTTTCTAGCTTCTCTACAACCAGATGTACAGAAGTCAGAGTCTGGCTAATAAATATTGATGCACACATTTTTAACCTAAGCAATTAATATATCCACAGCATAGAAAGAGAGTAAAGTATATGGATTTATAATCCCTTTGAGTTCAACTAAGTAGGTGTATGCACTTTGAAAAATATTTATTAAATGCTGTTGGTTTAGTGTTCTTATTGTCTGGTTTCAAGGCAAATAAAGATCAATTTTGCCTTGTTTAGTCTATTTCTGCTTTATAGGTGCAACCAAGCCTCTTCTTTGCTATGTCAATAAGAAGTTACCTGTTTTATTCTATTGGAAGTCTCTCTGTTCTATCTGTACATTCCTTTATGAAAAAAGGTTTTGTACTATATTTTTTTTCAAGTTCTTATGTTCTTATTCAGTAGGTTCTTTTCCTCTTTGACTTTTAAGCTGACTTATTAAAAATGTGAAAAAATGGCATGTTTCTACAGTATTTTTACTGTACTTTTTTTAAAAAAAAAAAGTCTTCTCTGAGGATAGGCACTCACTTTATGATATACCATAACATGTTTATTTTACTTTTTTGCATTGCTTACTTCTTTACCTTTGTATGAGCGTGTGATTTTTTACCTTCAGTATCAATCTCCAGAGAACCTTTTGAAATGCCTTATAAAAATTTTAGTACATGATGTTCACTTTAGACTTCCCCCTTATCTATCTCTTCCAATTATCTCATAATGGAGCAGAGTGCTACAGCTCATAGTCTATTTATATCTGTCATTTGCTTCATTCTTAGTTTGTTCCCAGGCTAAATCCAACTTGTAGATCTTGGCATGGGTGCCATTTATTCTTTTTTTCATCTCTTGTTGACATGCTAACTAGTACTTATATTTTTGTCATTCTTGATGCACGTTATGAGAATATTTTGGTTCGCCTTTTGCCGTGATTTTATTTACCTGCTATTTTTAACTTTACTCTTATCTGGAATACTGTGGTTACAAAATATGTCAACTCAGTGTCTGGTGTTGGAGCCTAGTCATTGTAGAGAGACAGAGCAGCATAGGATTCCCCTCACAAAAAGAATGGGGCAGAAGTCAAGCAGTGTGCAGCAAACAGATGGGGCACAGGACCAGGATGCATAGATCAAATATGAATTGAAAAATGAAAAATTCAGGGTACCGAGCTACCCTTAATCTGGAAGATATATGATACTTGAGAGACACTGTTAGAGGGTTTTGAGGTTGGCTTGATTTTTAAAAGACATTTGAAGACAGCAAACATGAAAATGGAAGAATAAATGTAGGAAAAATGGACAAGATTGCAGCAATAAATGGAGCACAGCCTTCTCTAGACAGAACAGTGGCTCGATAGCCTTCATGTGTTTGTGCAGGAGGCTGGGACAGGGGATTTAGCTATTGACTCTGGGTAACTGCAACTCTCCAGAATCAGTTTAGCACAAAAATATGACCTGTAAAAGCCTCCTTTTGGGAATACTGTGTTTGTGCATCTTCTTACTTGTACATCTGACTTGCGCTTCTGACTGTGCCTGTAAAAGGATCAATTTTGATTTTATAAACACTACAAATTGAAATAGGGAATTATAGAATGTTTGATTTTAGTAAGATAGCAGTGTATAATACTGTTGCAGTTGATGGTGTAAATTTATACAGCTGAAATGTAGGATTCTAAGTTTTCTAACTGCCATTGTTAAAAGGGTGAAAGCTCTTACAATATTTTTTTTTTTTGGCCAGCCATATTTGTCTTTGCTCAATTAGGTTTCTTTTAAAAGTGAAGAGTGTCTGCACAAAGGCAGACTTAGTCTGTTACTTAGCAGATTGAACTGGTCTCTTTGGTCATTTATTTAGCAGACAGTGGTAAGTGATAAGAGGAAATAATGTAAGAGCAGAGCAAGTAACACACTGTTGCTTATTTTAATACAGCCTCATTCTGGTATACCCCCTTTTTGAACAGTTCCCTCCAGGAACACTTATCTCATTTCCACACATTTCCGTATTATCTTAATTTCGTTCTTACCATCAACATGGTTATTATTGAAACAAACCATCACCACTTTCCCAGTGATACTCAAGTGGTCCTGAGGATGTGTTCTGAAGTGCTGAAATGTGCTCTGGAACTTTGGTATTAGTTAACATTTACTGACAGTGTCATTAAGGAAAGGTTGCGGAGAAACATCTGTAGCATCTTAGGAGTAACTTGTGTTTGTGAAATGGGCTTTGAATGGATGATTAGGAGCATGGTTGAGTAACAAGGTGATATGTTCTGCATGACCTACCTCTGTGATCGTGCAGTTCCATGAACATCACCCAGTACACTCACAGAGCAGAGCTTTTGGTTGTTGTCTCGCCACCCACCCCTTTCTTGCCATTATTTTGTTTACTTGGGCATCTAAGAATTTGTCCATTAACTTTGTGGCAGCAAATTTCTGCTGTCTTTTACACCAATACAAGGAGATTGTAATCCCTGTAAGTCAAACACTGCAAGGGCACTAAGGGCCTGGCTTCTCCACTGTCCCATAGTGTTTACTCCTGCTGTACCTTTGCATTAGGTGTAATAATCACAATGATGAAGATAAGTCTGATCAACAAACTGATCTGATTGAAAAATCTCCAAAGGAAAGAATAGAAACAGTCTCCAATTAGAGCAAAGTCCCAGTCAGACTAATCTAGAAATCACCCATTTGTAAGGGTGTGAGCAGAGACACTCTCCCTCACTTGGACAGATGGCAGCTTCTTCCACTGGTCATAAAACAACATCCTAACGTGCCAATGTGCCTACTGCTGTCTGCCAACAGTCAGCACAACTTGATTTAGGTGATTTTGAGTTTCTGTCTGGTTTGTACACAAATCTGTACTGCTGGTTTATCTGGTAATAAGTAAACCAAGTGTTGGTTGGTCAGTACTGATAGATTTAATGATAGCTGGCAAGCAATTGCATTGTTGAGAGCAGTGAATGACATGTTTATAAATAAACAACTGTCTAGTTCCAAACATAAATCAAAGAACTACCGCATCTGTAAACTAAAAACTGCCAAGATGACTGTCCTGAAAGCCTGATAAATATCAAACAGATGATTAAGTGAAGGTATGCAGCTGACTGTTCCTTAATGATTTTGCTGCTTCTGCAGGGGTCCTAAATCTACACTTGTAAAAGACTCCGTGCTGAACACACGCATGTATTTTCCAAGTTGTGTATGCCCTTGCCTGCAAGTTTATCAGTCATACACCTGATGTCCTGAGCCCCTCTGCATTGCCAGACTCTGGCAGCAGCTCTCTAATAGCGAGCTCAAACCAAAGCCCAAAAGGCTTGGCTCCGTCCTCCTTTCAGGGCTGCTCTTTGCTGCTCTGCAGGCTGCGAGAGAAAGGGAACTTTGTGCCCCTGTGTTCCAGCAGCCTGAGCCCGATGACATTATGTACTTGCTACTGCAGACACTGAAATCCTGGGCAGCTGCTTTTATTTGTTACATCATAAGGCTTTGCTGCTGCTTCCTCCAACCTGTGCTTAAGTGTTTTGGTGGTGGTTGCTCTCTAGGACTCCTTTGTAACAATTGTTTCTCATGTTTTTATGTTTCTGTTTGTTCACCTTCCAGTTGTGGGTTTTTTTTTTTTAAAGACATAACTGGAGAAATAATAAGTGCTATCATTTTGGCCTTTGTGGATTACTACTGCAGTCGTGATTTGGACTGTCAGACTTTTATTTACACTCTGTTGCACTACAAGGCACCTGTCAAGCACAGTTTTCGGGCAATTTCCGTGGAAGTACAATAATCTTGTCAGTCCTATATAAATAAACATATCTACATTGCTATGTACAAGGATTTACCTTCCACATAGCACAAAACTCAGGCAGCCTTGTTTGTGCTGTATGAGCTGCTCCAAGGGAGTCTGCTGCAGAGTGCCCTGGAGAGCAGCTTTGGCACTTATTCCACACTCATCATATTCCTCTCCGGAGGGGATGAGGAGGTGACAAAGCAAACTGTGGTGACAGCTGGGGGGTGGCAAGAGGAAGTTGTGAGGATTAGGGATGGGAGGAAAGGAATAAGTGGCAAAGGTGGTAACAGGGAGTGAAATTGAGCACTTTTCTTCCTTCTCATCTCCTGAAAGCCTGAAGGAAACAGCCAAGAGGTCAAATAATCAGGGAATCAAAGACGTGTATCACAGGTGTGGAGATGCACACACAGACTACAGCTGAGAGCACTGAAGACTGAAACTTCATTCTGGTTAAGTAAAGTCTAAGTATTTGAAGGTTATTGTGCCTCAGGAATTTCACTGCTTACTTTTTTGTGACTTGGCAGTGAGTCCACTGGTTTCTGAAAATGTAGCTCATACCTGGATTGCCTTTGCAGAATGGGCACAGGTGAGTTGTAGACCAGACTTTCATTGGACATGAATTTTACCTGCAAGGCTTTCTCTGTAGCAGAGTGAATAGTTTTTGAGGGAATTGTGCGAGTCAAGTTTTGAGGGATCATGTTGGTATCACATCACAGGAAATATAGAAGGCACATTCTGTTTTAGTTGGGTCAAAAATCCTGAGTAGTACCAAAATTCAAATGAAAACAAAACAGTACTTTGGTTGATGAATGCATTTTGCTTGGAAAAACTGAGTCTATTTTCTACTTAAAGAACAGTAAAGGAAATATAAAATAGAATTACCTCATTGAATAAAACAATTCTCAGAGGGGAAGAAAGGACGTGTTTTTGACATGACATGTTGACATTTCTATCTTAGAACATTGCATTTCTGAGACTCCTCTCCTTATGAAATGTTAATCAGTGAATAAGACTCCATACAAGATCATGTAAATTCACAATGAATGCTGTAGTTTAAGACCATTTTTCATAAAGTTCTATTTCCTTTTGGGTAGGTGCAGCTAATACTCCCCTATAATTTACTATGTCATTGGTAAAAATGTAGATTAAGTTACTAAATCCCAATATTTGAGTTTGGAAAAAAACCCAACCCAAACCCTAAAAGCCTTTGAAATTTGTTTTTTTGACTTGATATAATTGTACTGTGCATTTGTTTCAGGAAACACTGAATAAATTGTTGGCTATAATTGAAGACTGCCAAGTATAACTAGCATAATACAGTAAAAAAGAACAAAAGAAGAAAAGCCAGCAAACAGAAGTAATAATAGAACAAGACGGTGACAACAAAAAGCTGTGGAGTTACATTAGAGCCAATATATACATATGCTCTATTGAATCTCACATTGACCTCCCAGTTTTATGTAAAATACAATGTACAGTTGAAATAGAAAGACAATTACCTTCATTTTGGGAGGAAAATACTAATTAAATGCTTAAAGCAATAGGAAAATATCTAGTTTGAATATTTTTGCTATTTGATTATTTTACTCAGCTCTAAGTCAATAGAATATTCCATTAATCTCAGTGTGCATTGGATCAAGTCTACTAGGAAGAGGGTTCTGGTTTCAGGTAACGTATTAACGAGTCATATTTAAAATTATGTTTTACACTTGGTCATGTGATACTTTAAAAATGACAGATTGGGATTCACCCACAAAGTTTTTTTGTTCTTTTTTTTTATTTTTCTATCCATCTGCCTTTTTACTTCTCCCTTCTGCTGCATTTTCAGAAAACGAAATCTCTTAATTTCAAAGTAAAAATAAAACCGGGATTAGCCATCTAATCTGTGAGGATACCATGTACAGACAGCTCTCAGCTTTGTTCTACTTGCTGTTTTTGAAAAGATGAAGTCCTGAAAAATGAGAAGTAAAAAGTAACTTACAGAAGAGGAGTAACAGAACAGTCAGAGACGTTTGTCTTACAGATGAGAAGCAGAGTTTAAGTGAATAGTGATTTGAATTTCTGTGGTAATCAGAGGCTAATTTGAGTCACTTGCAAGGGACCAAAGTGAGAAGAGTTTGCTCAGCATTTCCTTAAGGTCAAGACATGGGCTCATCCTTGTCAAACGTGAGACCTAAGTTCACAGTGTCTTTTGCTGGTTTAAGATCTGGGCTATGACACACCAAAAAAACCCCAAACCAACCAAACCAAAAAAACAAGCAAAGATGGCACGTTTCATTCACAGGTATTTTTTTATATGTAAGAAAGGTGTGTGGACCTGTAAACTGCCATATCTAAAATAAGCAATGAATCTCTAAGATTTTTTTCATTTAATTCTTTAGACATGACAAAATCTACGAGAACAGTTTAAGGCTGTTATTTATCTGAACACCTGTTTCTATCTTTATCTGGATAATCTCCATGACAATGTCCCTCATCGTGTTTACTGCTTGCTTTGTAAGAGAAAAGTGTTAAATGGGGAGCAAACTGTATCAAAACTTACTAAAATAAAATCTACGGAGAAATAACATCACATGTTAAATGTTGGGATAGGAGTGACTCAACTCCATCACTACCACCCATCTATTTTGGACATAGAGTGGATATTTTCACGAGTGGTCACCATTAAGTTTCTGTCGGGCTTGAGGAAGAAGTACTTTTAAGGGCCATAGCACCAACACTGAGATGTACATATGGCATTTAGGCAGTGCTGCAGAGGTTATTTATTAAAGTCTTGGTATTTTTTGGCTACCCTAATGTGCGGTACTGGAAGTAGACTGAAAGTTGATGAAGTAATTCAAAAGGAGAGGAAAGGTAAACATCTCAAAAGACAGATTTCTCAAAGTCATGAAATGATAACTTTAAGAGTAGTAAAGTCCACAGTCTGAGTTACAATTCCAGATGGTGAGAGTGTAAAGAAGAAAGATGTGTTGAAAACAAAGGTCCATGTAGGGAATTAGAGCGAAGAAAAAAATCCCACAGTGTGCCATTTCCTCAGTGTTTTCAAGTGAAATAGTGAAACTCTGTAGTGCGTAGAGAAAGAAAGAAAGAAAGAAAGGGGGAAATCTGCAAGGAACTAGAGAAGAGGAACAGTTGAAGAAGGGAAGAAAGAAGAAGAAGAAAGAAANAAGAAAGAAAAGAAAGAAAGAAAGAAAGAGAAAGAAAGAAAGAAAAGAAAGAAAGAAAGAGAAAGAAAGAAAGAAAGAGAAAGAAAGAAAGAAAGAGAAAGAAAGAAAGAGAAAGAAAGAAAGAAAGAGAAAGAAAGAAAGAAAGAGAAAGAAAGAAAGAAAGAAAGGGTGAAATCTGCAAGGAACTAGAGAAGAGGAACAGTTGAAGAAGGGACTGGAAATTTTCTTAAAATTTGGATGGAAGAACAGGAAGAAGGAGGAGGTGGAATGAGAGGACTGTGGGCAGTAAATTGTGGACTGAGCATGGATGAAGTAGCAGGGAAAAGGTTTCAGAGAACCAAAGAAAGAGGTTGGGAGCAAGAAGGCAAATAGATGGATGGCTGCCAAACTCCTAAAACAACCTCTGACCCTGCACACTGTCTTCAGGGTAGACACAGGTGTGTATACTTGGGGAAATAAATAAGGGTTTGGTTTTTTTGAGAGAACAAAAATCTTACTGAGGTAACAATTAATTGGCAATATTACGACATACAGAAGTTTGGTAAGCAAAAAGAAATAGCTTCAAATGAAAGGTTTGCAGTGATCAGCATTAAAGCACTGTAGCAGAAAATACTGTTAAATTTTAAATCAACAACTTGAGGTGTGTCGTTACTCTAAGAACAGTAATTTCTAATTCATTTGTGCAATGTGTGTGAGATGCTCATGCAAACTGCCTGGCCCTGTTTGTGCCTCACCTATCACGGAGAAGACAGGGAGAAGGCTGGAGTTGCAGGGAAGGATCTTTGTTTTAGAACATCAACAAGTGATAGGGTGGAGCAGTTGTGATACAGAGGAATAGAGCACAAAAAACCAAATTGCAATGGGTTACTTTGTATTTTGATCCTAATGCTTAATACAGAGTTAAACCCCGGCTGACAGAAAGGTGTTATCACAGAATGCTTGATTTCAACAAGTTTGTTCCAAGTCTCTTTTTGACAAGTAGTTACCACTATTATAAAAACTAAAAAAAAAAACCAAACCAAATTAACCTTCCTGCTCTTCAGATTTGGTTAATTGGCACAACTCCATAAAACTGAACAGTGCCTGGAATCAAACTCATGGAGCACATCCCATTACTCAGAGTTCTTTGATATTCAGACTTACCCAGTAAAAAAGCCTTGCATAATGGATTTTCATTGCAGCAGCTCTGTGCTGTATATATCCTACATATGAAGTATTTTTGCCCAGAAGTTAAAAAGAGCTATTTTTATATGCAATAAAAACATTTTAAAATATCCATTTCCTCACCTTGTATGGGAAAAAAAGGAAAAGGTTTTTAAAAAAGTTCTACTAAATTTATCAAGCATCTTCCTTCAGTGGTTTTCTTTCAAACTTTAGCTTCAAAGTGCGCTATTTCTTAATGCGCCATTCATGTTTGTTTTATTAACTTTCTCACCTTAGGTAATAGATTTGCAACAGTAAAGTATATTTGCAGTAAAAAGTCAAGTGTGTGATGGAAACTACTTAGAGATTTTTTTTTTCCCCCATGGTAAAGCATCATAGCATTTTTTCCTTAAAGAGAATTTCTAACGACAATTAATACAGATTGCAATTCATTTTTTATTACTGTGCCATTACTAGAATGGTGAATTCTTGATGGATTTTCATGTGTGCAGGAAGGAGATAATAATTTCCTTTTTGAATGTGCAAGACTGTGAATAGGGGGTTTAAAAAAAAAAAGTATTATTAATTGATTGAAAAGCGTGCTACCCGCTGCTAAGTTTCATCTCTTGCTATTAGTCTTCCCTTAAAAATCTTTTCCTCAAAGGAATGAAAAAATTAAGATATTTTCCACAGAAATGTTTGAGAAGTAACGTAATCTCCTCTCTCTATTGCTGTAATATTAAATTACTGCTGTAGACCTGTATCGGTTTCACAAGGAGAGTTTTACGTAACTGAGGCCAGCTGATTGCAAAAGGGAGCATGAACCTAGCTACAATCAGATTTTAACACACATTTCTATTTATGTCCATAAAAATACAGACACACATAGACTATGTTAATTGTAAGGAAGATAATTTTAATTAAGGGCTGAATTTTTTAGCGTTTTGACGTTTTAACAGTTAAGTAAAGGAAAAGTTTGCCTTGACATAGAAGGTATTTTTTTGTGGTTGCAAGTACAAATTTTTGCCTTGTGCAGCCTGAAAAAATTTAGTTTGGCCAGCTTTCTGATGCTTAGTTTTGTTTCAATCAAAGCAACACTTATGAGAAGGAGACACTAATAAGAATCTGAGCACAAGATACAGTTCTAACCTATAAGGTTATTTATGCATCCTTAATCCTTTTTTTTATAACTTGTTATTAACTCAGCTCATGCTATTTCTGTCTTCAGTAATGCAGAGAATTATTTACAGTGACACTGATAACACCTGGTATCTATAAATCTATTAGTTATGTTAACATCCAGTTACATAATCAAGTGAATATAGGTACAGCTGGAAAAACATCACTGAATCGTTTAAGTCAGATTCACTGATATAAAAGGGAGCTTCTGAATAAAAATACCTGTGGAACCTGTGTTCTGTCATATAGTTTCCCAGTGTGAGACATAATAAAGAATCTACAAGACAATATTACATGAACACAGTTCTGCAGAAATCTTGAAAGGATGTATTGGTTTGTTCTTAATAAACAGATAAAAATCCCCATCAGAAAATGACCTTATACTTGTCAGTTTTAATTATTCTGCACTTGTTAGAATCTTCTTTAAGAAAAGTGCAGGACCTTATTGCAAAAGTTAGATTTCATCAGCACAGTGCATGGCAAACACCTTCAGTAAGTGTGCTCACTGTGCTTTTAAAACAAATCAGAGTTCTGAGTGTTTCAGAACTTGCAAAACTTCAAATGGAAGTGTTCCCCATGACAGTCATCATTAAAACACACTAATCCTTTTAAGGAAAGCTATAAGAAAAAAAATGCATGTTTCCTGTTTTATTGCAGTACGATGAGATCTGATAATAGCAGTTCACTTTAGCACTTCAGGTGTTTCATTTTTAAGCACCTGTCTATACCCTACATAATAAGCTTTCAGGTGTGAAATCTAACAGGATTTCACATATATTGAATTGGCAAATCCCAATTAAAAATCCCCTATATTTTTTCTGTATTACAAGGCTTTCTTTTTAGAAAACATATGAGATGTCCCGTTCTAAAAAGATGGATTTAAATAAATGTGTTTTTCTTCAGATTGGCTCTGTTTGTACACTTAATACCTTTTCCTGATTCCAACATAAATAAATAGAAAGCATAAACATTTACAGCTCTTGGCACGCACGTAGTGAGAAATGCAGCTCATACTTTCATTTGTGAAGTGATTATTTCTGCCAGATCTGGTTTTTAACACGAAAGACAAATTGTAGATTCGAGGGTACAAGATAATACTCTTACTGTAGTAAAGTGTGGCTGTGGGGTTAGAATGACATTGTAAATAGTAATGGAAAAATGCAGAAAAAATGAGTTAAGTAGCCAGAGCACAGACAAATTGGTCCCAGTGTTTTCCAGCCATCAGCAGTGCTTTGCATTAGTGTCCCTGACGTGAATGAGGATTTTCCTGCTATACTTTGTGTTACATTAAAATGTACTACTCAAATTGCATCTTAACTGAATTATAAGAATTCAATGTGTACTTGGGGTACTTCAAGATGCTTCTTACAGTTGGAAAGATTTGTAATTATTTCACTGACATCGCTGTTCTTTGGGTTTAAACTAGTGAAGACCACTGCCAATGGTATTGAATTTTAAGACAATTAAGAACATCACACTGTGTTTCCAGGACAATCATATAACTTCAGTAGTTTTTGCCACAGGTGCATCAGGTATTTGTGCATGTTCAACACAGCTGAAGTGAGAGTCAGTAAAGCACAAGACCTGTTCTTTTAACTTCCAAAAGCAGCTTTTCGTGGAATATTCAATGCCAACTACATGCACAGAAAAATTCTGCAGCGATTAACTGACTGCAAAACCAAAATCCTTACATTCATCAGACATTTTTGTCCCTGTAATCACCATCAAAGAATAGCATTTTAATCCCTCAGCTTGACTTCCTTCTGGTTAGGGTGGACTGTCTTTTACAGGAAGATAAACATGAAGCACAAATGGTTGAAACTACACTTTCAAATTACACTATAACTACAGAATAAACCCAAATCTATTCTGTAGGCCTCATGATCTGCATGTACGGCCCTTTTCCAAAACCATTTGCTTGGAATCAAATTCCAAATATCCTGCAACAGAGTAATCAAGTTTTACATAAAAGTGCATTGCAAGGAATTTCATTCCCTCACTTGAACATCCTTAATGACTAGTACTAATTAAGTCCAGAAAAATCTTGTTCAAGCTCTTCACTACTACTGCTACGAAATGTTCTCAGTATTTCAATGAAGGATCGGAATTTATTTTTTGTAGGTTCTCAAAATCCTTTTTTAGGCTGCAATTCATAGCCGGAAAAATACAGAAAAGAGCAAACACTTGAGGTAAAATATTAACCATTAACAGATTGTAAGAAACATTCAAGTAGAATGAGTGTTCTTAGAAATAAAAAGCAGAGTCTTGGGAAAGAGCAGTATCTGGAGATTTCTGTCCTTGCCAGGGGCTCCTTCAGCCAGTCATACTCACTTTACTCAGTAAATAGCAACCTTCAAGAAACAAAGTGAAATATTCTCTGTCTGATAGCCAGAGTATCAGCAGAGTACATTGATTATAGATGCATGACAATCTGTTTCCTGCAAATGTAGAGGGCCACTACAGGTGTTGCTAAAGTTTACAAAAGTCAGGGGAAGGAGAAGGAGCCACAGAAGTGGCATTAGCAGCAATCGTAATCCATTTTGCCATGGAAACTGCTGCACTGTGGAATCCCAGTCTGCTGTGAGCACAGGTTTCTAAGAAAAGCCAAGTAGACAGCTGTTAGAAGGCTATCAGAGCAATTCATAACGCTGGTGATAGGAGGGTGATTAGCTCCCACATCCTCTTTCCTCTTTATCATTAAATCATGGCCTACTGTTAACAGGTTGCTTTTCTGTGATAAGTGATTACTGAAATTTTTCCTACCAAAAACTCTGAGAGATTAGTTCAGGATGTGTAAAATAAAACCCCAAAACACCATGCATCTTTTCAATAATCTCTCTTACTTTGATAGCTTGTGCCACTTTGTTTACCTCCTGAAATATATCCTTGAAGATTAAGTATATACACTTAGCATGTGGCAGCTGCCAAATCTTGGGAGATGTTTCCCACCAAAGCTGTCACTGCATTGATGAGAGTAAGTACCTTGGAAAATATAGATCTTTAAAAATAAGGTAATGTTTGTGCTTCCTCTGAATAGGAAGCAGTGTAATTACCCATCCTACAAGGAACACTACAATAAAACACACCAAAAGCAATGTTAATTAAAATTAACTGACTTCACTGAGTGAATCACAGACCCTTCTTTTTATGAGCCTGTCCTACAAAGTGATATGCCTAAACTTCTGACAGTAAGCAAGGATGAAAAAGTCACATTACCTGAGATGCCACCCATTCTAAGCCTGTAAGTAAATAACCCTCCAATTCCAGAAGTGTACAGAAATATATGGTATAGACAATTATTTGAGAAGACACTACAGGTAACAATATATTGTACAAAAATAGTTTCAGCAAAAGGCTTCACATGCAAGGGGGAAAAACTAAAGTCAGGATTCTGCTAGAAAAATATGACTACATATAAAACCAAGTAGTTGAAGTATAGTTATTTGATGAAAGACTGCTGAGAAGAAATAATGAAATAAAATTCAAGCATGCTTATGAAAAGAAAAAGTATATGCAGTTGTGCAAAACGTGATGATATACAGGGAAAGGGGGACGTAGGGAAGTAACTCATTTGTGTGATGTTACTTCATTCTTTAGCAATAATAGAACAGTTCTCAGACTGAGGCAGATTTGAGGGGAATGGAGGAAAGATGCTCCTGTTGCTGTAATATAATCAGGAGGAGAGTTATTTTCTGTACAATATTGTGTGATTGCAACATAATTTTGCTTTTGGCTCTCAGTGTTTCACAGTGACAAAAAACAAAGTTCAGAGAGGGTGGTTTTGTTTGGTACATGAGCATTTGTTTATAGGTGAATACAAACATGTGGACTGAGACATGAACACTTAAAAGAGATGTGAACAAGACAGAAAAAAAAGGATCACTGAAATGTCAATTTCACAGGAGGGGACTTAAACTGAGATGGGAGGGAGGCTTAACCTGGACATCAAGAAAATCTTCCCTACTAACATGCAAACATGAGAATGGTCATCCAATGAAAATACCAAAAGCATGGATCCTTATTTTGCAGTGTAGACTGTCCAAGTAATATGAAAATGATCCTGCATGTAAAGGGGATAAATGAAAGCTTCTCTGCTTGGTGGTGGGGTTTTTTTGTTCATTTGGTTTGGAGTTTCTCAAAACTTTCAACATTAGTCATTCAAAGCCAAGTGAGCTTTTGGCTGCACACTCACTATGTGTCCCTCCAGCTTTATATCAAGAATAGATGATTAGAGAAACAAATTGTTTTGAAATATTGATTTATCTTTCACAGCCAGTCCTAATACTTTCTTTTTCATTATTTCAGGGTGCAAGTTGAATTCTATATGAATGAAAATACATTTAAAGAGAGACTGAAGCTCTTCTTCATCAAAAACCAAAGATCAAGTAAGCAGTTGGATTAATTTCTGTTAAGCATATTTGTCATAGTTTAAGTAAAATCAAATTCAGTTGAAGGCAACAGTGAAGTTAGTGTTAATTTTCTTCTGTGTTAAAATATTCGGACTTGAAAATAATGTGCTTTTTGTGCAGGATCAAACAATTAGTGACATCACTAATTGTCAAATAAAATCGTGATTTTATTTCTGTGTCGTGATCAAGTTGGCTTGCATGGATCTGGCATTAATAATCATTGACAAGTTGTGACTTTGTGACTAGGAAAGCAAAGACACTTAAGTTGGTACAGCACAAAAGCACCTAGCTTTTTTAAGTGTTCTATTTTATTAAGTATTCCTAAAATTTCAAACTTTATCTGCACTCAAACAAACATTTGGAAAGGAGACTATTGGGGATGTGGTACCTCAGAAATGGAGTCCTTGTCATTAGCCTATTGTCCATCTTCATTGACCTGTTCTTAAAGTCATAGGCCGTCATGGAAGAGAATAATGTGGAGGAACTAAGATATTAATCTGTTTAGGTACATCCATGCAGCTGGTCCAGGGTGGCGGAAACATGGAATATTATCCAATCTTGGCTAGAACAGTGGAGTTCATAAGTCAGAAGAGCAGTAACTGACCTCAATTTTCTTCTGTGTAGCAGGACTGAAGTTACCTCCATTTGCCTTGCATATGTAAAGAACTAAAATTACAATAGCTTTATACATAAAGCTTTTAGACTACAAAGAATACATTTTGTCCTTTGTAATACAGGTAAAATTGTTTCATGGTTCTGTGTCTGGAAAAAGACAGAAAAGAAAAAAGAAGTTTTTTGATGTCCCAATCTGAAAATACCCAAACAAACAAAACTGGGGAGACTAGATCAAGCTTTTAAAACTAAGACATACCAAAAAAATCTTCTATCAGTAAGAGCTAGTAATAAATAAATACTAGTTTTACATCACAGAACTTGATGTTTTTATTGGCTAAGCTTCTTTTGCTTTCCAAGTGTAGCAAGAAAAATATTTCCCTAAAAGGCAAGAAAAAAGATAAAAAAGCACCGGGCTGTGAATAACTCACATTTTCAATATGGGCTTTGGAATTAATTGCTGGTTTTTAGCTAGAGAATCAGGTTTAACAAAGCTTCTGGAGGTTCATCCATGGGGAATGCATTACTTATTACGCTTACCTAGACACACATGGGAAATTCATCTTAATTCAGGTGCATAAATAGCATAGGAATTACATGGATTGAAGAAAGAGAAGAAAAATCCCCAAGCCAAAGCAGTCAGTATTAGTAAATTCGAACACTCTTTCTGCTTATGCAGATCTTGGTTCTTGTCCAAACACTCAGAACCAGAAAATTCCAAAAGCAAGTCTCCACAGACCTGCTGCTGACACCGTAACCTGCCACTCAGTCAAGTGTCCTCATTCAGTCCTCCCCTGAAACGGGAGGAATCTCTTGCCCAGAGGTATCAGGGAGTTGATCAACAAAGAGAATAGATTTTAGTCAGTATTCAGTGAGAATACTGAAAACCTTCCTTCTCATAGTAAAGATGGATCTGCTGTCACTGAGAAAATAATTATCACTAGGATCAGCAAATCAAACCTGTTCACCAGTTTTTGATAATATCACATGGTTTTGCCAACCAGAGCAGTCAGCTCTAGAATTCACAAGAACTTTCTACAGAATACTATCCTAATCTAAATCACATATGGGCCAGTAACTTGAAATATCAACTGTTTTATTCATTATTATCCTAGTTTAAACTGATAAAACAAGCCTTCATCTATGTCTCATGTCAATCTAGTTTCCACTCAATCTCCTCCAAGGAAATGTCTAATCAAATTCAAACAATCTATGAAAAGATATCTTACAAAGGTGTCACTCAACACCCCCCCCAAAAAAAAGAGAAAATGACATATTCATACCAGCGTGACTTGCTTGTACCTGCCAAGACCACACACTGAATTATCACGGCCAACAATAAGTCTCAAAGGGGAAAAATAAGTGAAGTTTCAATTCAGTGAAGAGGGAATAAAGGATAGCTATCACCAGGATATGAATTTTTGAGAGTATATTTTGGTCCAACTCCTAAAGCCAGCTGCCACTGAAATGATTTTGCTAAAAAACAACAATGTGTTAGTGACTTATGAGAAAGGAATAATGGAAGGTGATTCTAAAACCCTCATCTGGTATCTGTCACTCTGTTTTGATCAACTCCCCAAATCTGACAATTAATCTACAAAAATTCTTGCAAGAAAAGCATCAAGAATTTATAATAAAAGTGGAAGTCACAGTCTGAAGCGGTAAAACATAATGAATCACTCTATACTTAAAGATGCCTGCAAAAATAGCAAATATTTGTTTAAACTGAGAAGGAAATGTTAAGATTTGACATAGTTATATTTAGTTCACAAAACAAATAGATTTTGAATTGTTATAGTAAATAAGACAAGAGTATGTAACAACTTTGTTCCATAGACACAGTGAAATTGCATTCCCATTAAACAATACATAACTGCATAACAGTGCATGACTGATGGAGCTGAATACAAGTTTCAGGCACCACTCATATTGAAATTATAGAGATATTCTGTGCAAATGACCCTGCTACTTGAGCAATCTGGCTCTGAATGGAGAAAAAGAAATTAAGTCAAGCAGACCATGTTGATCCATGTGACAGCATGTGAAATACAGAACAAAAATAGACAGGAAGCAAACAAATATGAAATGCTTTCTTTGTAACAGAATAATCATTGAAAACCTGTTTTAAATGCCTTCTGTAGTGTTTGTCCCCCTCTTTCCCACATTTGAAATCCTGCATCTTCATGACAGTGGAGCACATGCATTGCTTCCAACTCACAGGTGAATCCCCGGCTAGGAGGCTACAGAATTTTTCTACCAGAGGGAAAATGCATTTGTTAGGCTGCATTAATTATCCAAACTTTAGCAAGGGTGACTGCATATGTTACTAAAGGCTGAGGCACACAGAGCAAGGAGAGGTGACCCAGGATAGACTTGAAGCCTGTTCTTCTGTATTTATAGTTTAATAACTGACCCAATCACCTACGATACAGAACCTATACTTTGCCTTTATAAACAACGCCAGCCACAAGATGCACTCTCTATAGATGCTGACAGGAGCCCTTAGATGAAAGCACAGCTGGTCTGAAAACCCTGCCTCATGTTCTGTGGCAAACAGCCATTCCTATGGAGATATCCAGAGCCTGGGTTCTAGATCTATCAAAACTAAGATTTGAGAGTTAAGGGTTTAGGGCAGCAGGCTGGAACATCAGCCCCTTGTACTGATGTAGCTTTTAATCAGAAAAGAACCATTTTCTTTTGATGTTTAAACCAACACACCACTTTAAAGGATGTTTAGAAACCAGGCATTTATCAATGCAAAAAAGAAGTGTTTCACACCAAGAATAACGTTTACAGAGCTAAAAACCAGGAGAAAAGCAACAGACGTCTTGTACTTGCCTAAGAAAGTTAGACACCACAGAACTGGTAGGGGTTTTTTGTTTGTTTAGGATTAGGTGTTTTTTTAAAACATTATCTGCTTTTCTAGTTGTAATAGCCTGGTTGTTAGGGCAACCATTCATACTCCAACAGACTTCTACAAAAAGGTTAGGACAAACAAACAAGTCATGTTTTCTTCACCAACAGTTCAAAAAAAGCTGGAAATGAGAATCATAGCACTGACCAAGTTAAATAATAGGATGACACCTTTTACTTACTTGTGTGTGTGTATATCCATCCATCCATTCCTCCTTCATGTTGGGGAATAAATAGTCTATGGCTAATTACTCTTGTTAGGGGAGCAGGAATCACTAGGAATCACCAGGTTAATCTTCTCAAACCCAATTGCCAGTAACAGCTGTGGGACTTCTCAGACACCACAGGATTTTAACCCTTAAGTCACAGAAACAAGATGCTATAGAAGTCCATCCAGTTCTTATGTGATAACTGCAACTACACAGTTAAAAGTAATAAGCAGTTTTATGTAATAAACCTTAAGATTTCCTTCAGAAATTGGGTGGTAAAATATTTAAGAATCCATTTTCTATTTTTCTATGTTTGTGGTAGATGGAGTTTTAATGGGAAAGGAACTAGTAGATATAAAAACTGATTTATCAGTTTTATCTGTAAAGTGCTGATTTTGAACTTAGGACGGAATAAAGGAAAAAAAAAAAAGTCATATTACTGTAAGATGATTGTGATTCTCTCCTTAGAAGGGAATGTATGCACACAGCTTTGGGTATGCATTATGAAGCTGTAGTTCCTAAACCACAGAAGCAATTATATTGAGTTCAGCTAAAATATTTGTGACACAACAATAAAGCACACGGTCCTTGCTGTGAGTGGGGCAAGGGAAGTCACCTGAGTCAAGGGAAGTCATTTGGGTAGGACTCAGACTACTCTGCTTTGGACAGAAGGGCTCAGCCATGCAGAACTGGACTCTCAGTTTGCAAGACTAAAAAAAATTGATGCTAAAGCGACCTCCAGTCACTGAACATTAGTCAACTAACAGTTTTAACTTAATTAGTAGACGAAAGCTTACATCTAAAGAGTCAGATGCAAACATTCACACTAATAAAAAAGTCTGTTGAATTTCATAGCAATACTGAAATTTTAAACCTTAATGCTCTAATGACTGCGAAATCACACAAAAACACAGCAAAGTTCCACTGCAGTAGATAATGGCTCCAATTGGCAGTGAAATAAATTGCCTGTGTGACAGAAGTAGGTGTCCATGTAGTTCCCTTTGAAGGAATCCTGTCTTTGTGCATTAAACCTATGATTGTGGGAAATAGTGTACTATTTTATGATAGTATTTGTGGTATAACCATTCAGCTAGAACAGCTCAACATTCACATGGTCTGTAGAACAAGTTGTTATTCAGTTCAGTTGTGCATTTAGCGTGACTTTTAGATGTCCTGATTCTTGAATGCATAGTTATTTAACTTCAATATTAAACAACTCCAGTTTAATATTTTATAAGTTGGGATAGAGTTAATATATTCTGTATGTGAAGCATGAAGACTTTTTTAGATATTAATATTTAAGTACTTGCCATTGCATATGCCCTGCCTGTGTTTGAAAGTTTGTCTTCCTGTTGCTGTATCCTGCATCTCAAAAAGCATTGAGAGGTTCTGGTTCCCCTTCCAAGAAAGCGAACTTTTAAAACTACCAAAGCCCTAAGGAGTGCCATCAGTAAAGATGAACAGCAAAGAATAGCTTTCAAACAAGTGACTGCATAGTTCTTTACATTCAAACACGGTGAGTCTATATAACCCACACTGGTTATGTAGGCATTTGCTTTTTACTACAAGACTATTCTAGATCCTTTTACCTTAAAGGTGGGTGAAACTTTAAAACCCCTGACCTTATTTCAGTATTTTCTTTTCTTTTCAAACTAGGTCTGAGAATACGATTGTTCAATTTCTCTCTCAAGCTACTGAGCTGTTTCCTATACATAGTTCGTGTGCTCCTGGATGATCCTGCACAGGGACTTGGATGGTAATGTTTGGGGTTTCTTTCTCCTTTCTGCTCTCAAAGCATCATTTAAGTGATAAGAAATAAATCAATGAATACATGTTTGGTATTCTTTCAACAAAGATTTGTTTTTATGTCTTACAGATATTTTAAAAGAATTATAAAGCTGGTCTTACATTGTGAATGGAAATAAGAACTAAAATAACAATATTATTTTTTCCCTTTACCACTAAAATAGTCCTGGCTCTCTCCTTAGATACTGTGCATCAGATGTAATTGTGCAAACATATATTTTAGATGTATTATTACATAACATTTCTATATAAAATTGCAAATGTCTGATTCCAACAATTCATGCAACATATGTGGATAAACATTGAGTTTATGCAACAATTCTTTTAGGGTTTTGCTTAAATAATTTTACTTAAAACTCCACATCCTGGAAATGGACAGACAAATCCATGAAACTGAGCTTTCATGCAGATGATATTGATGATCATTTTCTAGCCTTCTGCTTTCTCTAAACACTTCAGAAGAGTGAGACCAAAAGTACGTTCTATACTCACGATGATTTATGGATATAATGCATGATTTTGCACACCCAGAATTGTCAGTATGCTATTCTGTATCACTCTTTTTTTTTAAAATGTGTTATACAATTAATCACCAAATGTAGCAGAAATTATAATTTATTTAATCCTGTACTTCTGTTGTATTTGTATCCTGGATATATTGAATCTCCTCAATTTTTAATGCTAATAAGCATCACACTTTATTAACTTACTTCCTTTCACTTGATTTCATTCTTTTGTCCTTAAATGCTGAAAGAAACAAAGCACATATGAAAATACTAAGCTTGGGATGGTAGAACCAGCAGTCTTCACACAATGTTAGACAAAAGACAGAATTTGATTTCTAATTTTAATATTTGAATATCAGTTAAATCTAGTAAGGGTAATACCAAAAAAAGCTAGTGCACAGGAGAAATACTCTACAAGAATGAAATCCAAAGCAAAGAGAGGTAAAAAATATTTGCTTTATTCAGCAGTGCATGAGAGAAGGATATGTGAACAGGAAGTACAGAAGATGCATTTGAGATTTTTTTGGGTCAAAATTTATCGTGAGAAATTGTGACATCTGAAAAAGGGCTGTGAAAAAATTTCTCTGAAAAACAAGACCCATAAAAACCTATTTTTGACTCTACATATACCTTCGAATGTCTCTTCAATAAGAGGAAACAAGCAGTAAAGTTTTCGCAAAAAGTTGTGGAGAAGAGAAAATCCATCCTTAGAAATTTAGGCATATTAGCAATTCAGGAACTTAACATTTTACATCTAAGTGTGGTTTCTGGCACGCTGCAATTCTTTCATTACGAGAGCTGTAGTGAGCCCAAATGAGAATATTGTACTGCATGGTTATGTCTGGGTGTGCAGGACAGGTTAGACTATCAGACCTTGTGCCAAATATACTTCTGCATTTATATGCAAAGATGCACATTCATACACATCTGCAGACTGCTGAGTGCCTCACACCTTTCCTGGCGTGTTTGTCCCTTCAATCCAAGTGTTTAACAATTCACCAGAGAGTGTATTTATATTTTCTCTGTATGCTATTCCCTTACATGGTGTTGTGGTACATCTAAGAGAGTAGTTGGTGTGTTCTGTCTCTGAATAACATTTGTCTGCCCGAGGAGATTCAGGTAAGTCCTTCTGCCTGCTCACTAAGGCCCCACTCTTAGAAGCTGTGCCAGACAAACAAGTGGCACCTCATTAATGCCATAGAGGTCCTGAGGGCTTGATGTCAAAACTCCTGCTTAAATGCATTCTTAAAGATGTGATGATATGAAAGAAAAAATAATTTCTAGGTACCGTGTCACAGCGTGATGAAAGAAACTACTCAGCGTGCTGAGAGTGTGGTCACAGAAAATGTTTTCACCTGGTTGGTTTTAAAGTGACAAATCTGGGAGGAATTTTTTTCATCAGATTTATTTCCTGTTTTTCAGAAATGCCTGCACAAGTTGGTCTTTTTCTTTTACTCCTTCAGGCACAGCGGGTGTACAGGAGAGAGCTTAAGACATAAAAATCCTTATTAATGGGCACAATTTGGCACTGTCCCACTCATAGTTGGTAAAAATGCAGTTGTTGCTAATCTGTGGGTGCAGATCCCTTTGTTTTCTGCTGACCTTGCTTGCTAAGGATGAGCAAGGATATTTTTTATCATGTACACATTATGTATTCCCTCATCCTTACATGACCATTTGGAAGGAAGATTTGTGCCAGCAATTAAAGGCAAAATAACATCACATGTATAATAGCCAATATTTTGCTTAGGTATCACCAGTTTTGTACTTGGAAAAACTGCTGCATGAATCTCCAGCCCTCCTCATATCCTCAAAAGAGGTTATCAAGTGTAGTTTGCTGCAGTCTTTCCTGTTGAGAGTGTGCTTTCTATCACAGCCTATCCATGGGATAGGATTTCTAGGATCTCTTGATCTTCAGTATATATTGTGTACTTAGTTCAGCTTTGCAGAGTATCATTTCAGTTGTCTTGTTTTTAAATTTGAAAAGAAATCTTTAAAAAGTGTAATCTGGAATGCTTCATAGTGCTTTATCTAGAAATATGGAAAACATACAGCAGTACTTTCTAAAAGTTACTTTAATTTTAAAAATGTCTGCATCCATTGCCTTGGGTTTCAAACTATTTGCATGCATTTCAAAGACCACTTAATGATGTAATTAATATCCCTTTCCTCCTGTATGTTTTATGACTGTGTTCCCATATACATTTGCTAATGGAAATGGACTTTGCATGGATGGTATGACAACTATCAGTAAGGAATTAAACCGGAGTTGTTCCAATCAAAACTACACACCTGGAACAATTGATTGGTGAGTTCCTAATTTAAAACAGCAAACCAAAAGTCCACAGAATGGTGGGAAGGGGAGGAACAGAGGAAGACAAATCCATTTCCATCTGAAATGGTTGCATTTAACACATAGTAGGGATGTTTTCATAAATCTCTAGCCATTACTTACCTTTCTGAATGTTCAAATTGCATTTACCATTTTAATTGTTTCTCTTGATTGCAAAGTGAAGTGCTGGACTGGATGCTGGTGTGAGATCTGGGTTCTGTCAATGCTGATGCCTTGCAGAAATAAAAAAGGATGCCCTTAATTTAAAAAACAATTCTGAGTAGCAGAAAATGATTAACAGGAAATTATTGTGCCATTGAGAGTGTCCCACACCAGTGGTGCTAAATCAAATCCCTATTAGCACTGATAGGATTTTTCCAAGATATGACATCCCCTAAGAGTTGGATACCATTTGTATCTTTACACAGATAGCAAAATGCTCACACAAAAAGATTGTCAGTAACTGCTGATTTAAAGTTTTTATTGCTGAGAATTTTTTTTATAAGGCTGCTCTAATTTCCATTCACATGTACAATTTTTTTTTTGTTTGAAACACCAGACTATGATTAATTTCATATTTATTTTCTTACTATAATGAACAGGTCTCCCATTATTTGGGTGAATCGAAGCTTACCTTTGTGGGGATTACAGGTAATATGTAAATGACCAATTATTTCCCTTTAACAACTGCAGATGATATTGATTTACAGAATTGTAGCAGTGTTAAAGGATACTTGGAAATGTTGATATCAGCTAGGAAATCTCCTCGAATACCAAGTACAGCAAAGGCATAAAGATCAGCTGATTTGAACTGGTTCTCTCTGTGAAATGTGGTTTTTTACTACGAAAAAGCTTTCTGCTTAAGCTTCCAGAATGGTTATACCATTATATTCTCCCACCATGACCAGTGCAATGCCAATACAATGGTTGTACCTCTATGTAATACACAATTTTCTAAGGGAAGAAGCCCTTGATGGAAATACCTTTAGAATATGCACAGTTTGAATAATTTTTGACTTAGTGTTCAGATATTTATTGGCTTATGGATACAGTCCTTTTCTAATAAGTTTATTTGGTAAGGGTAGGAATGTATTTGAAAATGAAGCCTGAGTTTATCTAAAACAGTAATAATTACTTGGAGAAACTGATCTATTTTGATTGCTTATTTTAATAATGTTGCATATTTTAATAATTTCCCAATTCATTGCATCTTTTAAAATTCTAGATAAAGACATTGTGCACTCTTTGGAGTTTTCAGTTGTAGGGAGCATTAATTTAAAATTAGAAACGCTGAGGCTTGTTTGACTTCAGACTCCAGCCTGGTGGAATCCATCTTGATGGAATATTCTCACAGTACACATTAAAATACAAATACATTCTATGCAAAGAACTGAAGTAAATTCTTAGTATCTATAAAGATTTAAGTATTTTGTTTTACTATTTTGATATTTGACTACTTAAATATTTCTAAACTTTTTAATACACACAGTACCTACATATAATCTAATTGAAGGCTGGGAAATTGAGCTCAGCTGCATTTAAATCTTAAAATCAGTAATTCTTCATCTGTATAATTTTTTGCTACTTTCAACTTTCTGAATTATATACAGTAAGAAGTTTGCTTTTCCACGCATTCATAACGTCTTCACAAGCAAGTGAAGAGCTGACTGGCTTTCCTTATTTACAGCTTCCTTCTTCTCTCCCTCTGTCATGTGAAAAGATTTTGGTACTGTTTAGGAATAAATGAAACTTAAAAAAATAACAATATCTACGCTTCAAGTAAAATGCTCTTAGCTGAGAGGGTTTCAGAGGATTCCTGGAAAAGCTGTTTTATGTAATCTTTTATTTTCATTGTAATGTTAATATCATCTATTCTATAGAAGCTGGTATTAATACATATATTTTTTCCCTTCACTTAAGGTGTCTGTGGCTGTAATAAGTCTGTTTGAAACTCTGTTGCTAAGTTATCTAAGCTACAAGGTAAGTACTCTTTGTTACTTTTAGGCATAATTCATTAAAAAAGTAACTGGGTGAAATGTTTCAATATAAAGTTTATGTACCTGTGCTCACATTGGTGTACGAGCAGGGAGCTGAGAAAAATACACTTTTAGAAGATGGCATATTGTCACACAGGCAGCCTTGTTTCCCAAATTTATGAGCAAACTCTTAATATCTAAAGCGTGGAAGTCAGAAATTAAATGCTCATTATCTTCCATTGTCCACTGGCACACTGTAATTTGAAAACACATTCTCAAAAGCAACCATGATTTTTTGACACTGATTTTTCAGTTGCACAATTTTATCTGTCTGTCCATAAGGTATTGGACATAATTGTCATTGATGTCCAAGCTGTAGCTACTCAACAGTCATTATTCAATTTTTAGCCCTCTAAAACTGTGCACCAAAAAACTAGGCCAAGACAGTACTTCAAAAAAAAAAAAAAAAAAAAGAAAAGAAAAAAAGAGGATATCTACATACTTGTGTTATCCATTTGTGTGATGCTATTGGAATATCCTTTCAAAATATCTTGAAATCGTTTGATGTGAGTACAATGTATTTTCATTCCCCTTTACAAGTTACATTTTTCTAATATAATTATTCCGTTTTCTTCATTACATTTTCTTCTGCTCTGTCTCTGCATTTTTAGTATCTTTAGGAGAAAAACACTAAAATAATTTAAAATCATTTATCAAAGAAAATATGAAAAGATTTGGTTTCTAAAGCTGAAAATATCTTGGGGGATAATCTTTTTTTCATATTATATTTTGTATTAGTGACATTCAGTAGCTATCAGAGCCACCACTGAATTTCGAGACGTGTATTTCAGTGTGCTTATTGAGTGGTTATGGCATAAATGTTTTCCTTAGTGCCCAATAATGCTAAGAGGCTTGCAGTTGTCTGCTGTCTAAAAATTATTCTTCTTAATCCTTGGAGCATATATTATTTAAGGCTTGGGGGTTACAAGTGCAAACCAATTATAGGCAGAAATAGTTTAAAATTTTTATACTGGTGGCAAGAGAGTAAAGGGCAATCACAGTTTGTGCTTTTCCTGAGTTTATTGGGCAGCATTTTATCCTGATCCATTCTGCTTGTGATTTGCATCAATTTCAGTGGGTACAAAGGATGAATTCTTGGCAAATCAGCTTCCATGAGAAGTCACTCATTAGTGTGTGATGGATGGAAAGCTCCACTACCCTGAGTTGCTGCATACACCTGTCACAGAAGATGAGGCAATTTTATAACTCTGCTCCCCATAAGGGAAAGAACTAAAGGACTAAGCTAAGGAACGACAAAAGTACTGAAATGTGGTTTGGGAATCCACTTGATGCAAACACATCCTTCCCTCTGGTCCTGTTTTCCTAGTTTTACACCAGTCTCTTGAAGCTAAGAATGATATTATATCACCCACTATAGGTCTTTTCTGCAAGACCAAGGTGACCAAAGGTACCTTGGTTCATGTAAATCTGTGACAGATTACTTATTTTACAGAAACATTTTCAAAACTTTCACAATTTAGGTAACTGACTTTTCCAAGTCAGAGAATTAGTGAGGAAGAAAACAAGAAAAAGATTATTGTGTTTGCATTGGAGTGCACATTACTAGGATTTCACACATAACCTGTAAAATGAATAAAGCAGTCATTTGAGAGACTACTCCAAGGGATTAACCCTTCTGATACCTGGTTGATATGAGAAATGATTCAACATGCAGAATAGTGAGAGCAATATCATGTTATTTGATACAGTGAATTTGCATTTTTTATTGCTTTGAAACGGAGAGGAGTGCAAAGGATGTAGCCCTGTGTTATGATGGTGAACACTTGGATCCAGGAATGGAAGGTTTGCAATCTGCATTCTCACAGCCTCAAGTGTTACATGAGGGTTTGCCCTTGGCCAGGATTCTGAAAGATGTCTACGTCAGAAATCTCCGTTGTCAAAACTTGTCCCAGACATCTGGCAATCCTGCATATCCCTGGTGCACAGGCACTCTCACTGCTTCGAGCAGCACCACACATTCTCACTACAAAAGGCAGTTTTTCAGAACTCATGATGCATTTCCATGTGGAAGCCAGAATCTTACAGCTGCACACATCCCTAATTACCTGGAGCCCATCCATACAGGCATTTCGCCTGCACAAGTAAATTTTGTGACATTTCTTCTCTATAATGCAGAGGAGAAAACAACTAACATTAAAAATGAAATCACAAAATGGTTCGGTTTGAAAAATCAGATTTGATTTTGATGTTATTCTTCATACAAAACCCCCTCAATTTACAGCCTTGTAATTTCACTTCTATGTCTGACTCCCACTAATTGCAATTACGTGGAAGACAATAATTCCTGTCCCTTAGGTACAGTGGCTTCCAGATGTGAAGAGTTAAAAATGGAAAAAGAATGTCGTATGATATGGAGTTTGCATTTAATTTTCAGTGGCTGTATCAGGTGGTTATTTTTTCAGGGAAGATGAATATGTCATTGCAACTGAAAATATAATGCTCTACTGCAAATTCTTGTAATACTGCCATGATATGTGCTACAGTGTTATTGCATTACCTGTGATGGAGTCCTGATACACGGCAGTAGTAAAGCTGTAAGTCACTGAAGTTCAAATATCTTCCTTTTTTAATACATGGATTTTCATCTCAACATTTAATCATTCACAGCCACTGCGCAGATTTGGAAAAAAAAGTAGAATTATCCCCATCCTGCAGCTAGCAGTAAGCAAATTAAAAGATCAATACCACTTCATTGAAATGTGTGGTAAGACCTCTAATTTCATGTAAGCAAGATCAAGTTCCAAAAAGCCGTGAAGTGGTCTGAAGTGTTGGTGGCAGAAATACAGAACTCGATACTGTAGTCCTGATTCAAATATTAAACACTCGATTTCTTCCTTACTTCCTTCTCCAAAACAGCTGGGAAAGAAAAAGTACAAAGTAAAGATAAAAGATGAATGCAAAGGATGGAAGGAAGGAAGAAAATTTAAAAGTATGTATCTTTTACTTGGGAAGTGCATAATGATAAACTGTAGGAAAAGGGATCCAGAGTGATCTGTATTCTATATTCACATTTGTCATATGTGTTTAAATCTGAGATGAATGATCTTCCTGAATTTCAGGTGTGGGAGAGACTTCCTGTGTTTCATTGGGATATCACATGTATTTCTCATCAGAACTATTTGTAAGCTGACTGTGACATTGTGGGGTTTTTCTTCCTTTTCTTTGAAGGGAAATATCTGGGAACAAATTCTGAGAATACCCTTTCTCCTGGAAATAATTAATGCTGTCCCCTTCATCATCACGGTAAACATATTTGAATTAATACATTTGCACATTGCACTTTTACGGCTGCACAAATACTCTGATTTTTTTGAAGTAAATTTTATTCTTATGTGGATGATGAGTTTGTGCCTATGGGAACAGAAATTTGTCAACAACAAGAAGATAGTTTGCTACTGAAGTCATACAGATAACTGTCCACTTCCTCTTCCATGGGCACAAACAAAACCAAAACCCTCTAACTCCAACTACAGCACAATCAATAAGATAAACCAGCTGGTTATAAAAAGGTAGGAATCACTCGTGTCTGCACTGAAAACTGTCTGTGTTCCTATTTTATCTAATTATCTTGCATGTGGTTAATCACAAAGGAAGAAAAAAATGTTATTTGAAGCCAAATATCACGCTAGAAACACATTGCTAGTAAGTATTTTTCCCAAGTGTTTCAGTGCTGCTTGAATCAATTTTTCCTAATCAGAAAAGCTTCTAATGAATTTGTTAATTTTTCTTTCAGATTTTCTGGCCAGTCCTAAGAAACCTGTTTATTCCTGTATTTTTAAATTGCTGGCTGGCAAAGCATGCTTTAGAAAATATGATTGTAAGTATGCAAGGGAAATAAATTTTCGAGAGTTGTATTTTTTTAGTATATTGTCTTTAGCGGGATTTTGGCAGTACAGTCCAACCCTAATAGGAAACTAACCAGATCTGTATTCAGATTATACAAATGGTCAAGCATTACTAAACTGCTTTCTGCATCAAAATTTGAAAAAAGTAAGACATGAAGTGAAATCTCAATTAGTATAAATTGTTACTGTGCCAATAAAGGAAATGGCAGTGGATGGTTCTTTTGCTACTCTGCCATTCATACACAATTGCAGGGAACTCAACTGTTAGGCCTTAATTGGGCCCTGCAGCCTGTAATTTGTAAGCTAGACATGAGCAGACCTCAAGGCAGCTTGCAATAGTATCAGAATTGTGCTGGGATGAACAAAGAACTGCTTAAATAATCACAGAATCACAGCTGGCTCTTTTGCACCCTTCTATATTATCAGCAAACTCGTAAGTGCATTTGAGTGACTGCATTTCTATCAGGGCACTGTATAATTCTGCTACAGAATCACATCCTGGCTTATTGGTTCAAACCCAAAAATAACACCTATTTTCCTTTAATACAGAACGATCTTCACCGAGCCATCCAACGCACGCAGTCCGCAATGTTTAACCAAGTCCTCATTTTAATATCTACCTTATTATGTCTCATCTTCACTTGGTAAGTGGCCAAAGCCCCTCTGTTTTTATTATATATATTGGCTTTTCTTTCTCTCCTCCATGGTGATAGAACAGGCCTGGTAGAAAACATGCATTGAAATCAGAAGGGTAAAACTCTTCAGTGGAAGTGCTCACTAGCACCTGTACTACTGAGTCTGGGTGCACTGGGTTTGGGAACATACATGGGAAAGGGAATCCTTCTCACTCTAAGGAAGGAAATACAGATGATGCAAAAACACAGGATAAAGTAGGGGAAATTTACACATGTACCAAGAGTACAATTTCAGCAGAGAAGTCACTCAGACTGAAGAGTACCAACAGAAGTATATTGACCCACACCAAGGCCACCTTTCTCTGCTGGGACAGGGAAAAATGTGCAATATCTCAGCCTTTGGACTTTGACCAAGTTGGGTTCTCCTAAGGATTACAGACAGCGTAGAATTTATTAATCTAGAATATTGACAGTACTGGATGGTAGGTTCAAACAACCAAAATGTGTTACTCTGAAGTACGTTCTGCTACAAGACCTGAAAAACTTAAATTTACATCCACAGGAAAACCACTTGTTTGCTCCGTGTTTGTACAGTGCCACAGGGATAAAGTGTTAGCCAGGGCTGGAGGCAGATAAAGTAGACTACATCATTGGTCTGGCTATACAGTGGCTCTGTAGCTTGCTTAACATACAGAATTTTGTCATGGGTAGTGCCTGAGAATCGAAAATCATACTCAGGGGGGATACAGGATGCTGAACAGTGTGATACAAGATGGTGTACAAGAGCACAGTAAAGAGAGAAGATGATTCTGTGTGGACAGGCTAAATCACCTGTATTTGTTTTGCCAGACAAAATGCCTTTAGGTCAGCACATTGATAAAGTTTGGTGTGTCATTTTGGAGAAAGTGATTAGATTTTCTCTTACTTTATTTCTCCAGCTTGCTTTTCTGATGGTCACTGTTATGTGCTGCCTAACCCTTTTGGTAACAAGTGTAACACAGCACACGGCTTTCCAGAAGAGGAGTTTGCTCTAGCCAGTGGCTAAATTAATGGTCCAATTTTACCCTTTGTCTTAGGGCCACACACCAGCATAATGACAAATGCTGCCTGTTCTAGACAGTAATGAATTTTTGTGATATTTAATCTCCTATTGAACGTTATGTAATTTTGTATGAAGAAGGACTTGGACATTTTTAATTTTGCTTTTTAGTTTTCTACAGTACAAGGTGCTATTGAGTAAATATTCCTTCACCTTTTTTTACTTACCTACTTCAATATTTTACTGAAATGCTGCACAAATTATGTATCCTGCTCACCAACAGGCATCATAATAACTGACAGTAAAACATGCAGAAAGTGGCAAACTCACCTGTAATTATGTCTGGGCTCAGCAGCTGCAGCTACTACTTCATTATAGTTCATTATTTACTGACCTAGGACTGACCCTGCTGGACTCGAAAATAAGCTAAGTAAGATGAAGACACCCAGAAATGCAGTAACTAAGGAAATGAAGCACTTTTGGAGTGACAGAATAGAAGCTCAAACATCTGCAGCTTCTCTCAGACTGGAGTTGTGTTCAAGAGATTGTTGCTCTTGTTTATGTGAACACACATAATGGCATTTTTACACATTCTTTCTTTACCTACTGATTATATATTTAAAATACCCTAAAAAATCTCTATAAACAGTCCAAATCAATTAACTTAGTGTCTTTGATTATTTTACATCTGTGATGAGTTTGAGAGAGCATTTAACTTTATAGACATCATTTAGAGCTTATATGAGTTTCTGCCAGCTGCAAGAGGACCAAAGTCCATTGCTGGAGTCTGTCTGTGTAAGGGTGTCTTTCACCAGACTGATCTTTCACATTTTCTGCAAATCAAGCAGTACCCGGTTTTATTACCCCCAAACACATTTGGGAGCCAGCACTTGATTTATCCATTTCTATAAGGGAGCACAACACACAAAACGTTCCACCAGTCTGTTTTTATAAGCATGTTTTGGTTCCATTTAGAAATACTGCCCTGGCCCATGTAGCACCATGGCTTCACTAAAGCAAAACGAGTAAGCCTGGATTGGTAGTTTGAGAACAGTGCCTTCAGCTGCAGAGCACTTTCCCCTCAGAGGATGGGGGACATGCTCATGGTGTGCTTTTGGCACCACTGATACCTGCCCCCATCATGCCTCCCTGCTGACACTCAGCCACTGTGTGGATTAAACTGAAGCCCCACAGCCCCCTTAGCTCCTGGTTGCCAGGCTTCTGCCATCTGCTGCAAGAGCAGCATCAGCACTTGTGAAGCCAGTATAGCTTTAAAACACACAGTTTTCTGTTCAAAGTCACCTGTTTTTGTTGGACACATAGAAGAGGATGGAGTGGAGCTTTTTATGGAATTCACATGATTTTGTAAGAACAAGACAGTATGAAACCCTGAAAGATTCCTCATTGACTCTGTTCCTGTCTGCATATACTAAGTATTTCAAAATAACTTTACCATAACTGGCAGGAAACCCACAGAAAATTCATGAAATTTCACTTCATGCATCATCTGTAAAGCCATCATTTACATCTCCACATCAGGATCTTATAAGAGGTGGTTACCCAGATAGGCACATTTCAGCTTATGTCTTACAGCTCAGGTGGAAGCTTTCCAATGAAAAGTAAAAAAATAAATTATCTGAGGCTACAACTGATTGGCTAATGTCACAGTTTTTAGATACCGTTATTCAGGCTGTCCTTTGCACTCAGAATATGGTAGGAAAAGACTCCTTCTGTGTTTTTGTATACAGTTGGCAATTTTCAATGTTATTACTGAACAAACAGTAATCACAACAAAATTTATGCTCTACTCTCCTCTTTGATCTTTGGTGATAATTGTTTATGGATCTGGGGGTGGAACTCATTTGCAGGTCAGTAGATCTATAAGACCAATTCCATGTATCTGTAGCTTATAGATTACATACAAGGATTTTTTTTTCTTCTTCTCTGACCTCAAAGACAGATTAGGCTGTGCAATGATTTTTCTTTCTTTCAACGTCTCAGTGGCCTTGTAACCAGAGCAATTTTACATCTACTAAAACACGTGTACTCCAGTATGACAGATTGTTCAGCAGTTACTATTGAGAGTTCTAGTGAGAGTTACAGACCTAGTCATAATCTGTGTTGTGTCATTAAGCTAATGGATGTTTGCACTTGTTTGTCAAATGGAACACTAATTATTTCTGTAAACTGTACAAGAAGACAAATAACAGTGAATGAGTATTTCAGGCATCTTTCTGTGACACAGTGAATCATCTATTAGAAGTTATTTTGAATTTTAAAGCTGTGTTAGTCATGCAGCACCAGTGTAGAGTGATTAGCTTGTGAAGAAGGTTTGAGATGGGCAGTTATTTTTTTCATACTCAAATCTGCACAAACTTTGCTTATGCTTGCATGGAAAGCTCACTGAGGTCCATCTTAACATCTTAACATTTTTTTACACTTCAGTGCTTTCAGCATCAGAAAATAAGGATGTTTCCACACAGTAACTTACAGAATACACATGGAATGCCAGTACTGTAGCCTCAGTGGCAATTACCCACTCACAGTTCTCATCCAGAGGAAACAGGAGGAGTAAGTTGCTTGCAAAGATGAAGACAAATCCAGACAATGATCTAGTCCAAACAAGACAAATCAAGACCTTATGATTTGGAACAATATGTCAAAGAAAAAATCCCAATCAACCAAAAAAAGGATTAATCACAGAAAATTTTAGGGAGGAAAAAGGCATCTCAGTGCTACAGTTCCCTTTATTATTAATAAGTAGATACAAACCCCTCAGAAGGTGATCTGAAGGGAACTAAATCATTACATGGAGGTCTTGACTTTACCTTTCTGTGTTGATTTTGACAGGAGCCTACAATGACAGTTATCCAAGAAAGATGCTTAGCCTTAGTAGGATGAAAAGTATTGGTGGATTATGTAATGTAAAATAAAATGTGGATTTTTGGGTCTGCAGTTCTTTCTGTGATATTTTGTTGTACAGCAATCTAGGTGTTCAGGGCCAGTCTTATTTTGATTTAGAGAGGTTTTCTGCATTCCAGAACAGCACAAAATAAGACTTCTGTCTTTTAGAATCCAATGATTCTAAAGTGGTAAAGCATGTGAAGTTTCAGGAGCTAACAGACTAAACAAGAGTTGCAGAATTTAAATCCCAGCATATTATACAACATTAATTGGAAGTTCTAAGTAACTGTAAATAATACAAAATAAGTTATTCAGCTATTACAAGAATCCCACAAAGCACTGAAGTAATAGCGGTGGTACCTTTCCTCTCTCTGAAACAAACGAGATCTGTCAGGAACCTGCTTGTTTCAAACACAGGATCTCTGTTGTCTCTTTTGAAGTCTTCTTGTGCAGCGCTCTCCAAACATCAGCAGATAGATCTAGAAGTAGGCCAGCAGCACATGCAGTACCTTCCACATCCACTGTACAGCTCCCACCCTGCCCTCATCCTGCTCCTCAACCTCTGGAATCAGGGCAGCGTGGCTGCCTGGGTTTCTGTGTGTGTGCACAGTGGGAATTGAGGTTGGCTTCAGACACTGCCTGAACACTTCCTTAAGTGAGGGGACAATGAAAAGGCTGTGCAGCTCCTGGCAGGTCAACAGCAAAGCGTTTCCTAAAATATCCACTTGTTATTTGTGAGCAAATAATCTATAAATTCAATTAGAGTTTATGTGAAATACTGCCTTCTGGGAAAACCATGTGCATGAACACAAGGCCAACATTCTCGTGAGCTTTGGGAGGAGAAACACATATTGTACACAGGGTTCATCTTTTTTAGGTACAGAAATTTCTAAGGCTTTGCTGAAATCTGCTGTTTAAGAAGCATGTGAAAACATGTTGCCACAAACAGTAGCCAATCCGGATTATTTAAGTGAAACAAATTCAGATAAAACTCTTAAGAGTTTGTTTTGGAATACAAATTTATGGGATAGCCACACTTTTTTTACCTTTGCTAGCACTGGGATCCATTTGCTTACATACCTGTGATTGGTACTTAAGTGGCCAAGGCTTTTCAAAAGGCGAGCAAGTGTAATGAAAAATTACCATGAAAAAATGTAATAAAACCCACAACTGGTTCTTTGACTAATGCCTTTTCATATTTTTATGCAACCATTGTATTGTGACAACACAGAAATGTTACCATATACAATTTTCTTTCTTTGTTCATAGCTTGGTATTTCTAATAATAGTACACTTTAAAAATATTTTTGCATATTTAAGTTCAAGAGTTCAGGTCTGAAAGAAGCATATGGGTGATCTGTGCTGTGGAAGAGCATTGCTTAAAGATTGTAGAATAAGGACATGTGCTGGTTAGTTGTTTGTGAAAGGCAGCTCAGAAATCATGTGTATTATAGGGAGAGCAGAAGTATTGAAGCTCAATCAGAAGTCTTTTTGGCTACCCATCAAAGACAGTTTCTATGGAAACCTAGATAATTACACAGTGATTTTCATGCTATTTTAGTTATTAATTTGGTAGTGACATAATATTTCCTTTGTTAATCTTTTTAGATGTTTCTACATAGTTATTTCTAAAATAATTAGGTCAGCATCTTTCCCATGGCTCATGCAGGGAATTCTCAGTGCCACTGATGTAATGGAATATTAAAAACTAGACACAGACACCAGTGAAATTAATAACAATTTGAATAGTCTATTTATGGTCTGTGGAAAAAAGTCATAAGGGTCAGAAGGTTCAATCTAAGTTATCTTCTTAGTGTGAGAGACATTTGTAGTCATCTTGTTTTCTTAAAATAAAAAATAATCAGACTAAATGATAACTCAGAAAGCTGCCCTTACAAAACCTCTCTAAAATGGGGGGTCAACAACATTATTTATAAGCAAATTCTGTTTGTAATATATATAGAAATATTAAATTAAGCAAGTAAACAGTATGATTGAGAGATTTCTCTTTTTTAATTTCACCCTGGAAAATGAGTCAGCTTCACGTACTTGTGATCTTTTCAAGTTACAACAAAACTTTGCTAATTTTCTAGCACAGGTTGCAGGTCATTTGTTAATCTGAAAATCAGTAGTGCCAAACTGAATGTAGATAAAGGTGGGCAAAGTTAAATTTGTATCAATTTGAAAGACAAAATTAACTTATCCACATTTTTTGTTCTCTGTTGTAGCACACAATATCTCAGTATTTCAGTATAATATGGTGTGTACCTCTATGTTATAGGTCAGGTAGATAATCCTTTGACAATTAATGTAATTGCAATTTCACTGTCTAGTAGTGTATTCTATAAAGCAATATTTTAAATTGACACTAGGAAGAATTTTCAGACTGTCTTGCAAGACCTTTACACTTGGTGGGAGTTAAACATTGAAGTACTTCCTTACCATGCTGGAACTTCCAGCCTCTATCCTCTGAAGCATTTTTATCTTTCTCTTCTAATAATTTTTTAATGCCATGAGAAGGTACTGAAACTTTAGTAATCAGAATATGCATATTTGAGAAGAGTGCAAATCATATATTCAAAACCAAACTCCTGCCCAAGAAGGAGATAAAATATCACTCAGATTCTTTCCCAATATTTTCCCCAATAACTTCCGTGGGATGTAAAAATGTCTCTCAAATACCAAGTGCTGCTAATATTTACATCAGTAATCTTGACAACTTTTCATTAAAGATGCATTGAGAATATTAGGGAGACACAATATTTTGGAAAACATTATGTACTCTGAATATGCCATTGGGAGAACAATTTTTCAGCTTTTATTATCATGGCATCTTGCAATACAGTAATAATATTACCAGATACCATGAGAAGCAGAGGTTGTTCTGGTAGCAGAGACCAATTACCATTACAAATGGAGGAAAAAAAGCAAACGATTTTGAGTCATATAACTTTTGGACTGTTAGAAATACAATTCTAAGACTGCATTTCCATGGCATCCTTGCTTCAGCAATCGTATTTTGAATTTTGTGAGAGATAATAAAATCAAGCTTATTGCTAATATCAACTAATTATGGCTTGCCAACACATGTAAAGCAACACATAAAATTCCTCAAAGTTGGTCTAAATGCATACCTGCTCTTTGCAGGAACATAGCACAAAATACAGTGACTGTGAGAAATATATCATGTCTCAGTAAAATTAAACAATTAAATTACCAAAGTGTGCTTTCTGTATCATAAAAGGGGGGTTTGGAGAACATCTAGAAGTGACTATCCAAAGAGCAAGGATAAATAGGGAATATCAAAGAAAAATAGAATGCCATACTCCATAAAAAACCCCCAAAACAATTACAGTATTTCAATATGCACAATATGCCTTTGAGATGTGCATGTCTTCAAAATTATCAACACTTGAAAAAGGTTCACAGGAAAAATGCAGTCAGGGAAAAGGATTTGATAGAGGGTGCCAGGGAGGTGAACTCTGCAGGCATGCAGATTATTGGGATGTGGGTTTTCCTATAAGCTTTCCATTGGTTTATAAACACACAGGTAAGTAGATACCTTGTGTGAAAATGTAAATGTTATTTATGCAAAACATGTTTGTTACCTTCAGAACAAAGGTGATGAGAATAACCTGAGTAAAATAAAATGCTGGAATGAAAGTTGATCTGGAGTGTAGCCAGAGTCTGCAGGATGTGAAATACTGTATGATCACACTGGTAAAATAAATCTTAGGTTTTGCTTTGGTTTTGGGAAGACTTAAATAAAAGCAGGTAACGTTCCCCTTAAAGGGGCAATTTGATATATAAAATAAGTGTTAGAACCCTCTGTCTTCCATCTCTTTCCTTAGAGGAAGGCATTACATTTCACAAGCTTCATTTTGTCTTTGCAGTAAAAAGAAAAACCTGCTACTCACATGCTGTCTCTGAAAATATTCTCTCATTTTAGACAGTGGCAAACAGAATGCCAAGTGTAACAATGGTGAGTAACTACGTTGAGAACATTACTTCACCATTCAGTAGCTGGCACCAAACCATCATCACTCACAATTCCTGGCTCAAAAATGAAGTTGTCATTAGCATGCAGACTTAAAAAAATAAATATATCTTTCATTGACTGATTTATTAGGCTGACAAATCATTTACTTTAATTTACAAAGATTTGGTGTTTGCGGTGGTTTGTGCTAACACATTTCACTGTAATATCAGATGCCATTAGTTGTTCTGGTTCTCCAGTGGGCAGTAACTCATTATGCTGATTTCTGATCAGCATAACTCTGCCTTGCTTTGTTCACTTTTGTTGTCTGTTTCACATCCCAACTATACTTTAAGGGTGTGAAGTTTAGCAAAGTTCGTATTTCTCAAAGCAGAAAGTCAGGAGTTAAAAAAGATGTTTGACGGAACTTTGGCCACACTAACAGAATTTGGCACCAGCCACCAGGAACTTTTCACTCACTCTGTGTCTGTATTAGGCATAATTTTAGGGAATATTAAAAGGACATCTCAGAGGCTTGGGCAGAGATCAGGCTGTGATATGAGGTAATCTAAAAAGAAGAATTTTAATGCACTTAGAATGATTTTCAAAAGAAAAAAAATCACATCTAAAATGCATTAAAAAAAATCTATTCTGTATACTTGGTATTCCATCAGAAATTATTATAATGTTTTGACAGATATTTTTCAAAGAAGTGAAGAGTAAAGGCACAGTCACACTTGGGTGATAAATACACATTAAACAGAAGTTTGTAAATACTCTTTAGGCTATAATCCAGATAAACAGCACTCTGATTAGTGAGTTCTGTACTGCCACTGGCAATTAAAACTTCCTAAAAAAAGTTAAAAGTAGTAAATTAGTTGAGTAAGTTCTGTTATCTCTCAATGTCAGTAAAATAGCTAACTGTATACTTATAAAGGAGCACAAATATATGCTTAAAGCTGAACATATGCTCCCATTCTTTGCACAAACACAGCTGTATTGTTTCACATTTTTGGAAGTTGTGCATTTCTGCCATATATAACTATATCAGAGTGGAAGTGCCTGAGTCACAGCGATAGGGAAGAAAACCTAATCAGTGTTCATTAGTAAAAACTGAAGAACAAACCCTGGGTTGACTTTGTAGACTGCAAACGTACCACCAGGCATGAAATGCAAGTGTCAGTTCCTTTGGGCACGGAACACCGTGTGCAATTACACTGCAGAGCAAAGCAGTGTGCTCATTGATGTATTGCTGAAGGAGTAGGAGATCATACAAGAGACAAGGCTGTTTAAGGTACCCAAACCATTATGGTCTCCTGTAATTGCATGCATTGTTCAGAATAGAATTCTTTGTGGCATTCCATTCCCACTACTTTTTTCGTATTTTAGGTCATGATTACTATTGTCTTTCTTACACGACAAACCTTAGTCAGCTGCTGAGAATGAGCACTTAATCTGTTTTTTGGTTTAAATAGAGTCCTATATTTTGCAGGTTTCTTTTCATTAGAGATGAGCAGAGAAAAACAAGTAAATGCAAATATCTTACGCAAAGAGGTTAAAAATAAAGTTACTGATGAGAGGGCACAGCTACATATGGGCATGTACTTGCATTTACTAAAATTGGATAAATCGCTGAATATTTCAAGTCGGAAGGAACCCATCATCAAGTCCAACTCCCTGCTCCTCTCAGGACTACCTAAAACTAAATCATATAAGCTTTGTCCAGATGGTTCTTGAACTCTGACAGGCTTGGTGCCAGGACCACTTCCTAGGGGAGCTGGTTGCAGTGCCCAAACACCCTCTCAGTAAAGAAATTTACTTCTGTTTTAACTTTCTCTATGGCAAAAAGAATGATTGTGGGTCATCTTTTAACAGTACTCCTTCACATCATCTCTTTTTGTTGACTTCACTAATATTCTAAAACTATAAAAGAAAAAAAAATGCACAAAATATTCAGCCAACTTTAAGGCAAATATGAAATGCTTCCTTCTTGAATATTCAGAGTGAAAGTCTAATTTTAAGAGTTGTAGTGAGTGTGTGGTAAGAATAAAATCTTACTGAATATTCTCCATAGCCTAAGCAATCAAGGGGAAAATATGCCAGACAAAACATAGCAGACAAAACTATAGAATATGCTGTCAGTCCTGGTAGTCACAGTGATCGTCCTTCTTCTTCCTCCCTGCCTTCATCTCTCTGGTGTTGTGATCATTAATCCCATATTATTTTCCTGGCTGCTTGAGGAAGTATCCCTTTTCACTCACATGTCTCCTGTTTCTTGGTCATTATGACACCACCTATGCTCTTGCCTTAGATGGTAAGTATTAATCATGTACATTATTTTTTCCCATAAACATCCTTTTAAATTGTTTGTGTTTGTTAAATAGTCAAACCTCACATATCAAGAGACCTGTGAGGTTTTGGATTTCAGTGATTTTTAGAAAGAGTAATATGCATAGATCCATTTGAATTCCAGCCCAAGAAATTATTAGACTTGAAAGTTTTTCTTCAAGCAAGCACATTGTCAAAACAGGTGTCCCGAAGAAAATTTCTGTGACTTTCAGAAAGCTCTTTAAGTATTCTAAAGTTCAGAATTTTTTACTCAACTAAACATTTCATTGAAATCACCAGATTTCAATGGAAACCAGTGTAGAGGAGCAGGAGGAAAATGATGATGATGAAATCCCAGAGCTTGCTGATCAAACCAAACAATACACAGACAGTTCAAGGTATCCAAGCCCTATGGCTTGTAGCTAAAAGAATTGCTGGGTTTCCAAGCAGGAACTCAGACCATTAAGGAGTCTGCCCTGTAATGCATGATAGAATATATTGCTTTTATCTCCTCACAGATTACCTCCTGTAATTTTCACCCCATTAGACAACCTCTATTTAACACTTCCCCCCTTTCTGGTGTTTCAGCAGACCTAAGCATTAAGTCTGGTGCTTAATTATATCTTTTTCACAGGCCAGTTGTTTCCTTGGTCACTGTCCAAAAGGTTGTCTCCAGCTAAGACAGCAGGTCAACAAGGAGGCGACTCTGAAGTAAAAAATATCTTTCCAGTAGGAACACAAGCAAGGAAAATTTATTTATGTGGCACACATTTTCATGTGGGCTCTTGTTTTTTTAATAACAAATTGTTAGAAAATAAAGGAGCCAAAGCATACTATATGAGTATTAAAAAAAAAAACCCAACCAAAAAAACTCCACCAAAAAAGCAGGCTATATTTTAAGTCATATTGCAGTTTCCATACACCCCTTTGTATCTTGCACTCTGCAGTGAACTCTCCGCTCATCGTGAATCCACAGATAATGTTCTACATACATAGAGACTGGATATATCAGTGCAATTTTCTTGGGTCTGCCCATACAGCCACCCATTTAACCAGCTGTGTGGACACCTCCCTTGTAAAGCAGCAACACAGCAAATGCTTCCATTTAGCTCACCGCCTGTTTGAACTGTCTTTGCCTTAAGACTCTCATGGAATGCATCAGCTACATTGAGGACAAACTAAACACAGGGCTTACTTTTGTTGCCCAGATCCAGCAAACCCTGCTGGCAAGCTGCAGCGCTCTCTCTGTAATTATTGGCCAGATTTTCTATTTCTGATGTTGACAGGGAGGTTACAGCTTGGACAGTAGCTGGTGGCCTTTGTTCTTTCCTGTACAGGTGACCTCACTGACAGAGGTACCAACACTTATAACACCTATGCATATGAAAGGAGCTTAAACGATGCCATATTTGTGCACATAACAACTGAAATATTGAAGGGAAATGCTCATCATGAGAACAAAGACTGTCAATGAGTCAGTGTTTTCACAGGGCAGCTTGAAATGCAAGAAATGTACACCACTGTCTTCAAGTGATCTGACTGTAGCCTTTTACCTTAAACACTGTTTTTACGTTTGCATTTTTCAGAAGGAAGGACAATAGAAAGTTTCCCATTATCCAAAGTCTGTGGAAATTTAAGTTGGAAGAGAAAATACCACATGTGAGCTTTCCAAAGGGCTGCACCCCTCATGGCTGTGGTTAAAGGGGATAAGAAAAGTGGCATTTGATTTGAGTCACAAGTTTTAGATCACTCCAGCCTGTGTTTGTTACTGGTTTGAGTTTCACAGCAGGATAAGCAATGAAAGAAAGTCCATTCTTCCTGAATATTACTTACCTGTTAATTTCTGAGACATTCTTTTTTTGTTATGTTGTTAGCAACCATAAAATGTTGCAGTTGGAGTAAGGTAACTCGGCTTGTCCTGAAGCAGTTCTTTCAATAGCAGCAATGAGAGCAGCAGAAAGGAGTTGCACTCAAAGTGCAGACAGATGAGAGGCTGTCAAGGAGATGTAAAAATGGATGTAAGTGTAAGGAAGATCCATGAATATCCTTAAAAATCAAATGAAAATGCAAAATTTGACGAGGAGAGAATTTTGACTTAACAATAAAATTAAATCCATTTGTCATTAAAATATGCCATGACTTGAGTTAGGTTGACAATTAACAAAAGGTTTCTGTCAGTAGCTAATAGAATACTCTGCATGCTGCGTTACCTTTTTCTTATGCACATTTAACAAATATTCAGATAATGAATCTTTCAATTGTTAGTTCAGTTTGATTGAGGGAGTGTGGGTGGTTTGCATAACAACTGTTACACCCTAAGAGTGTTTCAAAACTATTGCAAGAAACATTAAACATGATGTGCTAAAGCATAACATATCGGGTGTATTAAATTAGAGGTTTGCATTTGAATTTTTCAGCACAACAGCTATAATTTTTGAGTATTATAAATAGATTACTTAATTATTCTTCCCAAGGAAGGATAGGTATAGAATATCACCTAATTCTGTAGCACTCTGCAGGTGAGGAGTATCTGGTGGTTAAGTTCTGACTGCATGATTCTGTTTCCTGAGTAGTTTCTGATTCCTTGTGTGAGCAATCCAGAACCTCAGGCTCCAGCAGGCTCTTGGGTGCCACAGCATTGACACACTGGGGCTGGGCTGCCAAAATTTACTGAGCTTACCATCAAAGCTCTGGGGCAGACTGAAAGCACACACAAATACAGGAGGTCCTTTGGGCTTAGAGGCTGAAGTGTGGACAGACCTGTCTGTGGAAACACAGAGCTGAAGGCTGCCCACAGTGGCACCCTGCTTGTGCAGTCTCAATGACCAAGAGCTCTTTAATTGCTGCTCCACTTCTTATTCCACAAAAGGCAGCAGCAGGAGTAAAAAGGTTCTCACTCAGATTCAACAAATATTTATATACACTTGGTCATTTCATAATACCCTATTCTGCTTAACAAGATGTTCTGCAGTTTCTGGAAGTCACATGCGTTCCTAGGGGAAGAGTTTATTTTTATAAGTTGAGCTTTTGCAACCATTAGCTGCAAATAATGTTCTGATCTTTGGGGAAGGAAAATGCTTATAAAAGACACCATGGGTAAGTAATAATCATATCATCAAACACCATCATTTGGGATAAAGATAAAATTGAAATACAAACAAAAATGAACTTTCCATCTGAAGAGAAAGTCCGAATTAATTTTTGACATGGTGGCATTGTTGTGTAGTGAAAGCAAGTTCATCACCCTTACCTCAACTTGTGTTCAAAGTCCCACAGAACTGAAAAGTTTGATTCAAAGCCTGTTGAATTAATCCCAGTATTCCCCTCCCCTATTGTGATTGTGAAAAAACAAAGGAGAGAGTTGTATGAAAGTAAATACTGGTCTTTGAAAAGAACCCATCTGGAAAAATAAAAAGATTGGACTGTCTGATGAAGTGGCATTAGAATTGCAAAAATATCTGAGACTTGTTATAACATTACTTTTGTCCTGTAACATTAAGAAGCCACAATGTCCAGCAGTATCTGTTTTGTCCAGTCAGGGAACACCTTGCAGCTGATGTACTGCATTTGTTAGAGCAGTTGTTGTCAACTGAGAACAGCAAGTGTATTTCTGTACTGATTTACTTTAAAGGCAGCATTATAACCTTCGTCTTTCCAGTCAGCACTTCTCCCTCATTTCTTTCACTGTCTTGTATGCAATTAATAATTTCTATGTCCTGGAATTCAGTAAGTCCTACAGCTTTAAAGCCTTTTCTATGGAATGAAAGGTGAAAACAGCATCTTCACATTGAAATGCTTACATTTTATATATTTTACATGATATATTGTACCAGATTCTGTCATTTTAACTTTATGAAAATTGTATACCTACTTAAATTAGTGGGCTTTTTTCTATTTTAATATTGTTTATGGAAAATGGCTTTTAGAAAATAAATTAGAAAAAACCACTAGTTTTAGAAAACACCTGAGAAAAGGCACAAAGCTTGAAAGAAAATGAAGCATTTGGTTTTTAGCAAGTTAAAAACCTCATCTTCAGGGTTTTTTGGATGGGATAGACATTTTATTATTGGTCACAATATTTTGTGATTGTTGCTTCACTCTTTCGCTTGCTGCTCTTTCTGCTCATCCCTTGTTCTTTTTGTTTGCCTCTTCATTATTTACACAAGAGTCAGGATTTCTGTCAGAAAGCATCAGGTTTTTAGGTCACAGGTAGGGTGATTAGCAACACCTTCACATTCTGCATGTATTGTCATTCAGAAGCCAACAGACAATATTTCCATATGTGTCTGATACAGGGAATGAAAAACCAAATGCTGCTCTAATGTCACTCCAGTTATATTAGTATTCAACCCAGAGTTTGTGAAGTGAAAACAGCATGTTTAATGATTGTATGAATACTAATTCTCCACACTGAGAATTGCTTTTCCAATAATGTTTAATTTTAAAATACGGCACAAAACTGCATCTGGCTCTACATGATGCTCTAGAGAAGACTGAACACCCCACAGAGACAATTTCTAGTGTGAAAAACTCTTTTCCTCTGTAAAAAGCAGGGCATTCTCCAGATACAGCATTAGTCCCAATGCCATTTCAAAGACTTAAGACTGGCACCAGCTTAATATTGACATCTTTGGCAAGTCCTGAGCACCTTTGGCCAATTTTAAGCAAGACCTCTATACATTTATCAGAATTTTATGAGATGTTACATCTCCCAGAGTGAGACTGAAGAATAACTGTTCTATAGCTACATTTTATTTTGGTGTAGAGATTGAGAAAGTTTCCTTAAGCAGTTACAGTCACTGTAGTGATAACATATCTCTCAAATGCTTGCCTGTTTTACCTGGAAAGTCAGCATAGTCCTTTTCTTCAGTATTTTCACTGTATTTGTACTTTACCCATAAATATTTGCTACAGTTGGTGGTTTATCAACAATTTTGTTGACTGATATTTCACTCCAATTTTTCTCATAAAGGAAAAAGAAAAAAACTGTGACAGTAGCCTCAGAAAATTTAAAATAACATGAACAGCAACCGACAGTATAGGACAGTCAAATAATGAGAATTTAATTGCTAATTTGTTCTAGCATCACCATTCTGTGGTAGGCTATGAAGAAATTGTAAAGAGTTTTGGATGTGAGAAACTACTGGGGACGTTTGCTTAAGCAGGATTGCTACTCTTGTGAGTGAGTTCAGGTGTAACTTCTGCAGCACAGAAGCACTGAACCTTTGCCACAGAATCACACTGAATCTGATCAAATCAATCCACATTGATTTCAACACATTCATCAGCTGGTCCCTGCAGTCAGCTGCTTTAAACATGGCAAAGTAATTACACAAGGTGGAGCTCAAAGTTACAAGTCCAAAGGAGACAGTGCTGGTAGTTGCTGCCCAGTCCTCAGCACACAGAGGCAGCTCTGGCTTTTGGCTCAGCCTGTGGTGCATTATTTTAGACCTCAAGAGGTTGTGTGCGTAAACAATAATTTTCTCTAGAAGTGAAAATGGAGAAATCAGATTAATTTGTCAGTGCTGACAAATGAAAATATAAACTGGTATCAAATAGACTCTAAACAATTGGTTATAAATAAGGATAGTTAATATACAGCATTTGCAAAATACTATCCAAATGCTTCTTGTGACATCCATTGCTGTGACATACTTCTGCAGCATTATACAAATCTGACAGTCTCAGGGATTCTTTTACTCTGCAGTATTTATTTCTGTAGTGCATGTAGAGACAGCTTATTTACAAACAGGAGTTAGTTTTGGCACGTAAGATACTCAAGCAAACAAAGATTCCTGGAACTAGAAAGAAAACTTCCAGTAAAAGAGAGATTGAACTCTCAAAAGTTCAAATAATACCCAAACTAAACATTACTAATCTTCAGAGATTACATGTTACTGTCTTTACTTTTGGTTTTTCAAGTGCAGTGGTAGCAGAGTGTTTGGAATCGTATTTCTGTCCTCTGGAAGTTTGTAATACATTTTCTGATACTACTTTTGCTGCAGCAGACACTTAGTTTGGCTTTCTGTGGGATTTTTTAGAAATACTAAATCTCCTCTGCATTGAGGCAATTTTGTTTTGTTGTAAGTGCCTCCCTTAGATCCACTATGAAAAGACAGCCTTCCTGAATTCACAGGAATCCTAAAATTGGCATAGAAGGTGCTGAATTTGCCTTATTTTTAACTAGGGACTTTCTGTGTACTCATTATTACAGTGGGGTTTTTTTTCTCCACAAAAACAAGTAGGTGTGAGCACTGCCTTTACTGTACATTCCTTTCCTGTTTGAAATTATTTTGTTTGTCCAAGGACGGCTAAATAAATTGCTATTCTTCAGGAGATGAAAGAGGAAGAGGAAGCAAACAAGAACAAGGAGATAAAAATATCACCAAAAATATCAAAACAGGCAAAATATGAAGCCCACATTACCGCACATTTCATTATGTCAGGAAACATAAGAAAGCAGACAAGAACATGTGTATTTTTACATGCAGAATTTATGTGAAAAGTAATGATTAACACTTAATTTGTGAAAAAAAAAAAAAAAAAGCTGATGCTACTATTTGTCTAAGGAATTAGGATGTATTAAAAGATGTCAGTGAGTTGTGGGGAATGGAATAACTAATCCATGTGCACTTGGCTTCTTGGACATCCACTGATGTTCCACTGCACTCTCTCTGCAGTGCAATCAGGTAATTCCCAGACAGATGGGAACGTGCTATCAGTGCTGAGTGGCATTTCTCTAAAGGCATTGTTGGTGAGCTGAAAGTATCATATTCTTGGGGGATTAGTCACAGAGGGAATATTTTATTTATTAATTAGGTTCCCATAAAGGTCACTCTTTGAAAGTCGGGTTTTGGTGCTCTCTGGCTCCAGTAAAGACAAACAGCAGAGCACCAAAACACCCAGATTTGGTAACCTGATTTTGGATTTATCATTCCCTTCCTTGTATGCAGGGTTAGGGTTTCAAGTACTGTTTGGTAGAACTGCAAATGAGGTGCAAATAATTTTGAGGAAAGAAATGAATTTGATCAACAAGTTAGAGCTGAATTTCTTTCTCAGCAAGGAAGCAGCTCCCTTGTCTTAGTGACTTTAATATTGTTAACTAAATGTGGGAAGCTCTGGCTCATGCCCACTAAGTTCAATCAGAAACATCTTGAATCCACAACACTTTGGATCAGACACATTATTTTGATGGCTTCAAGAAATAGGAATACACTGGGAGTAGAGCTGATAAAATGAAATCTTGATCTCACTAAATTCAGTGGGAATTCTACTGTTCGCTTAGAAAAGGCTGAAATGGGTCATGGTATATTACCTTATTTCAATTTAGCTAAAGAATGATTGGGTGGGCTGGCTATGGAAATAATAATAATAATGATAATAATAATAATAGTAATAATTCAAGCCCTGAGTTTTCCTATCACCAGGCTATTAAAAAATGTTAAGGTTTTACAAAAAGAGCAAAAAATAAAGAAACAATTCTAATTCCTTGAAAATTAGAAAAAAAACCAGCCTGAGGGTACCAGATTTTTATATTTTAATCCATCCTATCAGATACAAGGAGCAAAACTGACCCTTTTGCATTTACAAACACCAAGCAATTTCACAGGGACTAGCACCAGAAAAAATACATTTCTACCAATGTTAGGCTCATGCATTATGGTTCAATACAACCTCATCTACAGATATTTAATCCGCTGAGTGCAGTGGTGTAATAGTCCTGTCATAGGGCACCCATATCACTGGCCCAGTGTAATTGTTGTTTTCTGGCCCTTATGAGCTTAATTCCTGAAGTCAAGGTTATGTGTTTCTGGGATATAGCCACAAAAGGCAACTGGAGAGAAGAAAATGCACACAGGTGATCAGGAATAATAAAAATAAAGAATTAAAAATCCATCACCATTCTGCTCTTAAAGGTATACGTAACTTATGTGAATACTGATATTGAAATAGCTTTTTTTCCCCATGCTTCAATGCCTTTGCAGTATACTTCATTATTTCACATTAAAACTAGAAAAGGCTTTAGCTGAGAAACTTCCTTGTCTGAGACCAAAAGAAAGCTTCATTAGCATAATTCCTTACAGTCCTTCTGTTAGTATTTTCAGGGACAAAAATATAATTATCCTTTTAGTAAAAAAAGAAAAAAAAAACCAACAGAGAAACTGTGAACATAGTGAAATAATGGAAGATCTAGATTACAACTCCAGTGAAAAATGTGGGATGAACTGGATAGGAATATAAATATCACTTCTGACTGAAGTATGAAACTTAGGCAAACAACAGGGAAAAAACCCCACCCTTTTTAGAACATTTTGAGATGTGTGAAAACTACAAATGCTAGAACTGTGAAAAGGAAACTGGGAATTTGATCCATATGTTCTGGAAATGCCACTGCCCACAGCTAAATTATATTTGGAGAACAGAACAGAGAACAGAAGAACAACTGCTAACACTGTTATAAACACAGGGTCTCCCTGGTGATGCAAAGATCTTACCATGGCAGATATTAATGAGGGGCTCTTACCATCTGGATGCCATCTATGAAGAAATAATATTTAGTATGTTCTAGAATAATTACTGAGGAATATGATATGATTTATCAATTATTTATCTAATTCTCTGAGGAAAAATCATCCTGCTAGCTCCAAGGGGAAAAAGTGCTATACAGGGTGGTTCACACATTGGGGGTTTTTTATATAGGTGAATATCATTTAAAAGCCTAAACTGAGCCAAGTAATTCCACTGTATCAGAGAGAATTATATTTTAAGCTTGGGAAGCTCTTTGCCGTGGTATATATTTACAAAGTGAAATATTTTTAAAATCTGCAATGTATGAAATAGCAGGATGACCTGTGGAGAGATTCTGCTACTGCTTCTCAAAACCAGAAGCACATCATGCTGATTCCAAGAGAAATAATGACCAGCTAACTTGGGCTGCCATGTACTTGTTCACAGGAATGTGTGACTGAAGGGGTGAACTCCACTTGCTCTGCTGTTGCAGCCCCAGCCAAGCCCATATTTCTATTCTGTACTTCTAGTGAGCAGAATCTTCTCATCAATTGCCACCTTCCACTTCCCACCTGAAGGCTGACCCTGGACCCTTTTTCCTCTGATAATTCAGTAGCCTGCAGTTCTCACATTCAGTTTATTTCAGACAGTCAGTACCCATTTGTACCAACAGAAACCTCCTAATACACAACATGTGCTCTCGTAACTGCTTCACTTCAGTGACTCTTGCCACAGGAAGGGACAGAGACCAACAAAAAGACAGATAGATTTAAGGAAAGCAGTATGTGCATTTTCTTGGCCATGGCAGCAAACCCTCCCTGAAAAAGTTGAAACATATCTATAAAAAATGTTGAATGGTGGCAGCTCTATACCATCTGTTTTGTTCTGGTTTAGAAAGGAATTGCATCAATCCATGATGTTCTATATACCACCTCTCCTTCACAACAGCCACTAAGCAAAGCCTAGCAACAGTTGTGCCTATCATATTAGAATAATCAAAAATGTGTTTCTTTTATTACAAACGACATTTGAAAATTGTAACAATATAGCACTTCTGGTTTGATACTAAGTTTCACTTTTCTTTGAAAAGAATGTCTTTGCTAAGGAATTTATGAATACTGAAAATAGTTCTCTGCACATATAATCATCAAGCTTGAACAGTTTTTATTTTTCATGTCTTTATTCATTCTTTTCTACGTAGTATTTGTGGAATTCAGCATCTGGAACGAGCAGGAAACAGGTTGACTCTCTTTGACTCCCTTTATTTCTGCATAGTGACATTTTCCACTGTGGGCTTTGGGGATGTTACACCCAAGATATGGCCTTCAAAGCTGCTTGTTGTCATTATGATCTGTGTTGCCCTTGTGGTGTTGCCTATACAGGTAAATGTGGATTTTTTTTTTCTCTTTAGAATTGTTTTTGAAACAAAGGAATAATAACTGAAATAATTTATTGTTACTATTATTATTGCACAGAAAGTGTCAGAAAAAAAGAACCATCTGTCTATCCTATTGTGGTTTTTTTCCTTTTTCCTGTATGTTCTCCTATACTCTAGATTTATACTAAAAAACCAGACCATTGATAACAGTTTTCAAGTGCTGATGAAAGTTTTTTGCTCCAGTCATGTACCACAGAGGCCTTCCTTTATCCTGAGATACGCATTTGTCATTAATGGAGCAATTACAAAACCCCCCACAACAGTAGCCAGCACTTTCTTTATGAGTACAGCTTTTCCTCTGCAGGCTCTCCCTGTTTCTAATCTTGGTTCTCTCCACTTCCTCTCTTACTGCTCAGTGCTAACTTGAAAAAAATCTCATTAAATCTGCAACTCAAGCAAATTGGGTTCACAGCTGTGTATGGAACATGCACACAGAGCCAGCAGCACAGTTAGGAATTTTTCATGCCTGCCTAAGTTTAGGACTTCTAACATTTTCAACAGGGAAAGAGCAATTTACGAGAATCCAAGTATTTCAAGGACTCAGTCAGCTTTATTAAATGTGTACCAAGTGTTTTCCAGCTCATTAGGTGAGGCTGGATGACAGAAGCCCCGAGGTTACATGGGGAGCCCTGCCAAGATGTTCACTCTTCCACACTTGGTGATCACCCAGCCCTTGTGCCAGAAAAAGAGGATGTGGGGAGACACTGCATTTTTATCAAAGCTTACAGTAGACCTGCTAGACCATGAAGCTCCAAAGTTTCTCACACAGCCATAGTTTCCAGAGTCTGCTTCTTTGGCAGGGAACTAAAGCTCAGTGTGGGCAGACAACACACAAACCCTGGGAGGCTGGAAGCTCAAGCTTTCAGCGTTAATTTTGTTGAAGTTATTTGAACACTCTAATTAAATATTTAATGTATGTATTCACAGCCGTATGCACTAGCACAATTATATTCTCAGTGAAAAATTAGTAAAATACATATTCTATTGAAAACTAAAACGTGCTGTGCTTAAGAAATTTGGAATTCCCTAGAACATAGAGATTTCATCCTTAAGGTAGTTCTGATACATACTCCACGCCCAAGAGCTCCACATTAGCAGTAAATAACCTAGAATCTACTGGCATGTCACATAAATTTACCTATTATTAGCTACTTTATTTTCTCCCTTTGTAGTGATAATGGGGCTTCATATAGTTCTCAATACACATAATGGAGTGGGAGGCATTCTCTCCTGAGCTTTTGCCCTGCTATGATACGAAATTGTTATTACTCACAATCCAGCCTTTCCATCAGTGCAATGTGGATGAGAAAAAGCAGCTGTCACACAGCCTTAAACTGAGCTCAGTATTAAACATGTATCACTTACAAGAAGCTTTGGTATTTGTATGTTTTCTTGCAGATTGTTACATTATTCTCTTTGGTCTGGAGGATTCAGACCACTAATGTTTACTGTTAACCTGCATAAATTGTTCAGCTGACAAAGGCAAACTTGCTGTGCTAACAGCTGCTGTGTATTTAAGTTGTATCTAAGATTATAAGACAGATAAGAGAGTTTACAGAACATCACCTTAAGAACATTATAAAATCTCTGGGAAGTTACTGCCCAAACTAAGAAAAATGGTGCCTCTCTCCAAGTATATTCATAGTATGTGTGTGAAAATGTAACTTTTCATAAGAGGGAAGCAATTATGTCACTTGATACTAGAAACAGAGAGCTCAGAGGCATAAAGGAATAAGGTACCAGCCTTCATTCTTTTCTAAACTCCTGTGATTTAATGTATTCTCATGGTATTTTAATGAATTTTCACTGCTGTTTGTGTGTGTTAGATTCTGGCACTGTTGCCGTGGTTTGTGATCACCTTATTAGAGAGCATCTTACAAAGAAAAAGATATTGAGGGCTAAGGGCAGCTTTTTAGAGGCTGAGATGAACAATGCAACACTGCTAAGTCATTATAGAGCTGTAGTGCTCACCTACTTGTCTATGTATCACTGACAATTGGCATCTCTTGCAGTTTGAACAGCTGGCATATTTATGGATGGAGAGGCAAAAGTCCGGAGGAAACTACAGTCGATACCGAGCTCAGACAGAAAAACACGTTGTGCTGTGTGTGAGCTCTCTGAAGATTGATTTACTCATGGATTTCTTAAATGAATTCTATGCCCACCCCAGACTGCAGGTACTGAGAGTGGGAAAAAAAAGAATTTAAAAAAAAAAGAAACCACTGTTTTGTTTGGTGTTTGTTTGGGTTTTTTTGTTTGTGCTTTGGTTGTTTTTTTGTTTGGTTGGTTTTTTTTTGTTTTTTTGTTTTTTTTAAGAAAGGCTTCTGAAATGGTTTTTAATTTGTAAAACTGATTTTGGGAATAAAAAGCTGAAATGGGAATCCATAACTGCAGTAAGAAGCTGAGATACAGTATGGAGGCATTTTAAATTGAGATGAATAGACTTAATAGGTAGAATTATCGTCTTTTTGAATTATGCCAGTGTTTTTAGAATCAGGTATTTCCATGCAAATTCCTTAGATTCCACCCTAAACCAGAAAATAAATGAAAGGTACTCAAATTATTTCTTCCCATTGTTTTTGGACTGGATGCAAAAATCCTCACAAGCCAAAGCATCCTTTGGTTTTCACATTTTGCTTTGTTTTTTGCCTGTATTAGGAATCACAGAATGGGTCAGGTTGGGATGGACCACTGGGGGTCATCTGGTCCAACCTCCCTGCTCAAGCAGGGTCATCCTAGAGCACATTGCACAGGATTGCAAAGATCAGATCCTCTTGGAATTGTGGAAATTAAGAAATAGATATATGTATTTTAAAGGACAAAGACCTTGAAAGAATACACAGATTTTCTTGCTGTGATATTCCCTAGCTAATGCAAACTTGTCATGTGGCTTATTTGGAACATCTAGTAGCTTATTTTCATGGGATATCAATTTGGATTTATTATCATTGCCTTTGCTACACACTCTCTCTTTTACTAAATCTTCTCTATGTCTTTTGCTAAGTTACCTGTGGTACCATGCTTCATTAACCAGTGCAAAAATCACACAAACACAATCCTCAAACAGCAGAGCAGCAATTTACCAAATCCCAAATCCAAAATCTTCGCCAAAACAATTAGCTAGTAAGAGGCATAAGCAATTGCACAAAGAAATCCAGTTCTTTATAGACACAACACAAATTGAAACACAACATTTAGTTAACTAAGCTGAAGAATGAGTCAGGCTCTGTGATACACTGGAGACAAACAAGAACACAGGTAACTTAAAAGGGCTTATATACATTCCCTTCCCAGCTGAAATTGAGTTGGACTCAATGGTCTTGGAGATCTTTTCCAACCTTAATGATTCTGTGCACTGGGAAGCTGAAGGATACAGATTGGCATTGGTGCACTGCATCCAATGCCATTTTGCTTTCTGCAAAAGGAAGATTTCTACGACCAGCCTGTCCTAAGGTCTCACTCTCCTCTCCCATGTTCCATTTATCCCTCCTTTGCATTTGTGCCCTTATGTATCCTTCAAACCATCCTGACTTTTCCTAACAAGGACTGTCTATAGCACAGGAAGCAGTTTGGATTTGCCCATTAATGTACAGGAAAAAGTTCTGAGGAAATAAACTCTGTGTGTCAGCGTCTGATCAGAGACATTTTTGACATCCCAAGTCACTGTTGACTCATTCTCCAGCAATAATAACCATGACTATTTCCCCTTTTTTTTTTTCTATTTTGACAGGACTATTATGTGGTTATTTTGTGTCCTACTGAGATGGATGCTCAGGTCCGAAGGGTGTTACAAATCCCAATGTGGTCCCAAAGAGTTATCTACCTGCAAGGCTCAGCCCTAAAAGATCAAGACCTGTTGAGAGCTAAGTAGGCAGATATTGACCATTCTTCTTTACTTTTGTTTCACTCATATTGTTTGATAAATAAGTTTAACAAGCAACTAAAGCTGTGCTAGAAGGAAAGCCATGTGTATTTAGAAAGCAATGCAAAACTCTTTAAGATAATTTGTTTTTCTTAATATCTGAAATTGTGAACCCACTGTACAATTTTGTTAAGTTCAGCCTGGTAACGTTAAGCAACTATTCTGCTATACATACCTGAACTCTTCAGGGCCCTCCTCTTACCACATACTGCCACCACTTCTGAGATGCTCTCTGCCAGTTAATAGTGAATGACATTTATCAAAACACATCAGTCAAGCACAGCTCCTCACACGCACCTCCCCCCAGTGCTCAAGCAGTTGAGCTCTGAAGGAATTCACGACGGAATTCAGGTAAAAGGTTCATCTCTTTAAACTCTCCAAAGATATGGAAAGGTGATTCTTAGCAAATAACTGATTTAATTCATCTGCATTGCTCTGTGTTGTAGATAACTAAAATTAAGCCAACACCTATCTGTTTGTGTCATTCATCCTTCTTTACCTGAGGGGAGTTATTTCCAAGGATCTCATCTGTGAGACGCTTCATGAGCAGTGCTATCTTCTCAGACTTCTGCCACTGAAAAAACAACTACTTCTATAGCTCTTTAAAATTTGACAAGACAAAAAGGGTTTTTTCAAGATTAGAAATTTTGTTTTGGAGAGATTATTTTTACTTTTTTTTTTCCCTTTTTGCTTTCTTGCTGATTTCAAGAAGGAATTCATGTGTGGATTTAGCTGACATTTGTTCTACACATTACAAGAATTAAAATTAGGCTGTTCCCTAAATATAATCTTGAGTTTCACTTATAATAACCTGGAGGTAGTCAGCTGTGGAACTGTGCTTTTTCCTGCAGAACATGTAATTGAATGTACCTGTCACAGAATAATTTTCAACCTCTCCTGAGGGAAGAAGCATAGTGGGAATTTAATAGAACATTTAATATGAAATATAACCCAGTACCCAAGATGTTTGGTGTATTTCTTTTTAATGAGAACATAATGTACTGAGGCGATAACAAGCCACATGGTAACATTCTTCTAATAAATAAAGTAATGGTTACCAACGACAACAAAATAATCAAGAAAGGTCTCATTATCAAAATTTCTCCACATATTATATGTGAACCCAATGTCAAAATAACATTATAAAGGTCACACTAAAAAGTAAAGGAATACCAAAAGTTGGATGACTGCATCTGTAGTGAACAGTCAATTAACAAAAGACTGCATTTTTGCAAAAAAAAATCTCAACTAGCTGAATTTTCTTTCCTAAAACTGTGGTAAAGACCCTGTCCTCCCAATACTGCTCCCATGCTTCGCTGAGATTACTCATAGAGCTCCCATGACTTCTTCCTAATCAAAGACACCATGAACTGGAAATAGTTCATTTAATGCATATATACACAGAAATGTCTCTTCTTTACCCCAAACACATTATTCTTGTACATCTACCCAGCTCTGTGCTCTCACTAGGCAAGACAAGTCTGTTATCTGCCCCCTCCTGTTCATTGTTACCAGAAATAACTTGTGCACATTGCACTCTTACACACCAGGCAGACAGGTGCTATTTATTCACCTTTTATACTCGTGGCAGATAAATACTTTGCAAATTAAGTTTGAGGCTACTCTGCTCTTATTACTTTGGCACAGCTTTTACTGGCAGCAGGGTAAGAAATGACAACAGACTAAACTTTGTGTTCTGTCTCTCTGTTCAAGACTCTGACTGTGAGACATGAGTCTGGTGAGTGCCTGGTTGGGCTGTGACAGGTTTGTCTCCTCTCTTCCAGGATGGACGATGCTGAAGCCTGCTTCATCCTGAGCAGCCGCTGTGAGGTGGACAGGACAGCAGCTGTAAGTTGGGGAGGGACAGATGAGAGGATGTGCAGCCTTTAGTGTCACTGCCCTTACTCCCTCTCAGTTCTGTTTTATGGAACAAGGGCAGAATGGCATAAAAGCACTCTCATAGTACCTTATAGATACACTGATAATTGGTCATTAGTCACTTTCAAGAATGGTACTCTGTCAAGATTCAAAGTACCTGAACTAATATTTGAGTGTTTGCTCAAGATATCCAATTCAATCAGTTGTATTTATTAAATCAGAGAAAAGACACACAGCAACTGACTGGTGTATTCAGAACTAATGAAGTAAAGCCTGAATTCAACTTTATAGATAAATTTGTGACTAATATCAAGTAACCAATATATATGAGAGTATTTGACCATTTTTTCATACTGGCCAATTTTAAAAATGAAAAATGGCAGGATTCTTTAAGCTAGTTTCTATGGTTTTGCCCATGCTGGTAGTTATTTACAGTCAGGTAAGTTACTGTCCACAAAGGAACACTGCTAATACAAACCTCTGTGCAGTGCATCTGTGAGAAAAGAATAAAACTATATGAACTAGAACTCTTCCAGCTAATGAAATTATCTACCAATCAGAAAAATCCAGAAAAAAAGTCCATTGAGGAAGGATTTATGAGCATAAATTTTTTCACCATGAGCACTACACTAAATTATTGCAGTCTTGCCTCATTCAGTTCAATGTTGAACTCCAAAGGGGGATCATTATAAGTCTGAATATCCCTGAAAGTGCTTACAAATTACCTAACAAGACTGGACCAGTATTTATAATTCAGTAATTATGTTTTAAGCAATCTCAACTAAAAATACTATTTTGGTGCTACATTATAAGAAACAGCAATTATTTTTCTACATGTTGAAAATGGATATAGTAAAAAATGGGAAGTGAGAGCTTTGCATTATATATGTAGCATTACTTAATATATTCTCTATCACCTATTACTTCATCTGCCATCAAAACTTAGTTAAAAGGTCTTAGCTAAAGATCCTGTTCTGGACCCATTCTTTGCAGAAAGTCACTGAGCTCCCTGAGAAATAAATCTGTGCTCCTACTATAACACTGAAACTTACTGAGCTGAGGATTTTGATTCATCAGCAATAGACTCCTGAAAA
>VZTJ01005619.1:3494798-3522703 GCA_013397795.1 Orthonyx spaldingii | reverse complement strand
TGGTCCTCACCAGGGCCTGCAGAAGAATGTCAGCTCCAGCACCTGAAGCATCTCCTGCCGTTCCTTCTCCACTGACCTTGGTGTCTCCATGTTGTTTCCCTCACATGTTCTCACCTCCTCCTCTTCTCTGGCTAGAAAGAAACTGCATGTGCCCCACTTTGTTTTGATTTTCTTCTCAAATGTGTCATCACAGAAGCATTACCAACCCCTCTAATTGGCCCAGCTTTGCCAGCAGCATGTCCAGCTTCAGAGCCATCAGGGACTGGCTCTGCTGGACATGGTGGAAGCTTCTAGCAGTTTCTCACAGAAACCACCTCTGTGGTCCCCTCACTACCCAAAATCTGGCCATGCCAAACCAACACACTGGTTTAGGTTCCTGGCAAGAATTAGAACATATAAGGGGCAAAATGAAAAATGCTTAAATTTTACAAGAGAATGATAAGGGATCAAGGCAGACAGTAATCTGAGCACAAGCTCCAAGATGGAACATAGGCATTGATCTGTTCCTATAAATAACATGGATGAGAGGCCTGAGGTACCTTGAACATAACAGCAAAACTTTTAAATTATATTCCTGATCTCAAAAAAGAAAAAAAAAAAAAACCACCAAGAAAAAGGTCGATGAAGCTTCTTAATCCAAGAGGTAACATGATCAAAATGAATTTCAGGACAGCTAAGTCAGGCCACAACGTTACAAACAGCTTGAGTCTGACAGCCTGAAATGCAAGTAGGTCAAGCAGGAGGACTGAGGTACAGGGAAGGGGGAGTCTACACTGAGGTTTGGACCTGGAATTTTAATTTTTCTGTATTTCCTGAGTTTAAAGAGCTGATATTCCAGATAAAGTTTGGTTTGTGGGAGAATTTACAGCTAGTCAAATGCCTCTGTAAAAGCATTGTCTTGCCACCTTTACACAAGAGCTATAAACCACAGGATCCTGTAAGAGCTATGTGAGTAAGGGAAGGGCAGGCAGCTCTCTGCCCTCCTCAGCCAGAGATGGAAAATGAGATAACTTCCCAAAGTCAAGGAGGTTCACCTCTGCCACTGCAGTCTATGTGAGAAGCAATTGCAAACTGCCTTAAGTGCGGGGTGCATTACTTAAGGTCAGTCACCATCTGAAAAGTCTGCTCTGGAGTAAGGCCAGAGCCTGGGGACAACACGAAGGCAGCCAGGGTCTCTCTTTCCCCAACACAATATTTTATTTCAAATCAGACTCTTGTAACTTATTTACTCTGGAATTCCTTTAAGATTCTGTCCAGCTTGTGCTTGTGGAAGCATAACTAAAATCACACCCCTCTGCCTGCACACTGTTACTGTGGCTGGCACATCCCTCAATGCAATAGGCGTTCTTAATGAAGAGAGCATGAAACATGCACAATAACAAATCTACCATGTGAGAACTGATACTTCAAAATTATGCTCACTTGTGTTTACAAGAACAAAGTTGCCCGTGGATAAGTGAAGATTGCTAGCTGAAGATTGGACTGATAAATCACAAGAATGAATATTTTTATTATGATTATTTCTAAAATAAGTAATTGGCTGGGAAAGCCTCTGGCTTCAAAGAAGACAATTCTTCATTAAAAAATGAGCTACAAGGGTTTTTATGGCATATTCTTTGTGGAAAATGTTATTTCCCAGTTATCTAGGCTGAAACACAACTGAAATGAATCAGAATAATCTCATGTACCATCTCTGCAGATCCCGTCCCATTGAAGAGTCATAATTCTATTAGCAGATTTATTATCATCAGAGTCAAAGAAACTGAAATAAGAGAAACTTGGTCAATATCAAAAGTGTTAGGTCTGAATGTACAGAAATTGTTGCAGTTAGTTTTGATATGAAGAGTTTGATAATGTTCGAACAATAAATTACTCAAAACAAATGAATTTATTGTTCCCTGGCATAAGCAATGTAATTAGAGGAGCAAAACCATGACTTCATAATGGCTAGAGTGTGAGCTGGGGTAGGACTGCTGCTGAATTTTAAATTATATAATTTGAAGCCAGCAAGCAGGGGGATGACTTTACATGATTCCTGAAATAAAACATTATTTAGATTCTGTCATTGAGTGTGCACAGGTTCTGTCCAGTCAAGTTAATAAAATCATCAGCTACCTGATGTCAGCAAGTGCATTGCATTTGTAAGCAGAAAAAAAAAAAAAAAGTGGACTGGAGATAGGAAATAGGATGATACAAACTATCTTAAATTTGCTTGTCCTCTGGCTTATATCAAAGTATGGTCAATCTCTACATAGCCCCAGAGTCCCTGGGAAACTGCCACAAGGGTCAGGGCAGCAAAAGAGAGCTGGCAGATCTTTAAGGAGATTTTCCAGAGTGCCAGAGCTCTCGATCCACAGGGGAAAGGAATCGGGCAGGGAAGGCACGCAGCCGGTCCGGCTGAGCCGAGAGCTCCTGGGCAAACTGGAGGGCAAGGAGGAGGTGCACAGGCAGTGGGAGCAAGGACACAGATCCTGGGAAGAGCACAGGGATGGAGCTGAACTCACAGGGGAAGTGAAGAGTAACAGGAAGGGCTTCTGCAGGTGTGTGGGACAGAAAGGGAATGCCAGGGAGAGCAATGCCCCACTCCCTGCTCCATCAGCAACACTGGCAAATGGATAACAGTGCAGGAAGAGAAGCCTGAGCTGCTCAACAACTTCTGTGCCTTCACTGACAACCTCTCCCGAACTTCTTGTGTGGCTGGACCACAGGGCAGGGACAGGAGTCCCTCCCACTGGGAGTGAGGTCAGGTTCATGGCCCCCTGAGGAACCTGAGCATGGCACACAGGTCTGTGGCACTTGATGAGAAGCACCCCAAAGTCCTGAGGGAATTGCCTGATGTAGATGCCAAACTACTCCCTGTGATATTTGAAAAATCCTGGTGGTCAGGTCAAGTGTCTGGTGACTGGAGAAAGGGCAACATTGCACCTCTTTAAAATGGGTAGAAAGGGCTGCTGAGCTCCGTGCCTGGGAAGGTCATGGAACAGATCCTCCTAGGAACTGTGCTAAGGCACAGATCCCTTTTCTTGGCAGGAGGATTTAGAAACCTAAGAACAAAACAAATACCTCAGACCAAATGCTCATGTGTATTTATTTTTCATTAGGACACGATGAGCTCAAAAAACTGAGGCAAATTACTATGAAATTATTCACATATTACCTCAGTTCCAAACAGCAGAAGTTTTTCTTATCAATTGATAAAATGCTTTTTCAAAGATTAAAGTTTTCTGAGTTTTTTGCCATTATGGACCCAGTGACTATCATATTGCATTTTTGGGTTTGTTTTTTTTCCCACCCCCACCTTAATGCTGAATTATCAGGTTCAATATTTTCTTACATGTTCAATTTTCTGTTTCAATAACTCAAAGATTTATATATTTTTTCAGTGATTATTTCTTTCTCAAGGAGGTGAAATTCTGAAGTTCTAGGCAAGCTGTTTTCGCAGTTTTGTTCCCTAAAGTATGAGGACCTTTATTCAATACCTCATTGTTATCTTATGGAATGATTTTTATTTCAATGACTGATCTGAGGCTGATAACAGGCAACAATTGCCAAGTTACATGAAAGATGACAGTTTAATCTATCGGGGACACCATTCCAAATTCAACAGGTCACAGTAATTTGCTGTTTGTTCTTTCACTGAAAAACTATGAAAAATATATTTGTACTAAAGAATAGGTCTTCAAGATCACTTTGCACTTGAGCAAGGAGGGTAAATGATGAATTATATGTCTTATTAGAGGTTAATACAGTAGTGCTTGATACTGACTTGATTTTAGCAGATGTTTTTCCTATTATAATCTAGAATATGTGGCTCCAGTAAACATATGGAAGTAGTTAATTTACCCTCTTCATACAGAAAGAAATCTGTGAGTAAGTCTCTAATGCATTCACTGCATTGTTTTAGAACAATCCCACAACTTTTTGGGAATACAGTTATTCTAGTAAATATTCTAGTAAGTAAACATTTACAGTAAATAAACATCTAGTATATTCCAGTAAATAAACAACATAGGAATAATGGCCTTAATAGTGCCATGATAATGGAAGAAGAGGGAATATTGATTTAACCTTTCGTAAGAACTTTCTTAAACCATATTTAAACCTTTCTTACCTTAGGTTTTCCCTAAAAATCATCTTTTTTTGTGTTAAGCATCCTCTGAAATGTCTGCTTTTTACAGATCCCTTCACCAATATTTAGTTCTGGCAATCATAGTTTGAAAATAATCCTCTGCTAAGATAGTTACTGGGGCAAGGAGCAGAAAATGATGGGAGGGCTTGACCACACCAAACTGCCCATATGGCAAATACATTCAACCATTTTCTTCATTATATTATTAGAATCTTCCATTGATAGTCTATAAAAAGAAAATATGGCACAAAGTTCTTTAACTGAAATGTTTCTGTGGAATATTCATTCCACTTCAGTTATAAATAGTTTGCCCTGTGGGTCTCAGAGCATACAGATGTCACTGTCAATGTAGAAGAGAGCTGTAAAAGCTCTGTAGCAGGAAGAAATGCAATGTTTGTAACACTCTTGAGATTCATGGGTACACAAAAGACTCACATATAGGTTATAAACACCAAAAAAGATGAAACCAAACTTTTTTTAACAATATGAGCATCTGCTTGAAATACTAAATTTGCTTTAATGTGAAATAATGGGCATTTTTCTGTGGTCTTGTAATTTAAGGCTTTCTTATATAGTGCCCATCTGCCTTGCAATATCTCCACGAGAAAAGATCCAGGGAAGCAAGGCAAAACACAATATTGTCAAGGGAAGGTCTGGCACAGAGTAGCTAAACTGGAGGAGCGTTAGTGATGTGTCACCACACCCAGAATTTTGGAAGAGATGAAAGCAGGGCTAAAGTCACTGTGCTATACTATTATCTTAACCATATCAGTAACAATGGTTCACCTGCTATTTATGAGCTTGCAGGGCTACTTTTGCAATGATTAATGGTAAACAGCTGATTCCCTTTTCCTTTCAACCACTCGTTGAGCATCTGAGGCAGATGAGAGGAAGTTTCTGCAAAGCCATGGCTGTTAATAACCTCTTAGCCCTTCCGGCTTAGAAATATTGTCTACGAGATTATGAGGTAATCTTAAAATTTAAGTACTGGTGTATGAGGTTTTGTTTTTATGAGGCCTCTGGCTGTACATCCAGCTTCCTTTCTCTGGTTATGCAGGTTCAGAACTTTCAGAATTTTGTTCTGACCATATGGAGTTTGTTCGTGTTTTGCTTTTGAACAGGAATGCTTGTAGTGTTCTCGAGGTCGTTAAGGACAAGTCATTAGTACATATGGATATCAAGAGTTCAGAAGCTTGCTGTCAACATCTGTGTGGAGGATACTGAGAATAAAATGTGGATATTATTTTCTTCTGTGATGTTGCTCTTAAAAGGAATTACTTTGCTGTTTACTGGACAGGCCTGGATTTACCCAAATTTTGAAAGGATTCCTTTGCGCTGGCAAAACAACAGGCTGAAGTCGGTTTAGATGGATAAAATAAATCAAAATCCTTTGAAGGCTGTACTTCTGCTAAATGATGTTAGTATTAATAAGGTGCTATGGCTGGTAATGCAACTTAATTAATTAAGCTAGGAAGCAAACTGGTCTTTCCTGGCTGATTTCTTAAATATGCTTTCATCTCCTTGATGCTTCAGCTCAGGTAGTTTATATCTATATAGAATTCTGAGGGATGCTTTCCATTCTGGTGAAAAAGGTGCTTTGTTGCAGTCAGGAGAGGCAGTGGGAAATGGAAATGTACCAGTGTAGTTAATCTGTCTCAGCAGATTTGTTCACGTAACATATGAGATTGTCAAATCCCCTGTCATCCTTTGGGCTAAAACACTTAATAGTTGAGTCTAGACCTATTAAGGTGATGGGGGAACTCTGGATTTCACAGTGTGGTGGTACAAATCCTGAGGGGAGGGAATATTTCCAGAGATGCCCAGAGGATATGTGAAACAAAGGAGTTGAATAAAGATGTCAATAGGTTGTTATCGAGCCAAAGTCCCTCAGCTTTTGTGTTCATTGAAACTTCACAGAAAAATCTCTTTGAAAGAAGCTCCTGTTGACATTGTCTCCTTTGATGAAGGCAGGGTGTCTCCATAACCTGCAGCCTGGTGAGGCTGTGAGAGGGAAGAGTGGCAGCAATGCCTTTCTGCCCCCTTGGTGGCTGTGTAGGCAATGGGTGTTTATCCAGCTTTGTGAGAGGCCATTGACCACCTCTAGCAACAAGGTAATTTTGCTAAAACAAAATTCAGAGACAAACACTGCAAGTCAGTTGATTTTACTGTTCGTGGTGTGGCTCTGACAAAACAAGAATGATTTACACTTCATCTGTACCCTTGCATTTTAATACAGCATTTTATTGTACATCTTACTGACTGGGTTTGCAGTAGCCCGTTGAAATTGAGAGAGAATATTTTTAGCTCTAGTGTGAGTGAAGAGGAAGAAATAGATGAGGATAAAAACTTGAAAGTGGATGAGTTATCACATTCCTGAGGTTTTCTCTTCTCTGTTAGCAGTAACAAATATTTCATCAAGAGATATAATGCCTCTTTAGCAAGTCCTGTCAAAAAGTTCTCACTTTAATTTCTTTGTTGGAGTATAGACAGACTAAAGATTATATGCTGCAGTGGCAATATTAATGCATATGCCACAGGTAAAAATAGACTCCAGGTTGTGTTGGTGTGGTTCTGCATAGAGAGGACTGGGAAAATTGTTAGTTGTCTTCTCCATTTATTTATTGTAAGCACAGAAAATATGTATACTTTGATTAAAAATCAATTATTAAATTGCTGAATATTCCTGGCAAACCTTTAAAAACTCCTATGGCTTCAAGGTTGTTGTTGCATGACTTTAAAAATACACTTTTTTTTTTTAATAGAAGAGAGATCCTCTCATTAAGGTTTTCATGTCTAGAAGGGCTTTGAAATGCATTGCAAAATTAAACAAGTACAGTGTGATTTAAGTCCTCTGCTGTGGTATTCCTTCTGCAAGAAAAGCGTGAGATAAACAAATGAAATGTTGGAAAATCATTGTTGAAAAAGGAATTCTAGAGCTACCTCTGTACTCTGGAATTCACAGAACGTGATCTATTTCTCCTGAATCATTTGGAAATCTCTGTGAAAGAGGATAATGACATCTTCCATAGATCTATATTTTTGTCTTTACTTTTAATCTGCTCTTGTCCTTCCAGAGCTTTTCAATATCCTTATTTTCTTGTGGGTTATGAGATAACCCTGGACTACAGCAGTATCCAGGATGGGATTCCTGTGGTCAAGAGTAGCTGTCCAGATTCCATTTATAGTCAATAGGGGCATGAGTTTGCCTCACTTGGGAGAGGATGTCTGAGATATGTGAGATGAATTGATCCTTTAAGAAGTGCAGATATTTCTGGGTTGAGCTGTAAAGAGCCCCTGTTCCGATTAGCTGAGCTGGCGATGCCTGCACGGGTCGTGTCCAATGCTAAGTGAAGCAAATCTTCCCCCTGCTCAAGTGATAGCTCTGTTATCTTGCTCTGGGAAGCTCTCTGAAAATGAACTTCAGCCTAATGTGAGTGGCCAGAACAGGCTTTCTCTAGGGTGTACTGAAGGGCAGGGATGTAGTTCTGCCCTTTTGCTAAAATATAAATTTCACTCCCTCTCTCTTTTGGCTGGTGACTGCTACACCTGGAAAAGGTTCATCCATATAGTTTAATTTATGTTAACTTTAAGAGTTTGTTTTCAAACTTTGCAAAGAAATGAGAAATATGGTGCTATGTGCATTCACCAGTGCGTTCTTGTTATCAAAAAAGGATGAGGTACTCTTCTATTTCATTTTGTATTCTGCCTTGCATAGATCCACAATTCTAATCCTCTCCATGAAAAATCAGACCTCTTAGGAAAAGTGATTATTCAATTTGTGCTTTTCCTTCATTGTGCTGCCATCCCCTTTAAAATGCTAAAGATTTTTAATGGCATAAATTACTTAACTGGTATTGTATAAGAAGAATAGTAGAAATATCAAGTTGCAGTGGGATTTGGAGTTTTTCTTTTTCAAGAAATGATTATAGATAATCCAAAAGTATGGTTGAACAATCTTCATTAGAGTCTCTCAGCAATCTGAACTTAGGCAACAGACTGTGATTTTTAAATTATTTTCATCAGTTTAGGACTGTTAGTTGTTTTTAGCTCTTTTCTTTTGGCATCCATCTGTCAGCAACATTCTCCTTCTGGCTAGCCACAGCAAAGCACCATTATAATTTCATTATATGCTAGGACAGAGGGGAAAATTGAGCCTGTGGTACTTATTTTTAAGATATCCTTCAAATCCTTGGTGCTTCTGATAGCCCTTATGTCATATGTCAAAGATATTTGTGTCCTGGGTACTGTAATGCAGGGGTTATGGAAGTGGAGGGGAGGAATTGAAGTTTTAACGTATATCATAATAGTAACATAAATAAACATTGGTTGTGGAGGAGGAAAGATGAAGTTTTATTGTGTATATCAAAGAGGAGAGATTAGAAAATGAGGCAAGGAAATTAACCATTGAGGAGAAATGGAAATGCTGGTTAATTGTTCATGGATATTTAGACCACCCTGCTCTGATGAGCAGAATGTAGGAAGAGATGGATACAGAGACTTCCTTTAGGTGTCTTAGTGTCTTACAGTTCTAATGATCAAAGGAAGAGTAGCCCAAGGTGCTGGCAATGCTGTTGTGCCGCCATGTGGTTCATGAGCTCCCCACCTGTCTGCTGGAAAGGAATTCAGATGGCCCAATATCTGCTTGAAACATTTTGCAGTTATTTTTCAGAATTTCGGGAATGAAGAGTTAAAGAGAGGCTCATGGACTGCAGTGTGGTGATTAAAGGTGAGCAGGTGAAATTGCAAAAGTAAAAGGTGGGGTTCGTGGCAAGGTTTCTGAAATATTAACATTTCTGATACAGAGAAGGTGGAGAGAGATAAGAACAAATTGAAAATACTGGACTTAATAAAGGAATACTTATTAACCTTGGGTTACTCATACAGATACTGTGTGAGAGGAAAAGAAGAGACTTTCAAGAATTGGCAGTTCCCAAGAGACTTCTAGGAAGGCCACAGACACAGGCTGTCCTTATGAGAAGGTCAACTAAATCATGAACTCTTCAAGGACTTAAGCCACAAGCAGGAATTGTATAGAAAGTGGAAAGTAGGTCAAATGGATGAGAATGACTGTCAGAGGGTAGAAAAACTAAGTAAGGAAAATATGAGAAAGTTAAGAAGAACCAATGACCTGGGAGCATAAAGTATGGGAAGAAAACACTCTGCATGCCAATAACAAGGAATCAGTTATTTTTCTCTTGGCAGGGAGATAAAAGTGTCTGGGCAGACACTGCCCAGAAGGTTGAAATCTACTTTTTCCCTTGGTTTGCAGCATTTTGTGTTTTAAGATGATGAATTTCAGTCTAATCCTGAAAACAGGGAGAACTGGAGCTATTCAGATCTTTCAGCACCTTGGGACTCACCTATCTCTGATTGTTTGTTGGATTTTTTGCAAGGAGGCTTTTAGCAGGTGAATGCTGCCAATTTACATCAGCAGGAAGGGAATCCTTTTGTTCATGTCAATGCAAAGGTTTTTTATGTATATGGGTGGTGATGTATAAAAGCTTCTACTCCTTTCAAAAACATAACCCAGACTCATCCTCAAAACTGTCACATTTCATGTTTGTTTGGTTCTTTAGAATATTTTCATTATAAAATTCCCCCAAAGTATTCTGTTATCAAAATTAAATTGCATTTGATTGCCATCAGGTTAAGTCCTGAGGGAGAACCACCAATTCAAAAGTACCCTGTTAAAGCACTGTAATGGGTCTATAATGTAGATCCCGCTGATTTTACCTACAATAACTCAAATTACTTCTTTTATTGTTCTATCTAGCAAGGGGTTTATGTAAAAAATGTTGCCTTTATATTGCTTTTTTAATTTAATTTGTTTTTATCTCTTAACCCTTAAGAGCTCCTTCCCCAGGAAGCATATCTTGCTCACAATTACTTGACTGGCAGAGTGGTAAATGCAAATGTTTTTTCCATTGGAGCCAGACCAACTTACATTTGTATATATCTATTGTCCATCATTTTTCAGTGGTGTAGCTGAAATACAGACAAATAGTGAATAAAACATTTTCTCTGTAAGAATGTTAGTGAAGACTTCAGAATTAAAATAGCATTCTTGGCAACTGTCTTTTCCAGAAAACTATTTTGAGAATGAGTTACCGAGTGATAATTAGATATTGAAATGCGCCCAGTTTCACATTTCAGTGCTCCTTCCCAATTAGAATGGCATTAGAGTGAAAGTGTAGCTATATAATTGTATGAAGAACAGATCCAATTTTCTCAATGTCACTGCAATATCACCTTTCAGTAGTAATGGGACTGAATGATTACGCATATCATTTAGTAATGGTATTTTATCCATTTCACCGAGGGATCTTTTTATTAATTTTTTTTAAGTGGACATGAGATCAGATTGTAAATGAGCACGTAGAGAAGAGGCCATGCTATGTACAAAAATGCTGGCAGTGACATGACACTGTGTTTGCTAACATGCAGCATCTGCAGGCAGAGGACACCTTCACTGGCTTTTTAATGGTCAACAAAAGCAGTTGCAAAAACCTCTTAGCCCACAAGTTAAGGAAAAGATTTTTACAATTTCTTTTTGGTCTGCTGTTGTATGTAACTACAAAATGAGTTCTGATACAGATTTAGGAATAAATAGTGCCATTAGCCTTGCTGGTTTGCAGGCATTCTGTATTCATCCTTCCCTCTTAGTCCCTATCGTTCCATCTTCCTGTGGAGCAAAGCAGGCTGCAAAAAGGATAATCCCTGTGAGAAGGCAGCACTACACAACTCAAATCAATCATGCCAAATGCTACTAGAAATATTTCTTATAGGTCATGATTGGAAATTTATCCAGCAATTTCCATTTAAATGGCAGCTGCTAGAAGCAGAGTGTATAGAAATATTGTGTTTAGGCTTTAAGGTACTTCCCTTAGGACTCTGTGAAAACGTGGGCTCTTTAGCTGAACTCCATAAATATTGGTACAGCAGTGTATTGCACAGTTGAACTTAACATTTTCAGCTTAACCAGAGGCACCCGAGCGGGTTAAATTTGATGCAGTGTTTGTTGGGTGGTACTTCCAAGATCTGGACAGCCAGGGATCTTTTGCTTTAACAACTGCTGCAGCAGCATCCTGAGATTTAACTTTGTGCTTAAGCTTTTAGATAAGAGTTTTTCACGTTTCTGTGGTATTTATTTCTCTCCCTGGTCTCATCTCCTTCTCATGCCTTCCTTTTAAATGCACAGATTTACCTGAGGCAGAAACAGAGTGTAATTACATGTGTGCTTGTTTCTGGAACTGCCATGACCCTTCTGAATACGTTCTATCTCAGTGTTAATTCTTGTTCTTCCATTGGATCTCAAATGCCACTGAAATAAGCCAGGTGTGAAGGCTGCCCTGGCTATACCCCAAATTTCTAAAATAATCCTTTGGCTAGTCCTGCATATGCTTGATTCATTTAAAAGTTCCCTAAAGTCATATCCTGTGTTATCAGTACAAAACAAATGGACCATTTCTGGTAGCATTTTGAGAAACCAAATTTTAAATTAAAAAAAGTCATGTTACAGTTTTAAGCAAGGATTTCAAAAAGTCACTTTAGCCTGTACCTGGTGGATTGTTTGAAAGGCCTAAGCATGCCTAATGAGTCTTTGTGGTGGTTCAGGTCTGATTTCTGTAAATGATATGTCATTATTTTCTCTAATTACGAATGTAATAAACTAAGAGGATTCTGAAGGATGTCTTCAGAAAATAATGGTCCTTAGCTTTTGAGAAGCTGAAATAATTAAAAGAAGATAGTTCTTAGCTCTAGGGTGTAATGATAGAACACCAACAAGAAAATTAGGTGAAGAAAAAGAATGCCAACTGTTTTTTTTTTTTTTGCAAATTGCATTTTAAAAATCCAAGGAATTAAAATAAAATTGACACTCCATGCAGGTGCTGTTGATATTTTACACAACAGCAGATTGAGAGAAAAAGATGTATTGTCTAACCTGCACAAATTTTCTACTTTTTCTGTTGTTCACTAGTGACTTGCTTTATGGATCTATCTGGTTTGGGTTTTCTTTGTTCTAATTGTGATCATTACAAAGAAAAATGTAATCTATCCAATTGGAAATATCAGCAGGGTTCTGACATCATTAATGTTTTCTTTGCTTATGATATTGAGAAACAAAACATTTTCAAAGAAGAGTATACTCAGACTGTTGCAAATTACAAAAGAAGATATTTTGATCATGGAAATTTTCCATCTTGGTGTCTAACTGAAACTCGGTGTATTGTGCCAAATTCATATTAAATACCACAGAGTACATACTTCAATTTTATTCTTTAGTCACTGAAAAATTCTAATGGAGTCCTCCTAGAGATTCCTTTTGTTTGAGGAAACAAATTTTCAGTTTGTTTCAGTCAGGGCAAGCTTGGTACATCTTTGCCTCTTTGGAAATGCTGTGTCAGAACCAAGGACTTCCAAGTGTGTCATTGTGTTGCTGCCAGAAGTAATTCTTGTACTTATCATTCTAGACATCCTTGAACTCAGCAGCAAAAAGGACAGATGGCCAGTGAGGGGGACTGACTGACTTGAAGAAATTGAAACCTCTCAAGGCTCTCTGTGTTGATTTGGTTTTTATTCTTATGGTCGTATTTTCTGTCATTTGTGATGGAAATGAGGAGCACAAACCAGCCAGAACACAGTGATGTATCCTGGGCCACCAGAGTAATGGAGTTTACAGTACATAAATTGTCCTTCATGTTACAAGGGATTTTCCCAGATAAAGAATAGGTGTGGGTGTGTTATCGGGCTTTGCACACTGCTTTTGTTGTTTGCCAGAGTTAATTCTATTCATCAGCATTTCCCCCCAGTGGAGCCTGTCCAGTGTGCTTTACCTTAATGTATTCCAAACATCTGCATTCAAATAATTTATTCATAGGCTGAAATCTCTAATCCCAGTCTGAGGTGCAGAAATGTTTACTTGGTCACTTTTCCCCCGTTAATCTGGGACAGTGACAGGCAGGTCGCACAGCGCCGTCCTTTCACGTGCAACTTTGGGAACAATGGCTTGTTAGTCATTTTGTCAAAGAGCAGGTAGAGGCAGCAGTCTGTGTGGATGTATTGAGAATCAGCTAATGGACAGAAAGTACCTGCTCCGACACATTAATTCCCTTCCCTGTCAGGCTGCATCATTGTAGAGCGTGCATGATGGGAAGCAAGGTCCCATCGCACTATGGCACCTGCTGCTTTTCCATCTGCCGAGCGCAATAGCTCCTTTGATTGCCCATTTTTCAGCCTAATGACTTTATTCCTTTTCTTTTTGCAAAGTTTTTACATTTTTATTGTTATTTTGATAGGCATGGTTTGTAGGCTTTTTTTAATTTCCTCTCCTCCAGTGGGCACTTGGAGCCTTGTTAAAAGAATAACTAACAAAATAATATCCCAAACCTGTGCCCACATTCTGCGTGCCCCAAGTGTTGTGTTTCATAATTTATTCTGATAAAGTTGTCATGGTGATAATGTCTCTTGAGAAAGAAAGTGCCATGTGCCTGGCTGATTACGGGAAACAGCTCAGATGGTACATAAACTGGTAAATATTGAACCCATGGGCAATAACATTAGCTGTATTTTGTCCATTTATTTATTTATTCAATGTAGCTCTGGTCAGCTTGATTATGGAAAGAGTGTGACAATTCATATTTTACTTTCTGTGCACTTAGATTTATGAGGATGCGAGACAGGCTTCTGCTGTGGTTTTGGTTTCCTTTTTTTAAAATCCAGTGATATAAATGTTGGCGGAGATCCCTGAAATAGCCTTTGAATTCCATCTAAAGCTGTTGACTTGGCTGGATTAGTCAAAGCACCAGATCATTAATACATATCGAACATCTGTCAAAAATAGAACTTTCAATTAACAGATGTATCATCTGTAAATTGTGGCTTCAGATTTTGTGTGACAGAAGTGCCTTTAGGATTCCTGAAAAATGCTGATTTTATTAATTTCAAATATGATGATAAAAGACATATTTTAAATATAATTCTCTTCCTTCAAGAAGAAAACAGAATAATGTGTTTTTCATTACAAACATTGATTATGGTATTATCAAAGCATACTAGTGTACTCCTTGGAGTTCCTCTAGGAAAAAATCTTTCAGCGGTGAATTTTAAAATTACACACTCCAACAGGGAAAGTTTAGATTATGATAGGCTTTTTCTTTTTTTTTTTTTTTTTCTCCTCTTTTGTGCATTTGTTATGTGGTGTAGTCTTCATTCTGTATTTGAGAAATCCCAGGGAATAGTCTAATAGTCTACAATTTTTATACAAACGTGAACTGTAAGTTACTGAAATATTTCAGTTCTTCGTGTGTTTTTCCATGATATTTTTATTTATTTCTTTTAACTGACTTTGAAAGGCATCAACCACATTTAAATGCATGGGCTTTGTGGGTGGGGATCTGCTGCACTTGACTTCCACTGGAGTTTTTAAAACTATTTCTCACTTCTAATTGTAGATAGAGAATTTTTGAAATAGCACTAAAGCACTTAGTGAGTGAGCTTTCCACAGTGCCCTTTAAGCACCTCGGGAAGAGCCTCTCCTTAGAGACAGAAATGTAAGGCCTGACACATATATTTGCATGATGTATGTAAATGTACTGCTCAGCAGAGTTTTAAACCAGGTCCACAATTTACCCACAGCAAGATGGGATTATGCAGGGACATGGAACTGGTTGGAGATTGCCCTGAGCAGATGGGAAGTGGCATTAGAGTAGTGTTTGAACAAGTGTGGTGTGCAGGAGCCAAGAAGAGAACTGCTGGCCCAATGCAGAGGAGCTGGTGGCCCTGCAGGAGGCGAGGAGCAGCCTCTGAGCAGTCTGTTCACCACGGTGCCCCTGGGCATTGGCAGGGACCGGCAGGGAACAGGGGGCACTCAGGGACGCGGCTGACGCGGGACCGCGCCTGGGCCTACGCTTGCTTTTTGTGTGTGTTCAACAAAACAGAGCACAACAACAGTTTTCCCAGGTCATTCCTGCCTAGCAGGGCTGCCACAGACGTGGCAGTGAAGTCTTTCAAGGTCGTGTCAGTATGAACACAAGCTGCAGTATCACGTGATGGCCATCCCAGAGACAGCGGCTCCCAGTTTCTTGTAGATCCTGAATTTCTAGGAAGGGTCTAGACTGAGAGCTTTCTGCAACTTTCATTAATAAGGACCCCTCTCCTAGCAAGCAATAACTCATTTGTTAATATAAGATTAGTACCAGGGACCCTGTCCCAGTCATGGTTGGAGCATGTATCTGTTTGGCATGGCTTCTTGCCCAAGGGGCCTGCTGACAAGAGAGGGCTCTGGAAAGCACCAAGCCAGCTGATCACCATGATTTGCATCTCTGCGCACAGTTTGGGTTATGTAGACTGGATGTCCTGGGCTCTACCCACCTGCTTCTCCGTGGCTGAGCGACTGAGATGTCACAGCAATCACAGCACCAAGGCGTTCAGCAGTGCCTGCAGGATCCCGAAACTGATGCAGAGCAGGAGGTGTCTGCCCTTGAACAGAAACACCCCTACTGTGCTCAGGGCTTGGAGCAACTCCGAGCTTGAGGAGACGCATTTGCTGTGACACAACAGGTGGTGCCAGGCGAGCACATGCTCCTCATCCAGCGCCGTAGCCTCGAGTGCTCTCACTCAGCTGCTGCACGATTCCTACAAATTCAGAGAGGAGCCGGTTCCTTACTGCTGTTATCGTAGTTCTGAAACCCTGTTCTAGGGGTGGCTGTTGCTATACAGCACAGATGTATCTCTCAGGTAGCAGAGAGTGCCTTATGTATGACTGCATAGTTCAAATGCAAATTCTTTGGAACACTGTGGCAGGATTATATCGCAGAATTACGTGAGAAGATAATGAAGAAGAGAGGAGGAGCAAGGAACTGAATTTAGGAAATAGAAGGCTTCTGTAGTAAATGTGAAATATGACTCCATAATAGGAATGTGAGGCTTGACCTTAAAAACTCTCTCTGTTGCCTGTGTTCTCCTTTGTTTTGAACATGGCTCTGAGAGGGTTCACTTCTTGACCACCAGCTCTGGCACTAGAACACATACTTGGAGCAGACAATTTCCCCCTCTGCTTTACTGTGCAGAGCCAGGTTTTATAGACCCCTCATGGCCTCCAGTGTTGTGTCATTCCCTGCTGAGTCAGGAGACTGTATGCTTCAAATGTAAATTTCTAATCCCTAACCTAAAGACAAACCTGCAGTTTGGTGCATCATTGTGGGAGGACCTGGGTATCATGGTTGCAAGGTACATCTCTGTCATGGAATGCAGAGCTTCCCACCTCTGCTGCAGGGAGCCTGAAGGGCTGACAGACCCTCTTGTTATCTCCCAGACTTTCTACTATAGAGGCATGGGAGCCTGGGAGGCCCACTTTAACAATCTCTTTAATTTCACCATCATTCTGCCAGGACTGTGGGTGAAAGGCAGTTGTTCAGTGTCCTGATTAAAACTTTGTTTATGTTTTGTTGAAATTAATAAATTTCCCTTTTTAAAAACCAAAATATTGGCTTCTAATGGATAATTCACTTCTTGATCTATGACATAACTATGAATTTTTTCCTACAAATTGGGTGTTTCTATTTTGAAGACACCCATTTTTCAACAGTCCTTTCCTATTATTGGTCAGGTCAGAAAACCTTTCATGAATGGCAAGGTTTTTGATACATTTGGAATTTAAACAAATCCTCTCATATTTTAATGTTCAAGGGAAGTCACATCTTCTGCCCTCCCAAGATGTCAGTCACAAACTCCCAGTGGAGTAGGATTTTTCAGTAGGGCTATTATTTCACCTATGTCTGTGCAAGAACAAATTGATTCACAACCCTGAGCTACTGTACAAGAGGGGAAAATTAACTGCTTCTGCAAGTCATGAAATTGTTATAAAAAACCCCCCCAAAAATGGAAGCTTATTATAAAGTCAGCGTGAAAAGATTCAGTCCCTGACACTTCTCTGGTTCTTGTAAGAACTTGCAGTATATTTAGCTCTTTGACAAGGTTATACATTACACCTAAAAAAGAAAGGGAAAGGAAACACTCCACACTGCAGACAAAGCCTGGAATTATCTTTAATAGGTGAAAGGCAGCTGTGACCCCAGCTCAGTGCTGTGATGGAGAGCTGCTGGTGTGACAGCTCCTTTCTGCACTCTCAGATACAATGAGACAGATGGAAGCAGAGTGTCATTTTCCTACTTCCCATTCTGCAGGAATCAGAGAGGGATTCAAACTTGGTAAAAGCAGAATGAGGTGCTTTAAACGTACTTTCAACTTGGAGCATTTGAAAGGCTCAAGTTTCTATGTTATCTGAACACCATTGACAGGAAAACGAGAAAAGGGGGAAAAGCTGATACATTTCTTCCTACAACTGATTCAAAATGCTGGAGTTCACATATTTTTATTTTTTGTGCTCAGCTGAAAGTTTGAGGATAGCTCCGTACACAGTTTTTGCAAAGAGAAATGGAGAGAGGGGAATAGTCACTGAAGATCCAGAAGATGTATGAAGTGAAAATATACCAAATCCATCTTCCTCTTTCAGCCTTGATTTCAGCAGCCCTCCAATGCAACCCCTTCCCACCTCTCCTTAACTTTAAGTGCATTCTGCTGGAAGTCCTAACGAAGAAATATGATCAGTATAACAGAGATGCCAAACAGGCTGGTCAAGCACACAGCCCAGCTGCCAAAACACCCATCTGGGTTTTTAAAGACTTGTGGCAATGTTGACAACATTTATGAGAGCTCTGGTAACACGCTAATTACAAAGCCATGAAATCAGTTTGGAACCAGTCGGTGTAGATGTTAAAATCAGTGAAAGTTTGATCAGATTGAAAGTAAAGTCAGAGACTCTTGAGGCCTTAAATTTATTTTAAAGCAGAAATTAAAGTAAGTGGCCCTGAACTGATGTGTATGTGACAATAGAATCAAAGAATCATAGGCAGTGCTTAGTTCAGGTGGCACCTCTCCCTGGGCTGGTTTATGAGCTGTTTTAGCTCTCTGTAGTTTAAACCTTTTGGTCTTGAAGCTCTTACTTGGTGTTTGAATCAATCGAGTCAGTGTTGCAAACTTGCACGCAGTGTTCCTAGCAAGTTTCTCGGAGATGTTGAAACCCAGAGCAGATGTCCCCTTCCTCTAATAAGACATTTTGATTTTAAGTGGTCATAGCAACAAAATGCCCTCCTTGGCCTTTTTGAAGAATACCTCGATAGGAAGAGCATTTTAATTAAGAAAATATACTAATTAGCTACCACCTGAAGTGAAGATAGGAGTTTCACTTCATTAGCAAGGCTGGGTGTGTTGGAAAAGCTCACCTGGCAACAAGGGGACTCATTTTTCAGGCTATTTTCAATATTTCTCTTCCTGCAGGGAAAAAGCAATCTTAATTAAAACCTGTGAAAAGCAGGGCATTTTTAGCTGTTAATTTACAGAAGTTTGAATAAGTCAAAAGAGGAAAAGGCACCTTTTGGCAAATAGTGCGTGTAGATGGCTGCCAGCAAGCCTGCACTTAGCAACAGGAGCTTTCCTATAAGCCTGAGGGAGGCTGTTGTACTGCTGGAACTGCAGGGTCTTTCTGAGCTGAAGCCCGGGGTCAGCAGTGTTCATGAGCGTGTGTCCCCTGACCCAGACAGGGCCTTTAAACCCTTCCATCCCATACAACTTGCACTACAGACTATTTGAAATACTGTCAGAAATACTCTGTGCAGCTAAACCCGGAATTTCATGGTCCCATGTGCAGTCTGTGCATGCATCTCAGGGCTTTTCTGCCTAATTCCAGCATCTTTCTGCCTTTGCCCTCTTTTTTTTTTTTTTAAATTGGTTTATTTTCAGCTATTTTCAGATATTCATGAAAGATGGAGGAAGAAAAGAAGTTTGTTTTCAGTATTTAAAGCTTGATTTGTGGCCTTTGCTCTCAGTCTCTTGTGCTGACATGCACACCCAGCCTCGGGCACGGCTCAAACACGCACTGTTCAGCCTCTGAGGAGCTGCAGAGCAGGGTGAGCTCATTCGGGGCAATTCTTTCATCTCAATAGCTCCATTTGGTGCCTGCTCCCACATCAGATTGAATTTCTTCACTTGTGTGGGTTTCAATAATTTGTGTTTGTGGGATTTCTCTGCCTCCCCCTTTTTGTCAATTAGAAGGACTTGGTTGTCCTTGCCAGCCAAACGAGCCCATTCCGGTGCGCAGTGGGGGTTTTTTGCTCCAAAGTCACCATGTTTTGACAAGCCTTGCTGCTGGATTAGGAGGCCTGGCAGCATTTCAGGGGCTTGTTAAGAAGCCTGATTGAAAATTTGCACTTTGTTAATGCTGAATTGAGGGATGGTCTTTAAACAGTGACTTTCTGTTGTGGATAACGGGGGTTGTACGGAAAAGTGCTGCTGGTCAGGTGGATGCTAAAGGTGGGCAGTTAATGGAAGATTTCTGAACTGACAAGACTGGAGCTTTCTGGAGGAGCTCAGGAGTAGCCAAGTCAGCTGGCCTTGATTTGAGTCCGTTACAGCCTTGGTGAACCTCAAGATTTGACTTGAGGAGAACCAGAATTCCCCTGTGTACTACCCTACTTAAATTAATTGCAAATCTTCCAAATTAATCATTTTCTAACAAGATATAGTGATGTTGTCATTGATGTACATCTAACACAGTCCTTTCCTTTTCCTCTTTTCATCAGCATTACTTTCAGATTTAGCAGCAATTTAGATGTCTGGAAAAAATATAAATAAGAACATCCTTATTATGTGGGTGACAACTGAGTCAGATTATTTTGGCAATGCTATTTATAGTAAAGCTCTTCTCCTTAAAATTGTTCAATTAACGTAAATACTTCAAACTGCTGGTCTGATACATTCTCTCTATTTAAAGAAGGAAAAATAGGATTTTTTTCTTTTTTAAGCATCAGTCAAATGAAGCCAGATGCATAGGCACTGCAGAAAAAACAGTGATGACATGTCTTTGTGCATTGTGGATTCTGTCTTCAACAAATATCTGCTAGGGCCAAGCAGTGTCACACTTTGGCCCCTGGCCACCCAACCCTCAATACTTTAAAACCAAGTACAGAATACAGTCAGTAGTAGCATACAGCAACCTCTTCAAGGTTCCTCTTGAGGGTGCTTACATGATATTTACTGTAAATGCCAAATCTGGCTGGGTTGTGGAGTTCTTTTTTTCTTCCAGAAGCGTGTTGATGCTTTAACTTCACCATTGCTCTGTATTTGAGGGCGATGTAAAAATCTTGTGCTATACATTGATCTCCATTTGTAGCACAGTCACTGTGAGGAGTGCTCTGAGGGATCCAATATTTAATGTTGTTAACATCCAAGTTGCTGTCCTTCTCTTTAAGGCACCTCAGAGCAGATGGTAAGCAAGCAGCCTTTTCCCATTCTCCTCCATCCCTGAGAGATGATTCCACGCACACGCTTTTCCTTGTTCAGAGAAAGAGCACTGCCTGCTGCTGCCTGTGTCCCTCTCAGCTGGGCTCAGCCCTGCAGCGGAGATGTGACCCTGAGGAGCTGTTTGTGTGCTGGTGGGATGTGCCAAGCCCCCAGCGATGAGCGCACACGCGTCACCGGCAGCTGGGGCTGCGGCGGGACCAAGCACCCCCGGCCTGAGAGGCTCCATCAGCACAAGCACTTTAGATGTCCTTGCAAGATCAGGATAACATTCCCTGGGATATCCTAGGAACTCCCCAAAGCATTCACAATAACCCAGATACTTTGGAATGATATACATGTTGATGATTCTTGGAAGGGCAGAGTCTGTACTTGGTGGAGCAGACGAGCGCTGTGCCGCTTTCTTCCTTCAGAGGAAGTTATGTACATCCCCATTGCTTCACAGCAATAAATCACAATTTTGCATAATTACCTAAGTATTATAGACAGGGCTGGCTGGGTGATCCACTGTGCCCTTAAATCAGCTGTTTTTACTTACCAGGCAGTTGAAATCTTTTACAGGCATAAAATACAAAGCCTGTTTGAAGTAAGCAAGTCACTGAATTTGCTTAGTCTCCACATGAGTAATTTTGTTTCACTGGAAATAATACAGCTTTGCTGGAAGCTCATGTTGGAATTTAGGAGAATATTAGCATAAATTGTTTGAAAAATATCCCTGCTCTTAACCTTATTTCTTCTCTCTGTTCTTGCCATTTCCATATCTTAGCATAAACCCATGTGAGCACAATTTTTCAGTATTTTAAGTGAAGCAAGGTTTATGAGGCAGGTTAATATCTTTTATTTGCCTAACTGATATAGTTAGAGAACATCAGACAGACTTTTTTTGGCATACAATTCCTCAGATCATTGGAGATGGTCTTGAGCTCCCGAAATCTTGTTTGTTTTCTTCAAAATATGTCAGTCTAATAAAAAGATATTAAATCTCCCTACCTACTTTGTTTAGGTCCTTAGACTCTAACAACATTATCATTTTAATACATCGTAATTGTATATGAATAATCTATACTAGACAAATTATCCTCTGTTTTCTTGTAGAACATAATGTCTGGAAGGCAGAGAAAGTGCAAACTAACCTAATTTATTCTCCCTCAGTGGAAAAGCAATGCTATGTGCTACGTAGATTCTTACCCACATTTTTTTCTGTACCTAATGACCAGCCTATTTTCCCTATCTATGAGAGTCTTCAGACCTTAAATAAAATTTAAGTATCCATTCAGAAACATCCTAGCTGGGGGTGCCTCATGATTCTCCAGCTGGCCCCAACCATAAGATTTTTATCTCATAAGATTTCATGTCATGCTGTGTCACGAGCCAAACCTCTGTCTACAGTCAGCAGAGGGGGGGTTAAAGCTGCAGGTGGCATTGTTTCCAAATGCATTTTTGTTCAGACTTTTCTTAAAGTTTCAGAATGATTGTGAACCACAGCCAAAGAGAGTGTGGAGCAAGGTTCCAACAGTGTCCAGGGTTTCTCAGCTGAAAGGTGGCCTGGTTTCAGAGGATTTATCACAATTTCCAATGGCTCTTCTGCCCTCACAAAAAAAGAAAAAAAAAAAAAAAAGGTAGTGAGAAAGTAGAATTCTTGTGCTGAAGAGGAAAGTGAAAGAAAAAGAATGTAGTGCAACAAAAACTGAAATTTTATTTGGGGATAATTGAAATGATACTTTCATTCAGGCATAGCAAAATGTCTAAACAAAGTCAAACAATACTGTCTGATTCAACTTCTAAAACTGCATTCAGTTACAAGAAGTTGTAATCATAGTGTTTCGATCCCATATTAGTAATCATAACCTACAAAATATTTTAATATTCTGTAAATATCAGATGACTGAACTTCTCATAATGAAAACTTCCAGTGATTTGCCAACATGATTCATGACAAAACCTTCTACAATTTCAAAATCTGCTAATTTACTCTCTTGTGGAAGACCTTTCTTTCCAGAATTTTATCTACCTCTATCTGCAATGTAATGGACTTCTGGCTCCAAACACTTTTCCAGCATGTGCTAGTGAAGTACTTTGAGAGATACTTGGTTGGGGTTTTTGCATCTGTGAGGTTTGGGTGGATCCAGTTTAAAGCCTGGATGATATTGAAAATTTCTAGGCTGATTTTCAAATCATTTTGCATTCAGTGGATTATACTGGTTAGATAATAGTTTTGTTTAGTTTGGTTTTGGTTTTGACTCAGTCTGGTTTTGCATTAGATCTCTGTATTTACGATGCCCACTGTGTCCTCAGTGGTTAGGAGGCATGTGAGTTTCTAGGAACATTAAACCCTAATCCAGCGAGATGTGTAAGGATTTTTATAATTTTAAGCACATGGGGAATTCAGTTAAATTCTCAGTGTTGTTCCCATGGTCCAAGATATGGGGACATTTAGAATTAAACCCAAGACCTTCAAGGAATAGAGGAAATGCACTGATAATGTTGGACTTTGAAACAAGGCAGATGTTCTACCCAATTTGATCCATTTCATTTGGCCATCTTCTCTATTTGCAAGATGTTTGCTAAGGTTTTTTTGAAGGCATGTACCATAGGCTGTTAATTTTATCACCATTGCTCATGTCAGTGCAATGATTTCTCTCCTGGTGTCACCACACTGACCTTTGCTCTGGTCACAGGAATACTCTGACCATGAAGTCTAAGTGAGGTGTTAATAAAGGGACTTGGTAGTTTTTGTCTAAACAATGCTGAGATCATTGGCTATTGTCAAATGGGACCATTTGAAAAGATACTGCTCTTTTTGGGTGACTACTAAATTAAAATTCTTATAGAGAGATGCATAAAGACACTTTTCTGTATTTGTCCAAGCCTTTCTGTGATGGAAGGTGAAGGCAGAGTGAAAGGAATTTGATGTGTGATGGGTGAGCCCATTATTCATTTTCCTCTCATTGCCTCAAACTTGTCATGATGATTTTTCTTTTTCCTTATTCTTTTTTCCTTATTTTCTTTTTTCCTTTTTCTTTGAGCCTAAAGCCCAAAGAAATAATGTGGTCATCCTGAGGGCAGAGAAAGTGTCATTAAAATAAACATGATTATGACAGAATTGTATCAAAATTCAGCATGCCAGAGAACTACTAATCAACTGGCTGCTAACGGTGTGGGAACTCCAGGGCTTTATGCATCCTTTGAGGCAGAAAATGGGCTTTTTTAAAAATTCAGAAAGATTCAACTGATTGGACTGATTGCTGTAAGTAGAGTGATGTAATTGGGACGGGTTTTAAATGGACAGTGCCTCCTTAAATTCTATAGGAGAGTATTTTCAGGTTTGTAAGAACTGATGGTGCAGTATGATCATTTTATTTGGTGACTGGCTGCATTAATTTGGTGAATCAGCTAGATGGTGATTCACTTCAGGATCACTGTTAATCTAATGATTTTTATTGACTCCATTTCAATTTTGACCTTTACTTGTATCATCTAATTCAATTTTAGTAAAAGTTTACAGTAGAGACTGTAGCAATATATTAGATATTAAGTTTTCTCCTTTTTCAGCTTTTAAAAAAGCCTGTGAAAAACAGACAGAACCAGTTATTCTTCTAACACAGCAACTTGAATGAAAACTTCAAGGATCTAAAGAAATAAGGCAAGGAATCTGAGGGCCACTTGGATTATTGTCACAGAATATAGAACCTGGTATAACTGGGTTATCAGATTAGAGACTTTCTGTCCAAATCCAGTGTGGCAGAAAATGCCTTCTGTAGCCACAGAGCTAAATCAGAGGGGCTTAGGCTGTTGTGAATTTATGGGGCTTTTGGAAGGATGTAAATCAGGTTTACAAAACTTATTTCCACCTGTAATTATTTCATAAAACCAAGCGATAGAGTACTGCACCTAGGCAACAATGCCAAAGTAACAGGGCAGAACAAACATGCAAAAGAGAATAACACATAGGAGATAAATGGGAATAATTTGTTTGCAGACTTTGTTTCATGATTCTGTAACATATTTATCATGGAAAAAGCAGAGGGATTTCAAAGCAGCAATTCTGGGCACTCCTCCAGAATTAAGTGCAGCTGTTTATGCCTTAAAGTCAATTATTTTTCTTGTTTGTGCTCTAATCATTCATTATTTGCAGATGCCACAAAACAATCCGTGAAGCACTGACAGAACAAACATTATTCCCTGTAGAGTTTTTTTAAAATATTTATTGTATGCTTAAAGTTTGTCTGAGGCAATTCTATGAACTCAGCAGTACTGAAGGTGGAGAGGGCAGCAACGTGTGAATTTAAAGCCTTTTAGCACTACTAAAAATCAAAGCCTTATTTATTTTTAACATCACTTGGTTAATGTTTTCCCTTTTCTTCTGGCACATACTGTTGGGATAAATCTATTAACTGGGGGCTGAGTCAGTATGAATCTGCTGCATTGTGAGCCATGTCAAGTTAATATTTCAAAGAAGGATTTATTTCTGTCACTATAATGGCACAAATACCTTTGTCCATCTGATGCTCACTTGGCTGCCACTGGATCCTCACCTTGAGGAGTTCAGGACTGGGTTAATTATTAATAGAGGGCAGATATGATCCTTGGCTACAATGAAATAATACTCACAGCATTATTTTCAATTTAGTATTGTGAGCTTTGGGTAGCCTGAGTAAAAGCCCAAGACATCCACTTTTTCAAAAGCACTAATCTCAGAAAGTTGTGTTAGGCTTGTTGCTTGAAATACATAAAAAGATGGCTGAGGTAGGTTCCTGTGGGTCCACCCAGTTCAATAGAATGTACTAAACAAAAAAAAATGGGTGTCCCTTGATGAGCAGTCTGTATTGCAGCAGAACCTCTGCATTCAGTAATGAGAGCAGGGTGTCTGTAACTGGGATATCCAACTCTCCAGGTAGGATCTCGTAGGTCTGGCTGGCTGAATGATGCAAAGGATGAAAGCTCTCTGTTTTGCTTCCTGCTGCCTCTACTTCTGTAAAAGCAGAGAGAAAAGGGAGGAGTAAGCAGTCTAGTTATGTTTGCCTGTTAAAATGTACAGCTCTTTGTACTAGAAGAGAGAAGAAATTCACGAACACAAGGGCCACAGCCTCTAGTGGGACAGCAACAGCTTTGCATTGTACAAGAAATGAAAAGAGGAGGGGATGGTACAAGAAAAAAACAGAAGAAAATCATGGGGAGAGGAAGGAAATAGGTCCAGTAATAGAGAAATGTGTAAGAGAACAAGGGGGACAGCAAGGAAAGAGCTACAAAAGTCCTGTTTTCTACTTGACTGCCTGTGTTTCATGCAGTCAGGCCCTGGCATTTAGAAATAGAGTTCAATAGGACTTAAAGGCAGCTAGTATTTGAAAAGCTTTATTATGAAGCTGGTTCTTCTTTCCTATTCCAATTTTGATTATTCCAAAAGAGAGAGTGGTCTTGCTTTTCATTTGAGACAAGCAGAAACTTTTTACTGGAGTAATCAGTTCATCAGTAGCACTGCAGGAACCTAATTCAACCTCTGTTTTTCAATGTAAATCAGGGAGTATGCAGATGAAACAAAATGAGTGTGAGAGAGGAATAAGAGCCTGGACTCTCTGCTCTTGTAGAGGCAAAAAATGGGAGGGGTCTTCCCCCCACATCTCTGCCAGTGCCTAAACCCAAGTGACTTCCCTGTGAGGGGTAAGAGATGGACAGCCACTGGCCATGTCTGGGTGCTGTGGTGTTTCAGTGTTTTAGTCTCCTGAATGTTTTTAAAGGAAAGCTGGTGTTTGCTTTAGAAAGGGGTAGCAAAAGGCTAAATTCCTTGCAAAGAACAGAGACACACCAGGACTGAGCCAGGACAGGAGCTCTGGTTCCCAATGCAAACTGGGCCATACCTCGGTCCTTCGGGCTCTGCTGCACAATAGGATAGCCAGGACCTCTGTCCAAGGTGCTGTATTTTGTACCTCTTGCTATTAAAGTAGATCATATGCCAAAAAGGGAAATGTACCAAAATGATAAATAAAGGCGGATTGCATGTTTTCTGGAGTATTATTCAGCTTTGAAAAAAGCTGCTGCACAGGGATAGCTCCTGCCCCTGAGAATTTTCTTGCAGTTGAAGCTGGCTTACTTTTGTATTGATTAAAATGTTGTTTAAGGCATTTTGGAAGGATGAGTATTCAGAGGACAGTTTAATAATTTCACCACCCAGCTTAGTCCTCTCTATCCCTCACAAATTCCAAAAAAGAAATACCCATAAAATACAAGTCTGAGAAATGTCATTACAGCATTGACTTATATAAATTGCTTGATGCAGCAATGTCAGTCTAAGGATGAGTGATTGCTCTGCAGACAAGTGTTTTCATGACTGAAATAAAGAGATTCTGGGGGCTGAAGCACCTGCACAGTGATGGGTGGATTGAGGACTTAGATGCCAGCCTGAGTCTTGTACATGCCCAGGGATCATAAATGATGTTGCCATGTAAAGTGAAGTATTACAGTAGCACTCAACCTTTGCAGACCATGGACAGAATACCATTTATTGTAGTAATTCTCATTAAAAATGTGTCTCACCCACTATGAACATTAATGTGAGTGTGAAAATACAGCAAATTAACACACAATGAAATGTAATTTGGAGCAGGATTTGCGGGGAGGGCAGTGCTGCTGCCTTCTCTCTACCTATAGCATAGAGCCAAATTTGAATCCTGTTTTGATCCCATAACTATGAACCTATCACCTTTCATAAGTGCTAGTTCCATTTAGAAGCAACTGCTCTTGAGGAAAAACCAAAAAAGAAAATGAGCCCACCAAAAAAAGCCATTCTCAATTCATCCAGCTGATTGGCTGAGATAGTAGTTATGTTCACCAAGCACAAATACGGATTTTATTTTCCGACAAGTTAAAAGCACAAAGACTGTGGATAATTTTGTTCATGCTTTAGTTTCAAATAAATTATAATCCAAATAACTCCTATGAATCAAATTCTGGCCTCAGCCCACTCAAACTGGAGATGTTCAGCAGTCTGAGGAGAGCAATTGCACATATATGCTAGAGTGAGAGGAGATTTGGGCCAGGTACATCTGCAGAACTATAAAAAGAAGTATCAAAGTGTTTTAAATCCTGTTCAGCATGTAACTCAGTGTTTAGGTAAGCTCATCCCATAGTTTCTCTACATAGCCCTAAGGTTCCAAGCACAAAAGATAAGGCACAGAATGCCAATTTTACCTCTGAAATTCTCTGATTTGGCTGGCAGGTGTCATAATGACCTGAACATCATCTAGGCTGAAAATAGGGGAATTTTGTGTATGTTAGTCTCTTGTGGCATTATATCATGCATTAGATACAACATTCTAGATGTGAAGCAATTTATCTGTTTTTATAGAGGTGGTAACATTAATTTTAATGTTAGCCTTTGGTGTGACATAGACTTTGTCTTCATTATTCTGAAATATTGTTGGAC